>JAPWDM010000038.1:1105000-1500000 GCA_035578155.1 Brachynemurus nebulosus
ATGATAAAAACTATAAAATATATAATTATTAATGAAGTTTTTTAAAGTTTATATTAAAATATAAGAATTTTTTTTTATATTTTTCATTTTTTTTCAATTTTTTTGAGTTTTTATATAGATATAGGTAATACTACATACAACCTAGTAGAGTAACAACACATATCGTATGATATTTGTACCTAATATAAACTAGGATGATTGTAACAACATCGCTTAGATACAAAATAAATGTATATTTGAACTTTGAAAAATTTTTACACATTAATAATAAATGAAACAAATTCTTTAAAAATTCATCTAAATTAAAACTTTTTTTTCAAAACATGATGAATTTTGTTAAAACAAACGAATGTAGATTAGTTTTTTATACATAAAATTGATAGTTTAGGAGAAAATTAACATTTTGTTATTTATAATGTACGTTATAAACAACTTTTATGAAAAGTATAAAAAATCAAAAAATACATTCTCATACACGAAGATTTCAATATTTTTACTTACATTACGTTAAAATATGTACACTAACTTGATTTACGTCTACGTATTTACAAATTTAATATCCATTTGTATTTTAGGTGTACAATATTCATACTATATTAGAAGAACCAAAATCACAAAAAATTCATATATTTCAAAACTTTTTTTTCAAAACAGGATGAATTTTGTTAAAACAAACGAATGTAGATTAGTTTTTTATACATAAAATTGATAGTTTAGGAGAAAATTAACATTTTGTTATTTATAATGTACGTTATAAACAACTTTTATGAAAAGTATAGAAAATCAAAAAATACATTCTCATATACGAAGATTTCAATATTTTTACTTACACTACGTTAAAATATTTACACTAACTTGACTTACGTTTACGTATTTACAAATTTCGTATCCATCTGTATTTTAGGTGTACAATATTCATACTATATCACAAGAGTAAAAATCACAAAAAATTCATATATTTCAAAATTTTTTTTCAAAACATGATGAATTTTGTTAAAATAAACGAATGTAGATTTGTTTTTTATACATAAAATTGATAGTTTAGGAGAAAATTAACATTTTGTTATTTATAATGTACGTTATAAACAACTTTTATGAAAAGTATAAAAAATCAAAAAATACATTTTCATATACGAAGATTTCAATATTTTTACTTACATTACGTTAAAATATGTACACTAACTTGATTTACGTTTACGTATTTACAAATTTCGTATCCATTTGTATTTTAGGTGTACAATATTCATACTATATCAGAAGAATCAAAATCACAAAAAATGCATATATTTCAAAATTTTTTTTCAAGACATGATGAATTTTGTTAAAATAAACGAATGTAGATTTGTTTTTTGTACATAAAATTGATAGTTTACGAGAAAATTAACATTTTGTTAGTTATAATGTACGTTATAAACAACTTTTATGAAAAGTATAAAAAATCAAAAAATACATTCTCATATACGAAGATTTCAATATTTTTACTTACATTACGTTAAAATATGTACACTAACTTGATTTACGTTTACGTATTTACAAATTTCGTATCCATTTGTATTTTAGGTGTACAATATTCATACTATATCAGAAGAATCAAAATCACAAAAAATGCATATATTTCAAAATTTTTTTTCAAAACATGATGAATTTTGTTAAAATAAACGAATGTAGATTTGTTTTTTGTACATAAAATTGATAGTTTACGAGAAAATTAACATTTTGTTAGTTATAATGTACGTTATAAACAACTTTTATGAAAAGTAAAAAATCAAAAAATACATTCTCATATACGAAGATTTCAATATTTTTACATACATTACGTTAAAATATGTACACTAACTTGATTTACGTCTACGTATTTACAAATTTAATATCCATTTGTATTTTAGGTGTACAATATTCATACTATATCACAAGAGTAAAAATCACAAAAAATTCATATATTTCAAAATTTTTTTTCAAAACATGATGAATTTTGTTAAAATAAACGAATGTAGATTTGTTTTTTATACATAAAATTGATAGTTTAGGAGAAAATTAACATTTTGTTATTTATAATGTACGTTATAAACAACTTTTATGAAAAGTAAAAAATCAAAAAATACATTCTCATATACGAAGATTTCAATATTTTTACTTACATTACGTTAAAATATGTACACTAACTTGATTTACGTTTACGTATTTACAAATTTCGTATCCATTTGTATTTTAGGTGTACAATATTCATACTATATCAGAAGAATCAAAATCACAAAAAATTCATATATTTCAAAATTTTTTTTCAAAACATGATGAATTTTGTTAAAATAAACGAATGTAGATTTCTTTTTTATACATAAAATTGATAGTTTAGGAGAAATTTAACATTTTGTTATTTATAATGTACGTTATAAACAACTTTTATGAAAAGTATAAAAAATCAAAAAATACATTCTCATATACGAAGATTTCAATATTTTTACTTACATTACGTTAAAATATGTACACTAACTTGATTTACGTTTTCGTATTTACAAATTTCGTATCCATTTGTATTTTCGGTGTACAATATTCATACTATATCAGAAGAATCAAAATCACAAAAAATGCATATATTTCAAAATTTTTTTTCAAAACATGATGAATTTTGTTAAAATAAACGAATGTAGATTTGATTTTTATACATAAAATTGATAGTTTGCGAGAAAATTAACATTTTGTTATTTATAATGTACGTTATAAACAACTTTTATGAAAAGTAAAAAATCAAAAAATACATTCTCATATACGAAGATTTCAATATTTTTACTTACATTACGTTAAAATATGTACACTAACTTGATTTACGTCTACGTATTTACAAATTTAATATCCATTTGTATTTTAGGTGTACAATATTCATACTATATTAGAAGAACCAAAATCACAAAAAATTCATATATTTCAAAACTTTTTTTTCAAAACAGGATGAATTTTGTTAAAACAAACGAATGTAGATTAGTTTTTTATACATAAAATTGATAGTTTAGGAGAAAATTAACATTTTGTTATTTATAATGTACGTTATAAACAACTTTTATGAAAAGTATAGAAAATCAAAAAATACATTCTCATATACGAAGATTTCAATATTTTTACTTACACTACGTTAAAATATTTACACTAACTTGACTTACGTTTACGTATTTACAAATTTCGTATCCATTTGTATTTTAGGTGTACAATATTCATACTATATCACAAGAGTAAAAATCACAAAAAATTCATATATTTCAAAATTTTTTTTCAAAACATGATGAATTTTGTTAAAATAAACGAATGTAGATTTGTTTTTTATACATAAAATTGATAGTTTAGGAGAAAATTAACATTTTGTTATTTATAATGTACGTTATAAACAACTTTTATGAAAAGTATAAAAAATCAAAAAATACATTCTCATATACGAAGATTTCAATATTTTTACTTACATTACGTTAAAATATGTACACTAACTTGATTTACGTTTACGTATTTACAAATTTCGTATCCATTTGTATTTTAGGTGTACAATATTCATACTATATCACAAGAATCATAATCACAAAAAATTCATATATTTCAAAATTTTTTTTCAAAACTTGATGGATTTTGTTAAAATAAACGAATGTAGATTAGTTTTTTATACATAAAATTGATAGTTTAGGAGAAAATTAACATTTTGTTATTTATAATGTACGTTATAAACAACTTTTATGAAAAGTATAAAAAATCAAAAAATACATTCTCATATACGAAGATTTCAATATTATTACTTACATTACGTTAAAATATGTACACTAACTTGATTTACGTTTACGTATTTACAAATTTCGTATCCATTTGTATTTTAGGTGTACAATATTCATACTATATCAGAAGAATCAAAATCACAAAAAATTCATATATTTCAAAATTTTTTTTCAAAACCTGATGAATTTTGTTAAAATAAACGAATGTAGATTAGTTTTTTATACATAAAATTGATAGTTTAGGAGAAAATTAACATTTTGTTATTTATAATGTACGTTATAAACAACTTTTATGAAAAGTAAAAAATCAAAAAATACATTCTTATATACGAAGATTTCAATATTTTTACTTACATTACGTTAAAATATGTACACTAACTTGATTTACGTTTACGTATTTACAAATTTCGTATCCATTTGTATTTTAGGTGTACAATATTCATACTATATCAGAAGAATCAAAATCACAAAAAATTCATATATTTCAAAATTTTTTTTCAACACATGATGAATTTTGTTAAAATAAACGAATGTAGATTTGTTTTTTATACATAAAATTGATAGTTTAGGAGAAATTTAGCATTTTGTTATTTATAATGTACGTTATAAACAACTTTTATGAAAAGTATAAAAAATCAAAAAATACATTCTCATATACGAAGATTTCAATATTTTTACTTACATTACGTTAAAATATGTACACTAACTTGATTTACGTTTACGTATTTACAAATTTCGTATCCATTTGTATTTTAGGTGTACAATATTCATACTATATCAGAAGAATCAAAATCACAAAAAATGCATATATTTCAAAATTTTTTTTCAAAACATGATGAATTTTGTTAAAATAAACGAATGTAGATTTGTTTTTTATACATAAAATTGATAGTTTACGAGAAAATTAACATTTTGTTATTTATAATGTACGTTATAAACAACTTTTATGAAAAGTAAAAAATCAAAAAATACGTTCTCATATACGAAGATTTCAATATTTTTACTTACATTACGTTAAAATATGTACACTAACTTGATTTACGTCTACGTATTTACAAATTTAATATTCATTTGTATTTTAGGTGTACAATATTCATACTATATTAGAAGAACCAAAATCACAAAAAATTCATATATTTCAAAACTTTTTTTTCAAAACATGATGAATTTTGTTAAAACAAACGAATGTAGATTAGTTTTTTATACATAAAATTGATAGTTTAGGAGAAAATTAACATTTTGTTATTTATAATGTACGTTATAAACAACTTTTATGAAAAGTATAGAAAATCAAAAAATTCATTCTCATATACGAAGATTTCAATATTTTTACTTACACTACGTTAAAATATTTACACTAACTTGACTTACGTTTACGTATTTACAAATTTCGTATCCATTTGTATTTTAGGTGTACAATATTCATACTATATCACAAGAGTAAAAATCACAAAAAATTCATATATTTCAAAATTTTTTTTCAAAACATGATGAATTTTGTTAAAATAAACGAATGTAGATTTGTTTTTTATACATAAAATTGATAGTTTACGAGAAAATTAACATTTTGTTATTTATAATGTACGTTATAAACAACTTTTATGAAAAGTAAAAAATCAAAAAATACGTTCTCATATACGAAGATTTCAATATTTTTACTTACATTACGTTAAAATATGTACACTAACTTGATTTACGTCTACGTATTTACAAATTTAATATCCATTTGTATTTTAGGTGTACAATATTCATACTATATTAGAAGAACCAAAATCACAAAAAATTCATATATTTCAAAACTTTTTTTTCAAAACAGGATGAATTTTGTTAAAACAAACGAATGTAGATTAGTTTTTTATACATAAAATTGACAGTTTAGGAGAAAATTAACATTTTGTTATTTATAATGTACGTTATAAACAACTTTTATGAAAAGTATAGAAAATCGAAAAATACATTCTCATATACGAAGATTTCAATATTTTTACTTACACTACGTTAAAATATTTACACTAACTTGACTTACGTTTACGTATTTACAAATTTCGTATCCATTTGTATTTTAGGTGTACAATATTCATACTATATCACAAGAGTAAAAATCACAAAAAATTCATATATTTCAAAATTTTTTTTCAAAACATGATGAATTTTGTTAAAATAAACGAATGTAGATTAGTTTTTTATACATAAAATTGATAGTTTAGGAGAAAATTAACATTTTGTTATTTATAATGTACGTTATAAACAACTTGTATGAAAAGTATAAAAAATCAAAAAATACATTCTCATATACGAAGATTTCAATATTTTTACTTACATTACGTTAAAATATGTACACTAGCTTGATTTAGGTTTACGTATTTACAAATTTAATATCCATTTGTATTTTAGGTGTACAATATTCATACTATATTAGAAGAATCAAAATCACAAAAAATTCATATATTTCAAAATTTTTTTTCAAAACATGATGAATTTTGTTAAAACAAACGAATATAGATTTCCTTTTTATATATAAAATTGATAGTTTTGGAGAAAATTTCTATTTTGTTATTTATAATGTACGTTATAAACTACTTTTATGAAAAGTATAAAAAATCAAAAAATACAATCTCATATACGAAGATTTCAATATTTTTACTTACATTACGTTAAAATATGTACACTAACTTGATTTAGTCTTTTATGTGGGGTAATTTTGACATGATTAATTTACCTCTCTAATGTGTTTAGTTGGAAAAGAGTGACTTATTTAAGTCTTTTATGTGGGGTAATTTTTACATGATCAATTTACCTCTCTAAAGTGTTTAGTTGGAAAAGAGTGACTTATTTAAGTCTTTTATGTGGGGTAATTTTTACATGATCAATTTACCTCTCTAATGTTTTTAGTTGGAAAAAAGTGACTTATTTATGTCTTTTGTGTGGGGTAATTTTCTACTAAGTAATTTAATCTACTTACCTCTGTTGTGTGTTTAGTTGGAAATGTGTAGAATAATTGAGTCTGATAATTTGGTCATTTCTATTGAATGGGGTTATTTTTTCATGTTCATTTTACCTCAATATACCTCAATAAAAGTATTAGTTGAACAATAACGGTAAAGATATTTTTTAATTTAAATAATTATTCTTATTATAATATGTAATTGAAGCGATTACTATAAGAATTTTATCTAATATTATCATTTTCCTATTCTTCCTATACTAATTTCAGTTGATGCTATTCAAATTTTCCCAAAAAATTGCCCAACTAACCCCGGTCTACCCTACTTACCTCTGTAGTGTGTTTAGTTGGAAAAGTGTAGATTAATTGAGTTTGATAATTTGGTCATTTCTATTGAATGGGGTTATTTTTTCATGTTCATTTTACCTCAATATACCTCAATAAAAGTATTAGTTGAACAATAACGGTAAAGATATTTTTTAATTTAAATAATTATTCTTATTATAATATGTAATTGAAGCGATTACTATAAGAATTTTATCTAATATTATCATTTTCCTATTCTTACTATACTAATTTCAGTTGATGCTATTCAAATTTTCCCAAAAAATTGCCCAACTGACCCCGATCTACCCTACTTATTTTTTTGAAAATAAATAAACATTCAACAATAGTCGTTGATCATTGCGAATTATTGTTATCAATCGGAGCTAACCCCCTTTTTAGAACATCGCCGCAAAAGATTGCTTCTTCTTCGAACCTACGAAGATTCGAGAATCCCGCCCGTCCGACTGAGCTGGCAAATTGGAAGTTTCGGCATTATTAATATTATTGTCATTATTATTATTATAGTAATTTATTAGTATCGTATTTTCGCACTACATAAATTATCTATTTTCCATCATATTGTACCGCGTTATATGGAAACAATTTGTTATTTTGTGAAGTAGGTAAATATCTTGAATACATCAGCAGCGCCACGCAATAATACTTTTATACGAAAGACAAAAATTGGGAATGAATATACAGTCAACCCTCGTGTAACACGATTAATTCGTACTTATATCGAAAACGTGTTAAGCGAAACCTAGAAGTAATACAAATTACGATAATGCGCTCCTTGTTATATCAAAAGCATGTTCACAGAATACCGTGTTATATCGAAACCGTGTTGAGCAAAACCTAGAAGTAATACAAATTATGAGAATTCGTTCTGTGTTATGTCGAAACCAGGTTATAAAATTTAAAACCATAAAAGTCATATAAAAAAATAATTTTATTTCAAGTATTTGAAATGATTTTAGCAGTTCATTCATAAAAGCAAAAACAAACAAAATTGTTTACTCAGTATTTCAGCATAAAGAAAAATAAGGGCTTGTATCTCTTATCTGGCTTCACATTTCACACTTCAATAAAAAAAAAAAAAATTGACCTTTTTCGAGACCGTAATAAATTTTATGACTTTTTTTGGTAAAAATATTTTATCCTTTTAAATTTTCAGTATTTTTAAATTGCGTTAAAAAAAAAGTTTAAGTTCTATATCGGTTTATATGTAACTTAACAAAAATTAATATCTAAAAAATATTATAAATGTGAAAGTTTGGATGTTTAGATGTTTAAATTTGTTCGATGTTTAAATTTTATCCCGGTTGCAAGTCCTTGAGGGATACAAAAACAATTATTCAAACACACCCCAAAAAACAAAACTCAATTCGATGAAATTTGGTACACTGACATTATTTATCCTGAGTTAACAAATAGGATAATCTTATCCCGACTAAAGATTCCTGTAGGATGACTGAACCGAATTCGATTAAATAAAATATAGAGACACTATTTACTATGAGCACATGTAGTTAGAATTTTAATAACACGTAGAATAGTTTTATCCCGATTGAATGTTCCCAGGGGATGCAAAAGAAATTCCAAAATCATGTCCAAATAATTAAACAGAATTTGATAAAATTTTGTACACAGACATGATTAATCCTGAATTAACGCATAGGCTAATCTTATCCTGATTAAAGGTTCCTGTAGGATGACTGAATCGAATTTGATAAAATTTAATATACAAACGTTATTTACTATGAACACATATATAGTAATAATTTTAGTTCAATCGGGATAGTTTAATCCCGATTGAAGGTTTCCGGGGGAAGAAGGGGAGACACAAGGGGGGGGGGGCTTAATTCAATGCGGGTGAAGCCGCGGGTCAGACTTAGTTATATTATAAAAATGTGTTGAAATGATTATGGAAATTCATAGTGAATGCAATAGCAATAATAATACATAGGATAGTTTTATCCCAATTGAAGGTTCCCGGTGGAAACAAAATCAACTGCTAAATCACATCCAACTAACTAAATCGAAGTCGATGAAATTTATAGTACACACAGAGACACTATTTACCCTGATCTAACACATGGTGTAATCTTATCCCGATTAAATGTTCCTGTGGGATTCAATATTATTTAATTATAATAACAGCAAAAAATCAGAGATCCTTTGATCCTTTGAAAATTTGAAAAACTTGTAGTGCGATTTTAAACCATTTTTGAACAATTTACATAGCCATATTTTCAAAACGGGGGTGGGGCAGAATTTAATTAATAATATTCGATATTTTCGTAATTATATAGTTAATTTAATTCCCAAAGAATGAATGTAGTAATTATTTACTGTCCTATAACTGGATTAAAATTGGATTTTTCCGCTATATTCAAATTCTCAGAAAAATATTACCTGAAACTATACATATATACTTAGTTTTTAGGGATTTGCAATTGTCTGTAATAATTACCTACAGTGTGGACTTGAAAATTTCGGACGTAAGAAAAACATATGAATTGCATTCCCCGTTCACAGGGTACATTTGTCCTCACTGAAGAGGAGAAGCATGATTCCTAACTCAGAAGAATTGTTTTATAATAATTATATAGAAGCAATAAAATACTTTTTTCCACAATAAAATTTCCTCGTCTGTCTGTCTGTTTGTTTGCCCCGTCTGTATGTCAGTCCTGTCCTATTAACTGGCTGTATGTTCTGTGTCTGTCTGTCCGTTTAGTCTACAGTCTGTCTGTCAGTCATTCCTGTTTGCTTGTTCGTCTGTCTGTATTTTAATTTTATCCTGTCTGTCTGGCTGTCTTTTTTGTCTGCCCGTCAAATCCTGTCTGCCTGTTTATCCTGTCTGTCTTGTATAATAGTCCTGTCTGTCCGTCTACCAGTCCTGTCTGTCTGTTAATCGGTCTTGTCTGTTTGTCAGTCGGTCCCATCTGTCTGTCTACTAGTCCTTTGTCTGTCAATGTCTGTATATCCATTTTCGTGTGACGTAACATATGTAACATCAAAGTATGTTATGAGAAAGAAAAATATTTTAAATTATTAACTGTTATGGAAATCATTACGCTATAAAAATTATCATAAATTATTTACTTAGTTTGCTTATCATAGTTAATTCAATTTCAAATAAGAAAAAATTATTTATTAAATTTACCTAATAAAATTACTGCTATGTCAGAAAAATCAGCCGATAAAATAAAGTTCACAATCTAATTGGCATTTTGAAATTCCCAACTTTAATGCAAGCAATATCAAGGATCTATGATTTTTTGCTTCGTCACATATAAATCCATATTGAACTTAAACTTTTTTTTAACTTAATTTAAAAATATTGAAAAATTTAAAAGGATAAAATATTTTTACCAAAAAAAGTCATAAAATTTATTACGGTCTCGAAAAAGGTCAATTTTTTTTTTTTTTTATTGAAGTGTGAAATGTGAAGCCAGATAAGAGACTGTAACCCAACTGACTATTAATATTACTCGTCACTGTCATCTGAAATCACTAGTGGCCTAACTTTTTTTCTTTTAATGGGCCGAAAGTCCTCATCACTTTGAATATCTTCATCTTCAAATCTAGCTGAATTAGCTTCAGACACCAATATGTTCTTACTTTGTAACTGAGCCAAAACTTCTCGATACGGAGCTAAGCAACTTCGTAGTTCCCTTTTAAACTTTCCACTACCGAAGGATCTTTTTCTATGAAATGAAATTCTAATTGTTTGACCAAATCTATTCCTTTTTGCACATCATTTAAATTTAAATTTGCAACCAATCCATCATTCATGTTTTCGAAATTATCGTTTATATCAACTGAAATAGTGTTATAGAAAAGTTCGCGCTAATAATAGGGTTGTACAATTTTATTAAGTCGTGTTATATCGAAACCGTGTTCTAAGAGTATCGTGTGATACGAGGGCTGTCGCAATTTCAGTACCGTGTTATATCGAAATCGGGTTCTAAGAGTACCGTGTTATACGAGGGTTGACTGTATACGTTTAAGGTTGCGGTGATTACGACGACAGTAGTTCAATGAAGTTGTTGGATGATTTTCACTCAACAAGCACGCGCTGCACTGTACGTAAATCGTAATATCGTAGTACCGCGTTACAGGAGGTCTTCGCTTTTTGTTCCGCATCCTCTTGACACCGCATTTGAGAGTACCGCATTGTAGGAGGGTTGACTATATTTGTAATTATTTAAAAATTCACAGGGATAAATTGAAAAGAAAATGAAAACGAATTTTTCTATTTAAGATTGCCGATATACATGCATTTATTTACTTTGTACTTCGGGTAATATGACTGTCGATCAGTTATGATTAGAAGTTTGTATCCCAAGGAATATTTTCATAGTTTTTATTACATCTAAAAATTTCTATTACACCTTGTACTTTAATCGACAATAATTAGCACTGTGGGAGATAATCTTAAATCAATTTAATTGATCGCTGCAATTAAAAATATTATATGATTGATAAAATGATAAAAATATGACCTACAACAAATAATTTAAGTGGCTTTTTTATAAAATAAATATTTAAAATTCTTTACCACAATAATTTAATTTTTTTAAAGGTATTATGTAACAATAATTGCAATTGTTTTAATCTAATTTATTGGTATTATATGTATTGGAACTTTGTTCCCTTTTATTTTTCAGAGTTTTGAAAATTACTTAAATGATTTCAATGCAAGGTCGTGTTAAAAAATATGTAGATAAGTCATGTTTCAGTGATTTAAATACAAAGTAAGTATTGCTTGTATTAATTTAAAAAATTAGGAAGTTACAACACAATTTTTTTTGGTAAATTAAGCGGAAATTTGAATGAACAATATAAATTACTATTACTTACTATTACAGAAATATATTATTGTCTTCAAAATGTGGAAATAAAATCACATAAATTACTAAAAATTTTGTTTGAATAAATTTTTAAATATAGTTCTGGAGTACTATAGTCCGAAAACAATATTTGATTGTGAATAAACTACTTTTTAAGATTTTCTCATACAACAACGAAACCGTCATATCTGTTATCGTATTAGGTGGTCTACTTATATTTGACCACTGTTAAATATAATCAGTGTCGAACCTTATGCAATTTATTAGACAGTGTGATTTTCCAAAAACAGTTGTTGATTTTTGTTTTGTCTCACAGGCAATAAAAGGTTCATTATCATATTATCAACAAACTAAAAGCTAATTTTAACATTAAATAAAAGGTAGAAATATTTTATCTCTAAAATTCTGAAAAATTTTAGTTACTGATTACGAAATTCTGACTTAATGCGTGTTTAACACGTATTTGGTGAATTTTGAAATGTTTGCTTGCCTTAATTGCGTCATCTTAAACGAAAGGTATACTACCACGTCAAAAATGTGGGGAATACCCTAACCCAAGGGATGGCCCTAAACTTTTGTATACTGTAGGTACCATACTGTACTTAAATTTTTGGTACACTGCCGTGTCAAAAGTGTGGACCCCCTGACCAAAAAGGTATCTGATCACTTTTTTGAAGCGTACTGTGCTTATTACGTGCAAACCTTCGCCATTAACCTCGCTTAATTGCGTCATCTTAAACGAAAATCGGGAGGCTGATAAATTTTGTGAGGAGCACTGTACCAAACGCTAGATTTTAAGCCGCAAAACTAACTTCAGACTCCAGGGTCAAGACTCCAGATTCCTGACAGCTACTGTACTGCCGGAAATCGGATTTCGACTGTACCTCAGGGGAATTTTTAGTATGTGTGTGTTTAACCTTGGGAAATCTTTTTAGTTCTAGGAATTTTGATCAATTCAAAAATAAACAAACAGCCAATATCTAAATGTTTATTTTAGCTGAATTATGATCATATGACTCATACAAGGGAATTTTTGGTATAAGAATGATGACGTTATGGAATATTAATAAGTTAAAAAATTGTTAATTAAAAAAATATCACCCATTATAGGCCTCAAGCAAGAAATTATTTATTATGTGTTTTAATATTTTAACATTTAATCTGCAACGAACAATTTTTAGTTAGTTAACAAAAGTTCTGGGAATTTTAACGAGTTACAAAAAATATTGCTGCATATGGTGTTGCTGCATATTCATTTTGGAATTTGAGTATAACACAAAACTATTTCTAGCATAATTGATAAATCAAATGAAAATTATCTGAAATAATTCAATATCTAATACACACTTGTATATTATATTAATTTTAAATAACCTAAGAAAATGTCTATAATTTTGCATCTACCTGTAACTTATGATATCAGGTTCATACTTGTAAGATTATCTAAAAATTTAAAAATATGATTTTAATATAATACCATTTTAGTTTTTGTTAAAAGCTTTATTTATCATTTATGCATGCAAAATTTAATCGTTTGTAAGGATCCGGATTTCTGACCGTGACTGTAGACGACAAATCAGATGTCGACTGTATTGGTACGAAACTTATTTTAGTCTGTATATATTAAAGAAAAGTCAGTAAAATTTTTAAACATTGAATTAAGATGACCTACCTGACACTTTTTATAAATGCTGATGATAACACAATTTGAGTTTTATAAATATTACTGTCAAACCATTATAAGTTAATGTAATTTGAATTGTTATTAATATTGATGAAGAAATTTGATTTAACCCATTGTGAGTTAGTATAGTTTAGACCTTATTAATAATCAACATGAATTTTGAGTTAACCTATTACAAGTCAATATCAATTTGAATTTTTTATTAACATTAATGAAGATATTCGATTTTCACCGATTATAGGTCAACATGTTTTAGTCTTTGTAATATTCATGATGAATTTTGGTTGAAACCATTATGAGTCAATACCATTTTGGGGTTTGATTAACATTAATGAAGAAATTTGATTTAACCTATTATGGATCAACAAAATTAATACTTAATATTTATGATGAATTTTGATTTATCTTATTATGAAATGATAAAATTTGAATTTCTCTTAATACTGTTGATAGATGTTTGATTGAACCTACAATAAGTCAGCAAAATTAAGACTATTAATATTCATGAAGAAATTCGATTTAACCCATTATAAACCAATATAGTTTAGACCTTATTAATAATCCCGATGAATTTTGAGTTAGCCTATTATAAATCAATACCGATTTGGATTAAAAATAATGAATAAATTTGATTTAACCTATTATGGGTCATTATAGTTTAGACTTTATTAATATTTATAATAAAATTTGATTTCACCCATTATGAGCCAATCCAAATTATGAATTTTTATTAAGATTGTTAATGAGTTCCAATTTAACCTATTATGAGCTTAATTTAACCTAGCTTAGACTATAAATATTCATGATGAATTTTGATTGAGCTCATTATAAGTCAATACCAATTTGGGTTTTTGATTAACATTAATGAAGAAATCTGATTTAACCTATTATGGGTCAACAGAATTAAGAGCATTAATATTTATAATGAATTTTTATTTAAACCATTATGAGTAAATAAGATTCGAATTTCTATTAATATTGTTGATAAATGTTTGACTGAACCTATTATAAACCGACAGAATTAAGAAAATTAATATTCATGAAGAATTTTGATTTAACCCATTATGAGTCAATACAGGCTTAATTTTTATTAATATTCTGAATAATTTTATACTACCCCATTGAGTCAATTTGGAAAATTAAGATTTACAAAAAATTTATATTAACACCTTATGAGTTGACATAATTTAGATTTTATTGATACTGATATTGGATTTAGATTTAACCTATCATGAGAAAAACAATTTTAGATTCTGTCGGCGGAGTAAATGAGTAACTCGGTGGACTAAATAAGTAATTCGGTGGACTAAATGAGTAACTCGATGGAGTAAATGAGTCACTCGGTGGAGTAAATGAGTAACTCGGTGGAGTAAATGAGTAAGTCGGTGGAGTAAATGAGTAACTCGGTGGAGTAAATTAGTCACTCGGTGGAGTAAATGAGTAAGTCGGGTGAGTAATGAGTAACTCAGTGGAGTAAATGAGTAACTCGGTCGAGTAAGTTAGTCACTCGGTGGAGTAAATGAGTAACTCGGTGGAGTAAATGAGTAAGTCGGTGCAGTACATGAGCAAGTGGCGGAGTAAATGAGTAACTGGGTGGAGCAAATGAGTAACTCGGTGGAGTAAATTAATCACCCAGTGGAGTAAATGAGTCACTCGGTGGAATAAATGAGTAACTCGGTGGAGTAACTGAGTCACTCGGTGAAATAGCTGAGTAACTCGGTGGAGTAAGAGCGTAACACGGTAGAGTATATGAGTAAGTTGGTGGAGTTAATGAGTAAATCGGTGGAGTAATTGAGTCACTCGGTGAAGTAAATGAGTAACTCGGTGGAGTGACTGAGTCACTCGGTAAAATAACTGAGTAACTCGGTGGAGTAAGAGCGTAACACGGTAGAGTATATGAGTAAGTCGGTGGAGTAAAAGAGTAAATCGGTGGAGTAATTGAGTCACTCGGTGAAGTAACTGAGTAACTCGATGAAGTAAATGAGTAACTCGGTGGAATAAATGAGTAAGTCGGTGGAGTAAATGAGTAACTCGGTGCAGTAACTGAGTCACTCGGTAAAAAAACTGAGTAACTCAGTGGAGGAAATGAGTAACTCGGTGGAGTAAATGAGTCACTCGGTGGAATAAATGAGTGACTCGGCGAAGTAAATGAGTAACTCGGTGGAGAAACTGAGTCACTCGGTGGAGTAACTGAGTAACTCGGTGGAGTAAATGAGTAGCTCGGTGGAGTCAATGAGTAAGTCGGTGGAGTAAATGAGTGAGTCGGGTGAGTAATTGAGTAACTAGGTGGAGTAAATGAGTAACTCGGTGGAGTAAGTTAGTAACTCGGTGGAGTAAATGAGTCACTCGGTGGAATAAATGAGTGACTCGGCGAAGTAAATGAGTAACTCGGTGGAGAAACTGAGTCACTCGGTGGAGTAACTGAGTAACTCTGTGGAGTAAATGAGTAGCTCGGTGGAGTAAATGAGTAAGTCGGTGGAGTTAATGAGTGAGTCGGGTGAGTAATTGAGTAACTAGGTGGAGTAAATGAGTAACTCGGTGGAGTAAGTTAGTTACTCGGTGGAGTAAATGAGTAAGTCGGTCTAGTAAATGAGTCACTTGGTGGAATAAATGAGTGCCTCGGCGGAGTAAATGAGTAACTCGGTAGAGGAACTGAGTCACTCGGTGGAGTAACTGAGTAAGTCGGTGGAGTAAATGAGTAACTCGGCGGAGAAAATGAGTAACTCTGTGGGAAAAAGAGTAACACGGTGGAGTAAGTGAATAACTCGGTAGAGTAAATGAGTAACTCGGTGGAGGAAATGAGTCACTCCGTGGAGTCACTCGGAACCAAAATTGCGTGCGGTCGAACTGAAATTATGTGCGGTTCGGAACTGAAATTGCACAAACTAACGCCGCCACTACCAACACCACCGCCGCCGCCTCCACCACCACCACCACCACCGAAATAGTGTGTGGTCGTACCGAAATAGTGTGAGGTTGAACCGAAATATTTACTCCTGAATATAGGTAATTATATTGCTTTGCATTGCGTCTCGACTCTGGAGTCCAGATTTCAGACTGCTACTCTACTACCGAAAATCAGGTGTCTACTATACTGAAATCTGGACTCCAGAGTCGAGACGCAATGCAAAGCAATATAATTGCCTATATTCAGGAGTAAATACTTCGGTTTAACCTCACACTATTTCGGTACGACCGCACACTATTTTGGTGGTGGTGGCGGCGACAGCGGTAGTGGTGGTGGTGGTAGTGGCGGCTTTAGTTTGTGCAATTTCAGTTCGACCGCACATAATTTCGATTCGACCGCACGCGATTTTGGTTCCGAGTGACTCATTTCCTCCACCGCGCCGGGTGACTCATTTACTCCATCGAGTTAATCATTTACTCCATCGAGTTACTTATTTACTCCACCGAGTTACTCATTTACTTAATAAGAATCTAAAAGTGTTTTTCTCACGTTAGGTTAAATCTAGATCCATAGATCCAATAACAGTATCAATAAAATCTAAACTATGTTAACTCATAAGGCGTTAATGTAAATTTTTTGTAAATCTTAATAAACATCCGAATTGAAACTAATGAGAAATAATGAGATCACACACACACACACACACACACATATATATATATATATATATATATATATATATATATATATATATATATATATATATATAGGAAAAACTGTGATTATATCGCTACTATGATCACTGCTACTACAAACTGCTCTCGGCGATCACTGCTCAGTAAAAATCACTACTAAGCCCACCTTTAAATGTTAATAAAAAATCCAAATTGATATTGACTTGTAATAGGTTAACTCAAAATTCATCATGATTTTAATAAGGTCTAAACTATACTAACTCACAATGTGTTAAATTAAATTTCTCCATCAATATTAATAACAATTCAAATTACATTAACTTATAATGGTTTGACAGTAATATTTATAAAACTCAAATTGTGTTATCATCAGCATTTATAAAAAGTGTCAGGTAGGTCATCTTAATTCAATGTTTAAAAATTTTACTGACTTTTCTTTAATATATACAGACTAAAATAAGTTTCGTACCAATACAGTCGACATCTGTTTTGTCGTCTACAGTCACGGTCAGAAATCCGGATCCTTACAAACGATTAAATTTTGCATGCATAAATGATAAATAAAGCTTTTAACAAAAACTAAAATGGTATTATATTAAAATCATATTTTTAAATATTTAGATAATCTTACAAGTATGAACCTGATATCATAAGTTACAGGTAAATGCAAAATTATAGACATTTTCTTAGGTTATTTAAAATTAATATAATATACAAGTGTGTATTAGATATTGAATTATTTCAGATAATTTTCATTTGATTTATCAATTATGCTAGAAATAGTTTTATCAATTATCCTAGAAATAGTTTTGTGTTATACTCAAATTCTAAAATGATGTACACCATATGCAGCAATATTTTTTGTAACTCGTTAAAATTCCCAGAACTTTTGTTAAATAACTAACAATTGTTCGTTGCAGGCTAAATGTTAAAATATTAAAACACATAATAAATAATTTCTTGCTTGAGGCCTATAATGGGTGATATTTTTTTACTTAACAATTTTTTAACTTATTAATATTCCATAACGTCATCATTCTTATACCAAAAATTCCCTTGTATGAGTCATATGATCATAATTCAGCTAAAATAAACATTTAGATATTGGCTGTTTGTTTATTTTTGAATTGATCAAAATTTCTGGAACTAAAAAGATTTCCCAAGGTTAAACCCACACATACTAAAAATTCCCCTGAGGTACAGTCGAAATCCGATTTCCGGCAGTACAGTAGCTGTCAGAAATCTGGACCTTGGCGTCTGAAGTTAGTTTTGCGACTTAAAATCTAGCGCTTGGTACAGTGCTCCTCACAAAATTTAGCAGCCTCCCGATTTTCGTTTAAGATGACGCAATTAAGCGAGGTTAGTGGCGAAGGTTTGCACGTAATAAGCACAGTACGCTTCAAAAAAGTGATCAGATACCTTTTTGGTCAGGGTGTCCACACTTTTGACACGGCAGTGTAACAAAAATTTAAGTACAGTATGGTACCTACACTATACAAAAGTTTGGGGCCATCCCTTGGGTTAGGATATTCCCCACATTTTTGACGTGGTAGTATACCTTTCGTTTAATACGACGCAATTAAGGCAAACGCGTGTTGGGGTCAAAGGCCAAGGTTTGCACGTACACAAAATAAGCACAGTACGCTTCAAAAAGTGATCGGATACCTTTATGGTCAGGGGGTCCGCACTTTTAACACGGCAGTGTACCAAAAATTTAAGTACAGTACGGTGTTAAAAGTTTGGGGCCACCCCCTGGGTCAGGGTATTCCCACATTTTTGACGTGGTAGTGTATCCCATCTATCAATTTGTAGTCTAAAATTCAGTCTGCGTATGCGTCGTGTTTTAAAATTCAGTCTGTGCATGCGTCCTATACTAAAATTCAGTCTGCGCATGCGTTATGTTTGCATTCCAAAACTACGTTAGTGCTGGCGGGTAATGTGTTAACACAAATCCAAATCGTGATGACCAAATTGTGATGACGCATAAGGGGTTAACTTGAATTTATTTTGTCGAAGTGATGATGACTCATGTCTTAGGAATTTCAAGGCCAAATGTATGAGCGCGTGTTGGGGTCAAATGTCAACAACAAATTTTGATACATGTACGTTGTACGTGCCGGGTCAAAGGTCAATCCATACACGAGGTACAGTGTGTCTCAAGAGTTTGGGTACATCTTGCGTCAGGATGTAGTTGGTACATCTTGCGTCAGAATATACCCAAAGTGTTGAGACAATCGGTGCGGCTGAACTCCTATAGCCTATCTTCTATCGTTATTTTCGATAACGAAAACTAGATTTTGATAATCGTAATACAGTTAGATTACTCATAACTTTACGACACACATCTTTTATGGAATATTTACGATCAAAAATTTACGATAACGAAAAGTATACTTTAAAAACAAACATAATAAAAACCTCACATACGACAGTCTAACATCAGAAGCACTGATTATAGCATTATTTTGCTCACCGCCAAGGTGTTAATGATAATAATGAATACATGAAAACTAATATGTAATTTAAGAGGGTGATTCACCCACCTCTCCAGTGTTGCTCAAACTAAATCTTTAATTCGAGAATTTCATTTCGGCGTTATTCTAATTGTCTTAAATTATTGGCCACGAAAAACAACTTCTTGAATTATTCAAACATTAGGTACGACTAATTGTTAAGTGGCCAGACTGAGTCACTCTTAGAATTAATATTGAGAAATTGAATGAAGACAGGTTAATTATATTTTTTAGGCATATTTGAAATCTATAAAAAAATTTTAATATTTTTATTTTTCACCCTCTTTTTGTAAAATTAACCCCCAAATTTTAATCCCCCAACCACCCCTGCTGACGTCATTCAAACAAATTGCATATTGATAGACAGCTCCTTAAAATCTCCAATTTAAACTTTTGCTCTGTCTCTTACCATTTTCGAGATATTTGAAAAATTCAATTTTTACCCCAATTTTTGAAGGGTTATTTCACCTTTTCAAACCATTTTTCTGCCAATAAAAAACTGTTATTATGGTTGACTAAGTGTAATGAGTTCGTAGAAAATAAACTACAAAAATTATAAATCGATTACTTCTAAAAGTTTTTGGTAAATATATGGGCATGGCACATTAGCGCACAATGGGCAGTCCTATCAGCAGGTGGTCTAAAAATATATAAGACAAATGCGCAAAAAGATTATTTTTATGATAGGACAAAAGCGCACAATGGTTATAGTAAGGATGAAATAATTTTGTTTTATTAAATGACAACATTCTTGATATAAATAAATTCATCCTATTAAAAACAAAAATTTACAAAATCTTTGATATTTTTATTAAAGGTAAAGTATTTGTTATTTATTTTTATATTATTGATGATTTTTAATAAGGTTTAATAATAAGTAATAACAAAATATGTACTTTTGTTTACATAATGTACCTATGTATAAAGTAAACGTAAAAATTATATAAAACTGACTAATTTTAAAAAAAAAATCTTAGTTTGGATTGGTACTAAAATTGTTATCGTGTAATAACCTATCAACATGTGATTTCGTATGTATATGCTATAAGAGTAGATTTCAATTAATATGTAACTAATAAAGAAAATTTCTTAAATAAAGTACTTTCCTGTATTAGGAAGTGGCGATGTAATTTCTTTCAGGTACCATATCTTGTAGAATATCATTAGAAAAAGCTTGAAAAATGAAGTTGGGGTTCCTTTTACCATTTTCAATTTTTAAGCTTCGCTTGTAAAAATAAGTTTCAAACTGAGATTATTTTTACCCCCCTTATTCCTCGAAACTTCCCAACAGTGAATTCAAGAAATTTGAAAAAATACAGATAAGAACGTCTGATAAAAAGACCCAATTAAAATTATTCCGGCCAAACTGAGTCAGTAACTTTTGAAGACATGCAGCCAAATTTCTAAAGATTCAGCAAAAAATTTAAAATAGATGAGACGGTCCCTAGTAAATGAATTTTTGTATCAAGGGTATGTTTCGACAATAGAAAACATCCCTAAAAAATTAAAGTCAAAATCATTAAATGGAATACTAGAAAATGAATAAAACAATTTTTCATAACTCTAGCAATAATTCCATCTACTTCAAAAAAGATATCGTTAGAAAGAACTTTTAAAATGTAGTTGAGGTTCCTTTAACCGATTTTAATTTTCAAGTCTCATTTGTGAAATACTGAACTTCAAAATTTGTGTGTTTCTTTAAAGTTTAAAAGTTACAGGAAAAGAAATTTTCACGTAACTGACTCTACTCAAATAACACAAGTGCAAGTAACCATCTAAGTAACCCGTTTCAAACACGCACTTGGTGAATTTTAATATAATTATTTTAGTTACCTAGTTACCTAATATCAAAGATCAAAAAATCATAAAACATAAAATGATGAAAATAAATTTATTTTGTATATACCTATTTTTATAACTGTGCGCTTTTGTCCTATCATAAAACTACTTGTTTAGGGATCACAGTAGGGGTTAATTTGACCGTGTGCGCTTTTGTCCACCGCCCAATATATTTACCTACAAAAAAGAAGACCGCATATAAAAGACTTCATAAATTATGTTATGTCACAGAATAGATAACAACCAGAAGAGTAACAGAATGAGAGGTCCGATATTGTCTGCTATGACCTTGATTGCCTGTGTTTTGTGAAAAGCAAGGGGTGGTCTCGGGTATATTACCTATAT
This sequence comes from Brachynemurus nebulosus, assembly GCA_035578155.1. Classification (NCBI taxonomy): domain Eukaryota; kingdom Metazoa; phylum Arthropoda; class Insecta; order Neuroptera; family Myrmeleontidae; genus Brachynemurus; species Brachynemurus nebulosus. Next base: position 1,126,861 of record JAPWDM010000038.1, read on the forward strand.
CTAACAGAGCCGGTATAGAATTTGAATTATGAACAAAAAATAATACAATATATTAGATGATTTGTTATTGTTAGCTAGCATTTATTTATTAAAATTCTTCACCATTCTTCACTAAATAAACATTGTGTGATTTAGATATATTCTCCATGTTAATATAATATAATTTGCAAAATTTACAATTTAAATTTGTAACGGAATTTTATTTTAAAATACACTACTGCCCTGGAACTACGACACTGATCGGTTTGAATTAACATATTCTTCCAATTTCTTCCAAACCTCGAGCATCAAAATTTACCTGACTATCGTTTCTTCTCTTTCTGTTACTCTTCTGGTTGTTTATTTATTCTTGTGGTTATGTATAATATTCTACTTAAAAAAAGTACTGTAAAAAAGTTCTGTGTAAATATTGAGAAACAAGTATATTTGCCTTTGGCTTCAATTAAATAACATCAAACACGATTTATAATGGAAAACATTTATCTGACTAAAAGTTCTGTTAGAGTTGGTCAAGTACTTATTGTTAGTGAAAGTGAAGAAGATATTGACATTGATAATGAAATTTAAAACTTGTGTTTTTATGTGAAGGAAATGTACGTATGTCTGTAGTATTGTAGTATTAACACTACTAATAATCTATACTGAAATAACTGATTAGTATTTCTGTTATTTATTGGCGGTCCTAGAGGGGGGCATAGGGGGGATAAGTGCCTCCCGGAAATATCAAAACATTTAATTGTATGCACTCTTCTAAACAAGCAGGTGATCCCCGAAAAACACGGGTACTTTCCTCCGAATTGCACGGTTTCACACTACACGATTTTCGAATAATTCTTTTGAAAAAGTAAAATACATATGTATATTATATTATCTTCTATACATAATAGATATAATAAAACTGTAACGAGATCGTTTTTGTACATTGAATATTTTTTGAAAATTGCACTGGTACTGTAAATAGTTATCGATGTAGATATCAAAACAGTGATTTTTAAAATTTTTGTCTGTCTGTCTGTCTGTTCACGCATCACGCAAAAACTACTGGGCGAATTTCAATGAAATTTGGTGTGATGATAACTTATTACCTGGGTCAACATCTAAGATACTTTTACTCCGGGAAAATCTCTCATGCCCACGGGAAAATAGAAAAACCATTTTGAGCATGTGCACACATAACATACAAACTATTGAATGTATTGTTATGCAAATTTTGTCTGGTGTTAATTTATTGTCTTGGTCAACACATAAGATACTTTTTATTGCGGGAAAATTTCTCATTCCCATGGGCAAATACTAAAAGCAATTTGTGGGTGTGCACGCATTACGCAAAAACTATTGAACGGATTTGAATAAAATTTGGTGTGATGATAACTTATTAGTCAACACTTAGGATATTTTTTATTATTGTAAAATGTCTCCTTCCCTCGGGAAAATATGAATACCATTCGAGCATGTGTATGCATTAGGCAAAAACTATTGTTCTATACAAGTTCTGTATAATTATTACATTTATATACTTCTCATTGATTTTATAACAATGCGTCGCGCGAACAGCGTTGCTGGTACAGCTAGTTTGTTATAGAATTATTTCCATATATATCATATAATAGGTAAAGTTTTTTTTTTTTTAATTTCACACTTGAAACGGAATCTCGTTTTCTGTATTCTAGAGCAACACGGTTTCAAAGAACACGCAATCAAAAAGTCGTGTTCTTCGGGAGTTAGCTGTACGTTTAAAAGACCATGGTTTAAAATCTCTGGAAATTGTTCTAAATTAAATTTGGCTCCTAGAACAGAACGAATCTCGAGATTGTCATCAGTCAGAATCCCTCCGAAAATACACTTTAAAGGTAAAAGGCGTTCAAAAAATGAGGGACATCATTTAATGTGTATCGAATACATGAATGCCGGAATTTTGCGAACACGAAAATTTGCGAACAGCGGAATTTTGCGAACAGTTATAATTTTTATTACCTGAGACTGACAGGGTAAAATTACCTACATATTTGAATAGCGGAAATTTGCGAACACTTTTAGTTTTTTACACTTTCACTACTTAGAATATAGCAAAATAAGGTGAACACTCCCTTTTTACGTATTTAAACAAAATGTTCTTAATATTATTTTTGTAGAAAATATGCAAGTAAATATGTTATTACCCATTATAAAAGAAAAATACCCCTGTCGCAGCATCCTGCATAACATACCGAATTTCCGTTTATAAAAATTAGCTTTTCTTGGAAGCTAGTTGACATAGAATAATAGTTTAAAGATCTTTTTTATGTGAATTTTTCTCCTCTTTCCAATGATATCACAAAATTTTTTGAATAAGGGGAAATTTTGGCAAAAAACTAATTTTTTGCACGAAAAATGCCCCAACAACCATATATATATATATATATATATATATATATATATATATATATATATATATATATATATATATATATATATATATATATATATATATATATAAATAAATAACTTGTCGATTGATGAACACTAAAATTGTGTTAAAATTTATATATATTATATATTATTATATATATTATATATATATATATATATATATATATATATATATATATATATATATATATATATATATATATATATATATATATATTACACAATTTTAGTGTTCATCAATCGACAAGTTCGACATTTAATCAGTATGTATATTGTGTAAGAATATAAGGTATCGCATCATTAGGTTTGTTTACAGATGTATTTCAGAATTTTCATAATATTATAAAAATGAAATGAAATAAAATGTTCTCATGTGTACAGGAAATTTTATTATAAAAAAAGAATAATATTTTGCGCATGATTGATTAGTAAGATATTAAAGACTAGCTGTGACCCGCGGCTTCGCCCGCTCTTTATTCAAAATTTTGGGTTGATTTTGATTTAATTAGTGGATTCCTATAAAGCTATAAAAAATTTTTTTATACCTAACATTTTATTGCAATACTGTCGGTGTAAGGTAATAAATAAATAATTAAAAAATAAATGTGCGTATACTCAAATTGTTATAATTTCAAAAATCCATTGCTTACTTTTATTTTTACTTGTATTAGCTTATGTATGACATTTGTATTTTCGATATCCAAATAACGGATTATTACCAAAGGAAATAATGTTAACCATAAGTTCAAGTATCAGGTATAAAAAAAGACATTTACATTATTCTCTGAAATCTTAAGATGAATAGATAATAAAATATTTATTGTTATGCATCCGATTTAAATAACTGACCTAATTCATATTTACACCTCCATAAATTCAGTTATAATAAAACCTTATATTTAATAAACTATTTCAGTCTGAGTAATTTATTCCACATGAAATTTCAATTAGTAGTAACAGATATGAACATGGGATGATTTTCTTAATCCGTTCCCGTCCACTCCCAATTTTACCCAACGCTTCCGTTCACTCCAATTCCCGTCGAAAAAATACCACTTCATCAGGAAAATTTTTAATTTTAAATAACGAAAATAAAAATTTAATACTCCCGGCATATCTATCCACTCTCGCCCGTTCCCTTTTCCGTCAAAAAGTTTTCACATTCGCCCGTTCCCGTTCCCGCCGCGCCGCTAAGATTCGAGGGGACTCTTAAAACTCCCGGCCCGATTTACATCTCCAACAGGTAATAAATAATTCTGTATTAATTTATGGTTAAAGTCTCTGTACCAAATCCCACCGAGTTCGTTTCAGCCATTTTGCGTAATTGAATGATTGATTTTGTTTTCCATGAAAGTCTTCTATCGAAACAAAATCATCCTATGTGTGAATTTAAAGTAAATAGCGCTTGTATGCCAAATTTCATCACATGTAGTTCAGTCATTTCAGTGTAATGGAAAAACTAATTTAGTATCCCACAGGAACTTTCAATCGGGATAAAATTATTTTATACCTATATCAATCTAAGATAAATTTTGTCGATAAAAATGTTTTTTTCCAATTTAGATCAATCATTTCAGTAACGGGATAATACGTTAATTTGGTGTTTTTTTTCCCACAGTAGTCTTCAGTCGGGATAAATCTATCCTATGTGTTGGTTCATGGTAAATGGTACTTCTGTACCAAAAATCGTATTCGACTGTTATTTTGCCGTGAATAAGTAACTGATTTTGTATCCCACAGGAACTTTCAATTGGGATAACATTAGCCTCTGTGTTAACCCATTTCCAGCATAAATAGTGTCTGTGTACAAAATTTCATAAAATTGGGTTGTTATTTGGACGTGATTGAGTAATTCGTTTTTAATCCCCCAGGAACCTATAATACAGATGAAACTATCCTATGTGTTATTAAAATTATTTTAAATCCATTCATAGTAAATAGTTTCTGTATACCAATTTCATCGAATTCAGTTCAGTCATTTTGCTATGATTAAGTAACTGGTTTTGTATCCTACAGGAACCCTAAATCGGGATAAGATTATCCTATGTGTCAATTCAGGGTAAATAGTACCTGTACATCAAATTCCATCGGATTCGGTTCAATTATTTGTGCGAGATTGATGGATTGGTTTTGTATCCCTTAGGAACTTGAAACCGAAAAATTAGGTTCAGTCATTCCACAGGAACCTTTAATCAGGATAAAATCAGCCTATGCGTTAACTCAGGGTTAATCGTGTCTGTGTACCAAATTTAATCGAATTTGGTTTAGTTATTTGGACGGGATTAAATAATTTCTTTCTGTATCCCTTGGGAATGTTTGATCGGGATAAAATTATCCTATGTCTTATTAAAATTCTTGCTATATGCGCCCGTAGTAAATAATGTCTTTATATAATATTTCGGTTCAGTCATCCCACAGGAGCCTTTAATCTGGATAAGACCTACCTATGTGTTAACTCAGGATAAATGGAGCCTGTGTACCAAATTTCATTGAATTTTATTTAATTCTTTGGGGTGTATTTGAATAATTGCTTTTGTATCCCTCAGGAACTTTTAACCGGGATAAAAATTAGCCTATGTGTTAAGTCAGTGTATAAGGGATGGGTACGTAAAATTTTATCAAAATCGGTTCAGCCGTTTTTGCGTGATTGAGCAACAAACATCCAAACATCCAAATATCCAAACATCCAAACATCCAAACATCCAAACTTTCACATTTATTATATTATTAAGATTAAGATTAAGATTAATTAAAAATTAAAGTAGTGTGGAAAAGTTAAATTTTCCTAAACGAAATTTACTAATTTCGTGACTTACTGTAAGCATTTATGATGGTGCCCTGTTTTCCTATCACCAAACTGATTTCCATCATACTTTATCCAGGCTTTGTATAAACAAAAACGGAATGTGTCGGGTTTTCCAAGCTCATACATTCTGTAAGTGGGCGTTTACCCTATTTTAACAAATTTTAAAAAGGAAAAAAAGAGCGTTCGCAAATTTCCGCACCTCAATTATGCCTGTAATCTTGTCAGGTCAGTCTCAGGTAGTAAAAACCCTTACTGTTCGCAAAATTCCGGACGCCGAATACATAAGTGGGATTCGAGTAATACAAAAATAGTTAATACCTGAAGTAGTCAACTTTTGGAAAAATATCTTCCTCTAAAAATAGTACAGTTTATGGACAAAAAAACAAAGGAAAATTTAAGGAAAAAATAACTAAAAATCTGAGCTTAAAACTTAATTGGTATTTAGTTCAATAAAACTAAATAAAAAATTTGGGGGGCCAGGTCTATCCACACTGTCAACTTCCCTTTGGACGCCCTTAAAGACTAGAGACTACTATATATAAATAATTTTTATTTCATTTCAGGGGTTCCTCTCCCCGAACCCCCGACAGAGGCTTTGCCTCTTGCACCCAACTGGAAGGCTCAGCACCGTTTATCCCGTGGGGGCTCCATTCCTCCTCAAACAAATGATATAATATTTTTAAGATATGAAAGAGAGAAAATTTTTCACAAAAATTTTTTAGTTTCGTTTTTTTATTATAAAAAACAAAACACTAATCCGAATTTGCTGAAAACTTTATCCGGTCTTCATTTTGTAACTATGCATCTAATAAAATTAATCCGGAGTCGATATCATCAATTGTGGAAAATTGCAGTATGGTACGTGTTGCCCAAAAAAATTTTTAACCGGTAAAAACGAACCAAAGCTGGTGGAAAATTTTAATTGTGAAAAGTTAAAGCGCGGAAGCCAATTTTTGTTTTCAAAAATTCAAATTTATTAATATTTTACAAATGTTTTAATATTGACATTTGTATGATATTGCACAATTTTTAAAGAAAGTTAAGGTAGTATTTATGAACTAGAACGCAACAAAAATAACAGAACAATGAAAAACAGAAGTAAATTTAAATAAAAAAACACAAAAAAAATTAAAAATTAAAAAAAAGAAGTCAAAGTTGTATCTTATTTCCAAGAAAATTACACATTACTTTTTACCAAGGGACAATACTAGTAAACAAATTACACTGTTCCACTTGTCGCCAGTACACATTTAAAATGGCTGAAAATAAAAGGTTAAATGGTTATATTTATTAAAAAAAAAAAAAATTTTGTTTAAAACTTTTATTACACGTTTGTAACGGTTTTTTTTTAACAATTCTATATTTTTACGGTTTCTTATTAGTAAATAATAATAAATAATACAATGAATTGCGTTAAATTAGTTGTTATATCAAAAATGTCAGTCACATTTAAAGTGTGATAATTAATAATAAAATACAATTATTTTTAATAAAAACATGTGTCCGCACTTTAACTCTTTAGATACAATAATTTCCAGTCACATTTGTTTCTATTTTGCGGTAAACATCTAAATTATTGAACACATGCCATATTGCAATTTACCCCATCATTTGTTCTCGAGATATGCGAGACGAAAGAAAATTCACGAACGAACGAACGAACTAATAAACGAACGAACGAACTAACAAATGAACGAACGAACGAACTAACGAAAGCACACACAGACATCACGCTAAAAACGATGAATTCGGATTCTAATGACCTTGAAATGTGGAGATATATCTAAATTAGCGATTCGTAAAATCGGACCCATTACAATAGCTTCCAATGGGAAGTTAAAAATAGTATTGTCATATTATATTCAAGAAACTGTTTATTGTATTTTTTAACACGATTAGCCGATCACGTGATATCGCGTGATACGGCTACTTTACTATAAGCTTAAAAAAGACACATTTTCAATAATTTTTTCCAAAGAAACTTTATATGCAATCGATTTGAAACCTTATACATATTAAATTTAATAGATTTGAGCGTAAATTTATGGTATTTCATATTTAATATTAGTAAATAAAAACACTTTACATTGCAAAATACCACTTTTACTGTGTATAAAAACTCTTATGACATGTTTCGGCCAATATGACCATTCTCAAACGTGTAAAGATTACATTCAGATACATGCCGATTTATTCTAAATCTTAACTTATAAATTGTAGCAATTGATGATGGGAAATTAGTGGGGATAGAAGTAGTGGGCGGAATCAGAAACAAAGAAAACAAGTTTAGGTGACTTTGATACATGTGACATATAAACAAATAAAGTAGGAAATACAGTCATACAGTCGTATACAAAAATTATACACCAGAAAATAAAATATAATTGCAAATATCGGTATAACCATTTAAAAGTAATTCAGAATTGTGTTTGTAAATTTCTATTGTTTTTAAAATATTTAGTCTTCTATTCCTCTATTTGCTTCGTGTAAAATTGTAACGTGTTCAATAAATGTCTGGCAAAAGTGGAGTCAGATTTCTTGTTTCTGTAACATCAAAAGTGTTAGGTTCTGCCGGTTTGGCCGATGTAAAAATTATCATATCCTTGACAATTTAGTTTGTAGATGCCCGATTGTTTAAGTTTGTCTATTTTTGTTTTATTGTTATACATTAATAAATTTCCTAAATTAAGGCTCGATTTTAATGCAGTAGTTATAAATATGTTACATTGTTTAAGTTTAATTTGCGTCTGATTTAGCGGAGGGATAAATTTCTTTTAAGATTTGTTTAAATTCTTTTTTAACTACTAATTTATCAGTTAATTTGAGTTACATCCATTACTATTTGCTATTGTTTTAATGTTATTTTTTTCTGTTTTAAAATTTTCTGTTGATAACGGAAAATTAAAGGCGCGATGGATCATAGAATTCGGTATTTGACAATTTTTTAAAAACCATCTTAGTGTGTTTATTACTTCTTACTAAACTCATAATACACATTTTTAAATTATTTTGTACTATATTTTTAATAAAAATCACCGATAAAATTTCAGTTTTTAAAAAGATCGCCAAAACGATGCTTTCTGTGACGTCAAATCGTATGACGTCATTGGCTCTAAAACACTGAGTAGTAGCAGTAGGTCTAGCAATGAAAATTAATAATGAAGAATTTCTTTCATAGTTACCAAAAAAGTAAACATTTTTTTTCCTAGCTACAATATAATACCTACATATTCGAACGAGCTTGTGACGTAAGCTGCTTTTGCTTGATGTTTTTGATTACGTCATTTTTAACGTAAATTTTGTAATTTTATTTAATTAAAATTTTTATATTTTTGAATGAAATAACTTGTAAAAAAGCAATATTCAGTATCATTATGACTCAAGTAATTATTTAAAAATCAAAGTAGATACTTTTTCAACTACTGTCAAATACCCCATTATAGACTGCGATTTTGTGTTGAAATGGACTTATTAAATCGTTTGGTATTTTAATTCCGGATTATGATGATTTTCTATAAATATTGAAATGAAGGCTATTGTTAACTTTCGTTATGGTTAAATCTACGAAATTGATTCTATTATCTTTTTATAATTCTAAATTAAATTGTATTTTTGGGTCTTTTAAATTTAGTGAATCTATGAAATTTTTAATTGGCGAACTGATCCATCGAACCCTATAATTACATCATCCACGTACCTGTGTGAAGAGCCGCTGACATTGCAGAACGTGCACTGCGAAATTAATATACATGTCAATACACTTAAACAACGCGTGTACGTTTTGTACAATGTCGGTGTCACAAAATTGTTTGGCTCAGCGAATCGAACAGGTGAATTACGTATAAATAAGACATTCGATAGTAGAATCGGATAGTGACCAGTAAATAATAGTAGATAGTAGCGGTCGACAATAGAGAGAAAAAAAGGGTCGGTCGCCCTAGTGGCGACGGGCCCTAGTCGCGAGAATGAGACATCCAGGGGTTTCCAGGGGTGAGTATAATGTAAGTTTTTATTTTACTTATTTTTTATAATTGTTTAATTTAAAGAGGTTTAGGGTATTTTATTTATTTAGTGTTAGAACCGAATGTTAGTGGTTTCTTTTTTTAAGTTTTCTTTGCGTTTATATTAATTTAAGGGTTTATTTTTTGTTAAAGAGTGTGTAGTATTTAATTTGTATTAGAGTTTTATTTAATGTTGACTAGTGTTAGGCATGAATTTTTCTTCTTAAATTTTGTATATAGATTTTTATATAATCCGTTTTTTTTTCTATTGTAAATATAGATTAATAATTTTATAGAAAACGAGTTTATTATTTCACTTTCAGAAATTTCCACTGTTCATTATGCCTCCTCTACAACCTAGGGTACATCTATATGGTGCGACCCTAGATCGACTACTAGGCTCGATGCCCAATCCACAACTTCTCGTTGGTCCTAGGCAACCGCTCGACTAGGGCCAATAAACAAGCGGACAGGTGAGTGTTAGGAAGAGTCAAGTGCAATAGGGTCACACGCACCTCCCGCTTCGTTACACCTGTACCAAAATTTTACATGTTGTTTTGTAAAATTGTTGTTCATTATTATTTCCTCAAAACTTGACATATAAATCTCTGCCTCTGAAAGAGCTCTGTCGTGACCCCATTGCAAGGCCACTTGTCTGTCGGAAAAACTTACTGCCGAATTCAAAATAATTTTGTTTTAAGACCGTATTAAATGTATTAATTAATTCCGATTGTGTTAAAGGATATTAATTTTATCTTGCTATTTTATTATTTTGCTAAATAGGCTTAAACATTCTTTAGTGGAAATATTAGTAAACATGTTGCTTACATCTAGGCAGGTCAACTTGTATTGATTTAAGAAAGGGGTACTTTTAGGTTTATCTACTAGTTCGAAAGAATTTTTAATACTATGTGTAGAAGTGAACTGAGTTTCTGTTTTAAATAAAAAGTCTAAATGTTTTGCTAATTTATGTAACCGGCAACAGACATGCGAAACTATAGGCTTTATTGGATTATCAGTTTGTGTGTCTTTACGAGTCCGTACATTCTATGAGCTCTTGGATTCGTTTCCATTAAATAATGTCTATCTCTGTCAGAAAATATGCTTTTATTATTGCTAATTAGTTTTTTAATATCTTTATTATATTTATTAGTTGGATCGATTTTAGGCGTACGATTTTTTCATTTTTAATAAAGTCGCTTATGTTATTAGAACAATCTTGCTTATTTAAAATAACAGTGGAATTATTTTTATTGGCTTTGGTTAATATTAGATTACTGTCATTAATTTTCTTTTTTAACTAATTTAGGTGTATTTATTGATGTATTGATTTTTATGTCGTTTTAAGCGAATTTCCATTTTGAAAAAATTTCACTTATTACAGCGTTTGCCATGGGAAGACCTGAGCCCGGGACTATGGCAGAAATCTGTTTTGAAGCCTCAAGAAACCAAAAATGAGGTTCACTAAAATTTATATATATATATATATATATATATATATATATATATATATATATATATATATATATATATATATATATATATATATATATATATATATATATATATATATATATAGTCAATCATTTAGTGCCAGTACAATTTTCAAAAAATATTTCATGTACAGATACAGTCTCGTTATAGTTTTATTATATGTATAGGTAACGTAAAATTTTTGAATTCTGGCTAAAAGAGTGTGAAATTTCACGTCGAAAATGCTATAAACGAATTTTTTTTATAGAAAAAAACTTTAAATTGACAATAAAAAAGAAGTACTTTATAAATTTTTCTTTTCTTTATAATAATACTCTTGCATGACTTAGCAAAGTCAAATTTTAATATTACTTGTATAAAATTTAAAGTCAGACATCAACAGGTATAGTTTGATATATATTAGTCAGTTATTAATTACAAGACAATTCACTTTCTGAAACCCTTATAGAAATGTTTTTATTTTACTGATTGTCAGTAAAATTACTACTGACACCTCAAATTAGCTGCTCAGTTTTGAGATTTTAGACTTTGAATTACAACTTTGAGCAAAAACAGATAAACTAGTATTTTTTGTGTAGTTTTCATATATGCGGTTCAAATTTTAATATACTAAAGCATATCCATCCTATTTCAAAATTTACCCTCAATTTTACTTGAACAGCCCCTCTAGTCGACCCGACCCTGGATTTATACACATCAATAGAAAGCTCTCTAAAAATAAAGTGTTCTGTCAATTTAAATTTTTTTCCTATCTGCCGTCGTTTCCAAGTTATCAAGCAAAATTAAAATTTTACCCTAATTTTGAGGGGTGATTTCATCCCTTAAATGGCAACGATAGCAGATAAAAAAAATACGGGTCTGTTATTTTTTCTTGTACTACACATATACCAAGTTTCATCAAAATTGCGAACTGACAGTTCAAAACCTTTCCTTGTTAGATACCAAAACAGCGATTTTTTATCTGTCTGTCTAACAATGTAATTGTGTGTAGTGATAACTTATTACCTGCGCCAACATCTAGGATACTTTTTATTCCAGGAAAGTGTCTTAATTTTAGGGGAAAATACAAAAATTATTTTAAGCGTGTGCACGTATCACACGAAAACTACTGAACGGGATGTGATGAAATTTGGTCTGGTGTTAACTTGTTACCTGGGACAATATCTAGGGTACTATTTACTCCAGGAAAATGCCTCATTCCCACGGGAAAATTCAAAGTTATTTTTAGAATATTCCCCCATTACGCAAAAACTCTTGAACGGATTTTGATGAAATTTGATCTGGTGTTAACTTATTATCTGGATCAACTTATGCCTAAGATACTTTTTATTGCGGGGAAATGTCTCCTTCCCTCGGAAAAATACAAAAACAATTTGGAGCATGTACACGTATCATGCTCCAAATTGTTTTTGTATTGAACTACTGAACGGATTTTGATGAAATTTGGTCTACTTATTACCTGGGTCAACATTTGGGATACTGTTTTTATTGCAGGAAAATATCTCAGTCGCATGGGAAAATTCCAAATCGGTTTAACAACGCGTCGGGCGAACGACGTTTTGAGTACAGCTAGTATAAAATATTTTTGAACTTTTTTAGAAAAGTCGTATCAAAGGTCGGTCAATATTTTTAACCTACTAAAGCTAATATAATTTTATAGAATGGAACTTTCGATAAAATGATATTAAATGCAAGAATTGGAATTGTTCCAGTTCCAATAGAGTCTTTTTGTCGGCACAAAAAATTTGAATTACATTTGGGATTTCCGCATATCTGACAGGCGTGATGCCCTACCTATTTATTTATATAATGCACTTATAAAGAAACCTATATAACTGTAACCTCAGTTATCTATATTCTATTAACGCTGGGGCTTGGGAAAAAAGTAGAAACATTTTTTTTCCTTGTCACTTATATTTTTGGAGAAAAATTTTTAAAAAATGTGGTTTACTCCCGAGATTTGCCATATTTTTCCACGGTACTCTTTCCAATACGCATTTGAGAAGTGCTTGATAACGAAATTTATGGTTATAAGGTACTAAAAAGTATACTAAAATAACCACTTTTTTTCTTATTGTATGTAATGCCATTGTTTCAATAATTAATAAATAGTTGTAATATTTGAATTAAGGTTGTAATTATATGCTTTAGTAATTATAGCAAGTGTAATGCAAATATAATTCTACGTTATGTTTATAATATTTGTAGTTCAAGGTGGACATGCTTGATATTAATGATATATGATATACAGATAGATAGATATAAAAATTTTCATTACTTTGATTGACTACATTCAGATATACTCGTATTTCAAGCATTTCTTTTTTAAATAATAGTCTTCTTTTGTTTCGAATGTAATTAAGTAATAAAAAGATTAATTAATTTTTTTGAAATTATTAAATAATATATTAATAAAAAATAAATTTAGAAATATTATAGTAAATTAAAAAGTGTAAGGATGTATCTAGTACAGTTGAAATAACAAAAACAAAGAAAAAGATATCGTTCGATTCTTTCATCTAGTCCAAAGAATAGAAGGGAACAACTGTTTAAAGGCACTTCTAGAAGAGTCAAAAATTAAAATTCTATGAAAAATTGTCAAGTTAATTACTTAAAACGACAAAAAGTTCTAAAAGTATCACTGACAGAATGTAGTAAAATAGGGTGGTGAATACGAGTAATAGAGCTATTACAAATGATTAAGATTTTCTCAGTTTTGTTTATTGTTGGGACATATTAAGTTATTCCAAACTAATATAGACATTTCAAATAGGGTGCAAATAGGTTCATGTATTATGCTAACAAAATGATAGAAATAATTTTGAAAACTTCCCTCGACAGATGCAGGCATAGTTACATGTAAATTTAATACAAAAAAGGTTTAATGAAACTTTTAGTTTGAAAATGTTCTTTATACTTTTATAAACACACAAATCTAGTAAAAGTTTACTGAACTTTAAATGATGATGATACCTATTTTTTTCTTTTTATGGAAAAATCTTTCTATACATATATTAACTGGGACTTAAATGCCCTGAAGTAGGTTTATATTGTTTGTGATAATTTTAAGTACAATTTATAATTCCTTGGATTCCGTCATGATACAAAATAATTTAAATTTTATCTTTTATTATTAGAGTTAGAATGATGGAACTTATTAATAAAGAAGAAAATATTTTGATGTTTAAAAAAAAAAAATTTATTTAAATAATAATCATAAATAAATAAATAAATAATAATAATTTAGATGTGTGTGTGCATTCGAAACATAATGTGACAGAAAATTTTGCAATTTTTGAGTTGATAATATCTTCGTTACTTCTATTTACAAATCTATAAGTCTACGTCAGTAAATTTACCAAGCGTATTGGAGACCAATTGCTGGAGCGGAGTAGGTCATGTGGGAAACAGCTGTGGCTGGAGAGTAAGCAACTCCGAGTAAACCGGTTTTGACGACTGGAGCGGCAGCGGCGTATGTGGCGGCAGCAACTGGAGCATGGGCATAAGCGACTGGGGCAGCTGCGTATGTGGCAACTGGAGCATGGGCTACACCAACGGCAACAGGGGCAGCACGGAGAGTTTGGATTCCTGGATTGCTTACACGTACATCACTTTTATATACGCTGGAGAATGGGGTGTTGATTGTTTTGGATTGTGTAGCTACTTGTCCCAAATTTCCAAAGCTGCGTACAATATTTGATGATTGAGATGTGAGTGCAGGGCTGTGTACGGCAACTGCAGCTGGAGCAGCTCCGTATGATACTACAGGAGAAGCATAGCTGACGTGGCTCACTGCTGGGGCAGCTGAATAAGTGACAGCTGGGGCAGCAATAGCGGCTGGGGCTCCTAAGTATCCGGCATTGGCTACGGCCAAAGCGCAAGCGAAAATAACAAACTAAAAATAAAGGAAAACAGTTAAAATTTGTTATAAATAGAATTTTATCTGAACAATAATAATAATCCTTCGGGAATATTTTGTTAACACTTTAATAATTAATAGAAAATTGTACACCAGAATTTTTATTAGATCAGTTTTTCACATTACTATAAAATATAGGCTTGCACACAGTTAACACACTAAATTTTAAATGTGTAACACAGTATCAAAAGTGCACAAATTATCCAAAGCCAAAGCGAAAATCAAATAGTTTCACACACCTTGATTGCCATTGTTGATTTGTTTTGAGTTTTTGTTTTCGTACAATTATTTGATCGTTTTTTCAAACTGTAAGTAACTGATGCTAATTGCGAAAATTGTAACGCTTTATATACAAAATTATTTGAAGAATATTTTATCCCCCAAATATATTTTGTATATTGGTTTTGTATTACAGTTCAAAACCACCGCCTTTTTAGTCATGAATAGTACAAATGCATATTAAAATGAAGCCATTATCGATTAGATCAACTGTTATTTTGCAGTAATTGTCTTAAGAGTTTCAATATTTTTTATTGGTGTGTCTTGAATATTCTGATGTAATATTATAATAAAAACACAGATTGGTCGGCTGACATGTAACATTGATATTAAAAAAATTTCAGGGTTACAAAAATTAAACTGTGTAAAATACACAGGCATATATGTACAAGATCATATCTGTGTCCATCGATAATGGGTGTATGCATAATTGTATATGTGTTTCTGTTTTTGTCATAAAATATATTATTAAATGGGTTGATTTTTTTATTTTTTGCTGATATCGTCATATTATTTTACGGTGGACCACTTTCACTGTTACACTTTTGTTTCTGTGACTTAACGAATGATTTTTAAAATTAATTGTTCAGAATTTTTATATCATTTCATTATATATAATCATTCGAAAAATAAAGAATATTGCAAAATTTTAAATTGTAAAATATGAAGTACTGCTTTGTTTTAAATCAAGGATAGCTCAACACCTTTCTATGATGTTTAATTTCCTTCTGTATTAAAATATAAGCAGGATTACAGTTTGGTATCAAACAAAACTAGTTTTATAATCCTCCAATGGTTATTAATATGAGCAAATTTATCTTTGAAGATTATATCTTACAGTTTGCCCAGAGACCCGCTCTAGGATTTTTATTCTGGGTAGGTCTCACTCTTCTATATTATAAACATGTAATTTATACGAACTGTTTTTGAAGCTATGCATTTTTTCTATAAATATTCGCCATTATTTATTATACACTCTTCTATATTTTTTTTTATAAACTTCAAACTTTCGTTAATAGCATAGTCGGTAAAGCATTCGGAATTGCATTTTTAGCACGATCCAATTTCTTTTTTTGCAATTGATACAAAAAAGCCGCATTTCCAAGTTTTTCGTACATGATATTTTGTAAACTAAAAGCTTTGGAAAAAATGTTTAGAACAAAATTTTATGCTCTATAATTTTTATAATAAGCTTAACCAACGTAACGCTAACCATTTTTAAATTATTTAATAAAAACCAAGAATTGGTTTTATTAAAACGTCATAAATTTTGAAATAATTACTTTAAAAAAAAAAAGTTTTAAATTAAAAGTTGGGAAATATAATTTTCTATGAAAAATGTTTCCTGTACTTTTTTGTGGGCTCAACCGTTGACAATATATTTGGAAAAACACGTTTTCAAGATGACGGCTTCAACACAACCTTCAGGATGACGCCATTTTAGGAGTTTTACACTCCCTATAAGTACACAAATAAATTGCAAAAAAAAGAAAATTGAATCGTGCTAAAAATGTTTTGCGATCCGCCATTTTGAACCAGACCGACTAGGTTATAACTATTTAGTTAGAGCTGCGTAGCGCATGAAAATAAGGTATAGTAATTATGTCAAGTAAGTTGAATGAAAAATGGGTAAATATAGATTTCAGCTGTATGAAAATTTTAAGTAAGATTTTATATAAAGATTTGAATTTTAAATAAATAGCTTATAATGGAGTGAAATTCCTTTTCATTTCAGTCAGAGTAAATCAGTCTTCTACACTTCTGAGAGGTGAATACAGAATTAGAGCTATATATTAATTTCTAGCTGTTTTAGCGAATTTTT
Organism: Brachynemurus nebulosus; assembly: GCA_035578155.1. Taxonomy (NCBI): domain Eukaryota; kingdom Metazoa; phylum Arthropoda; class Insecta; order Neuroptera; family Myrmeleontidae; genus Brachynemurus; species Brachynemurus nebulosus. Next base: position 1,143,591 of record JAPWDM010000038.1, read on the forward strand.
GAATGGAAACCTAACTATTGGCGCGACCTGAACCCGGTATTATAGTAGAAATTTGTTTTGAAGGTCCCTAGAATTCAAAAATGACATTCACTAAAATTTATATACATATATATATATATATATATATATATATATATATATATATATATATATATATATATATATATCGCTGCTCTAGTATTGATTTGTTCTATCTCCACTTTTCAAAAAAATTGAGTGTGATACATTTTTGAACTCAGCATTTTTTTTCTACCATTTTCTAGTTCCAAAATGTCAATATTACGTTTGTAAATATGTTTTTTCTAGTATTATTTTGTACTATCTCCACCGATTTCACAAAAATTTATTATTGGATTGTACTAACTCACATTTTTTGTGGCACATAGAACAAAACTATACTTAAATATTTTAGATTTAAAAAAATTTTATTATTGGTGTGTTCCATATCCCATAACAAGGTCTCTTATATTGCATGAATAATGCAGATATGATTTTTTTCATTAAGATATTGTAACGGTTGCAAGCCATTATAACTTACGTTATTTACTGTATTATAATTTCTTACAATGCAATCTTCTATTGTGTTAAAACTTGTGTATAAAGTAATGATGAAGGCATTAAAAATGTTTATGGAAAGTCAAAAGTTCAATACATTAATTATATTTTAAATTTTACATGTAAAATTGAACAGTTAGTTTACCTAAAAATCTTAATTTATTTAGAAATCTAAGTTTATTCAGAAATCTTAATTTAATAAAAGATCAAAACAAAAAATTGAAATTATCCAATTAACATCTAAGGTTTTTTATTTTTTTTATTTTCATAAAATTGCAAATTTGTATAAAAATTTTGATTATATGAAGTTTTCGATAATTAAACTTTAATATGTATAAAACGAGATAAACCAATGCTTATATACGCTTAAATGATGTATATAAACGGAAAAACCGTATTCCTATCCAAATTCGGACGACCAAATCTATTAAATGATAACCTTACTTCTTTATTTCTTGAAAAACTAACTGAAATCGAAACGAAGTCAGAGGTATCTAGATTCTAGAGGCAATTAGAGATAAATCAATGTTCAACTATATGCTATCAATAGAAGCTCGTTTTTTTAACATCTTTTTAAAACGTCACATTAAAATAGTAATCGGTTTCTAGAATTAATTTTTATACAATTCGTAACGTGATATTTCCCAAAAAGTTTTTGCCTATGTTTCAAATTACTTCCACACATAGAAAATAAGTTTGTGTTAATTTTCTTTAAATTTTGTTAACGTAGTTGCTCTGAGATAGTCAGGTACAAAAGTATATCTCAAAATAAAAATTTTCTTTTATCAAAAATTTAATAATGTATTAATATTCTTCAGTGATTATATTTGTATACCACTTGTTTGTTTTTTAATTTCCGCGCGCTTATGTTGTAGCAATATAAAAACATTACTGAAAAATCGTTGTAAAAACGTTGTAAAATGATGTTTATAAATTATATTTAAAAACGGCGTGCTGAATAATTTTTATTTCTTATTAAATATGGTTTGTAACTTTGTATTTTATAATATATTAAATTTTTATCAAATTCCTTTGACACGTTTTCATTTTATTCAAAAAAAAAAAAAAAAAAAAAATAAGCTCGTATTATTGGTATTGTATTAAATAAATATCTAGAGAAGTTTCGTTAAAATCCTTTAAAAAAATCGTTTTATGGACCAACTACCTTAAATCAAACATAGAATAAAATTTTTTAAGCTAAAGTCACTTTATGCATTCCAATTTTCCCATTCCTATACGTAACAGACGGAAAAAATAATCTTGTTTTGTTCTATACACGCTTATAGTACAAACCAGTAATTATAAACTGAAAGTACAAAACAATACACAACAATTAACAAATTTGAAATTTCCTATTTCCCGCCAAATAACAAGTGAGGGGTGGAACGTGTCTAGCTACTTTTTCATTCCAACCGATGCCTCAACTAACCCCAGTGAAATATTTTTTAAAATATCAATAATAAAAAGGCTACCCATATGGTGCAAACTTTATGAAAGACGTTGTATATTCTATTGTTGTTAATGTCCTACTATATGGAGCAAAAACTTAGAGTGTAAGAATTCGATAAAGTACAGAGAAACATTTTAAAAAAAATGCTATGTTTACTCCGCTGTACGCCCCACTGTTTAATTTGATTGGAGACAACAGGGCCGCGCCAAGCGGGGGTGTTAGGGGTGCCTAGTACCCCGGCGGCAGGCTTTGGGGGCGGCAAATAAAATATAAAATTATTACTATTTTTATGTGGTAATTTTGATGACACTAAATGTTACCCGCATTTTGCTTAAATACTTGTCTATTATGATTGTTGTGACCGGTCGGTAATCCGATTATTCCGATTGTCGACCAGCGACAACAATCATTTGCGCGGTAATCGGCGAAATCAAACGGGATCGGGATCGAACATGTTCTTGCACGCTTTAATTTTATAAAAATCGTCGTTGAATTCTACACATAAAACATTTATCAATCTTTAAAATTATTTAGTTTTCGTTGCGTTACGTTGTATATAGTACGTGATGATTAGTAAACAAAACAAACTAAAAATTGATGACTGAGGATCTCTTAGTAAAATATTATTCTTTTAAATAAGACTTAATAAACACTGTATTGAACAATCGAAATATAATAAAAGAGTTTAAGATTTCAATTATTTGGTTTTAAAACCAACATTTTTATTTTATCTTCTTTTTCCTATTTGGTTGATATCTTAAACCTAATTTATTATTTCTGTTTTTAGCGAGTTTCCACAATGGATACACGCTATTACAGCCGCTGTCATAACGCGACCTGAGCCCGGGACTATGGTAGAAATTTGTTTTGAGGTCCCTAGAACCCGAAAATAACCTTCACTAAAATTTATATATATATATATATATATATATATATATATATATATATATATATATATAAATGTATATATATATATGTATTTATATATATATATATATATATATGTATATATATATGTATTTATATATATATATATATATATATATATATATATATATATATATATATATATATATATATATATATATATATATATATATATATATATATATATATGGTGCCATGCACAACACATAAAATTTGCAAATTTCAACAAAATCTATCACCGTGAGATCAACGCAACATAACTACACACAGGATGTGAAAATGCAGAAAACAGCATAATCCACGAGCCAACTACCGGATGTTCCCTAGACATATTAAAATAAAATATATTTTCTATTTCGTACAATGTATTTGAATATAAAAATAAATTCTATCTTTGTTAAATAAGTTTTGCTAACTAAACATAAAAATTATTATAAATTCGATGTAAATTCATTATTTTCAGTTTTGGCCATTTTAATAAATTTTGATAGTCTTTTCGTCGTTATGTTCAGATCTTTTTATTTAATTATTTTAATTGTTGTAATAATAATTTTACTTTAATAAAATTAATTTAATTTGAACTTCGTTTTATTAATCAATACCAAATCACATCAAACAAGACAATTATAAGTTAACGAAAAATAAATAAATAAAATCTTTGAAGTAAATAAAACTTAATAAAAATAAATAAAATTTAAATAAAGTGAACAAGTAAATCAATAAGGACTTTAATTCAAGCCAAAGCTCCGTTTCTTTCGTTTTCGATAAAACAAAGTGGCGATCCTCAACATTCCAAACGGGATCTCCGGTGTCGTCCGGGTTTAATAAGTTTCATTAAAGTTTCGGTCACGACAAATCTGGCGATCCTGCCAGGATAGTTATCCTTCGGTCGACAAAAAGGACAATAAGTGAAAAACGGGACATTGCGAATACAGACTGTGAATTTACTGTGCACTACCAGCTTGTGGAACCAGCCCAGGTCAAGACGGTGTACAAAAGGAAAATAACAAGCAACCAAACATTGTGCGCTACCAGCTTGGAGTCGAACCAGGTCACGACGGTGTACAACAACTGGAAAAACAACAGAAAAACCCAACTACAGAGACAGGTCAAGACGCTGCAACAAAACAGCCGAGCTTGTACAAAGGTAGGTGGATTGTTGATTTTTCTCTCTGCTTTTAAGTTATTTTTCCAATCATGAATCCTGATTCACAAAATCCATCCCGATCACAATCCCCAGAAGTCTCCGAAGATAACGATGTTCCAATGGAACACATTCCTATTTCATTCCTTGCGCAAATGGTAACCCCATTCAACGGAAACCCTTCCGAACTACATAATTTCATACAAAACGCCGAAAATGCCCTCAACCTAGCAAATGACTCACAACAAAGAGCGCTAACGGCACTTATATTTTCAAAAGTCTCTTCAGACGTTAAAAATAAATTAAATGCTACAAATATTTTATCATTCTATGATTTAAAAATAAAATTAAAACAAATTTATCAAATAACAGAAAGTCTCACATATTTGCAAGAACAATTAGAAACGTGTAGGCAAAAACCAAATGAATCTATAAAAGAATTTTACTTAAGAATTAAAAGTTTAAATTCAAAAATTATTCAAAAGGTAAAAGAAAATAATATTTCAGAATCATTATTATTAGGAAAGCTAGCACTCATCGAAGAGATGGCATTACGACGGTTTACACACCATTGTAAACCCGAAATATCAAATATTTTACGCCATAAAACTTATTCTTCGATGAATGAAGCTTTATGCATAGCAAGCGAAGAAGAAGCATTTCTAAACGTTCAAAATCAATTTAAAAATCTTAACGTTAGTAATTCTCAACCTCGTAAATATTGTAAAATATGTAAACGTTCAAATCATAATACAAAGGATTGTAGGAGTAAATCAAATTACCCATCGTATAACAATCCTCCAAATCGATCGGATAATAATCCATCAGTAATTAAACAATGCACATATTGCAATTTTAAGGGTCATACTATTGAAGAGTGTAGAAAAAAACAATATAACGAAAGATTAAATAACCCTAATCCAAAAGTAGCACATGCAAATGATAATTTAAACTTAAAAACGCTCGGGTTGACAGAAGCCGCAACAACGAGCAAACAAGTAGAATCGGCTTCACAAAAATTCCAAATGGCTTAATTGATAAAAAATTAATTTTTAATTCCCCACATTCAAAAACTAACGAATTTATTTTCTTGATCGATACTGGTGCAAGTGTCAGTCTGATAAAATTGGACAACATAAATCCAAATTATAGTACTGAAATAGATACAAGTATTAAACCAAATATTAGCGGTATAACAGACGGCGTAATACAACCTTACGGACTTGTTTCAATCTTTTTGACTAAAAATAATTTTAACTTTCATCATTATTTTCATTTAGTAGATAGCGATAAGGTCCCATTTCACGGAATAATTGGTTCTGATTTTTTGGCAAAATATAACGCAGTTATTGATTATAAAAATAATTTAATTTCTCTCGATCCAATACTTAATGTTTTCCAAATTAATATTGATCCTGTACGAAAACAAGAAATTATTAAAATTTTAAGGACAGACGGACTTACAGAAATTGAAAAACAAAAATTAGAAAACACTATTTTACAATTTCATACTATTGTGAAATTAGATGACGACCCACCAGGTTGTACACAAAAAATCGAGCACGAAATTAAATTAATTGACAATGTACCAATTAAAAATAAAATTTACCCTCTTCCAAAAAAATTAAGGGACGAAGCACAACGACAAGTAGATGAATTATTAAAAAATGGTATTATTCGTAAAAGTAAAAGTCCTTATAATTCACCCGTCTGGATAGTCGATAAAAAATTAGATTCTTCAGGTATCCAAAAGTATCGAATGGTTATTGATTATAGGAAGTTAAATGAAAAAACCATCCCCAATAGCTACCCTATTCCACGTATCGATGATATTTTAACAAACTTAGGCGGAAACAAATATTTCAGTGCACTTGATTTGGCAAGTGGTTTCCACCAAATTCCTGTAAAAAAAGAAGACATTCCCAAGACAGGTTTCACTGTAGGAAACGGCCATTTCGAATTTCTAAAAATGCTATTCGGATTAATCAACAGTCCTGCTACTTTTCAAACCCTTATGAATGAAATATTTCATAAACAAATCTTAGAAAATAAATGCATGTGTTACCTGGATGATGTAATATTGTATTAGGTAAAAATTTAGATGAACACATACAATATCTCTCTGAAATATTTAGTATATTAAAAGAAAACAATCTAAAAATTAATATGGATAAATGCGAATTCCTTAAACAGGAATTAAAATACCTAGGCCATGTAATTTCCTTAGAAGGAATCAAGCCGCAGGTTGAAAAAATAGATAAAATATTAAAATTAAACGAACCAAAAAACATTAAACAATTACAAAGCTTTTTAGGTATCACCGGGTACTATAGAAAATTTATTAAAAATTATGGACAAATAGCCAAACCATTAACTAATTTATTAAAGAAGGATCAAAAGTTTAATTTTGATAATAATTGCAAACAAGCATTCGAAACTTTAAAAAATAAAATAACTTCAACACCAATCTTAAAATATCCTGATGAAAATAAAATGTTTTCAATTACTACGGACGCATCGAACGATTGCGTAGGAGGCGTCCTTACACAGGAATATGACGGGATTGATATGCCAATTGCATATTACTCCAGCACATTAAATCAGGCTCAGAGGAATTACTCTGTAGTTGAACGCGAGTGTCTTGCAATTATTAAAACAATTAAAAATTTTCACCATTTCTTATACGGTCGTGAATTTTTAATAAAGACTGATCATCGTCCTTTGGTATGGCTAAATTCCGTAAAGGATCCGACGAGTAGATTGGTACGCTGGAGGCTAAAGTTACTTAATTATCAATATAAAATTCAATACATCCCAGGCAAAACCAACTACACCGCGGATACTTTAAGTCGTCCAATATTAGTAGCTATGTTAAATAAAGAAAAATCATTTGAAAATTTCCAAAGATTTAATAAAACATGTAACCCCAATATAAAAATTAATCGAGGTAATGACATAAATAATATTAAATCACTAATAATACCTATTACAAAAGATCTTCAAATAAAAGAAGAATTAAAAACATTTATTCTAAATAATTTTAATAAAAATGATATTACAAATGCTAATATAGGTCAAATAATACGAAAAGATAAAAATAATCAAAGCATAATTTTATTAATATTAAAACATAAAATAAAAGATAAATTAAATCTTAAAATATTATATCAAGCGTTAGAAGAAATATCTTTAACGTCCGAAAATAATACAATTATTAATTTAAAATATATCGATAAAACAATAAGTGAAAAATACGTAAATAACTTACTATCGTATCATTTCAACGACGACATCGAAATAATCGATATAAATGATATTGGTTTTTCTTCACTATTAACTGAAGAGGAAATCCAAGAAGCATTAGAAAAAGAATTAGGTGTAAGCAGTAATACAATTGAAGAAGATTTAACAGAAGAAGAAATACAAGAAATATTAGAAAAAGAATTGAACGAAATTCAACAAGAAGGTATGGACAACGAAACTAACAATCAAGAAGAAAATGAAGGACCAATACCAAGCACTTCAGGTATGAATAACGCAATCGAAACGATACCAATAGATGAAGAAATAAGTGACGAAGAAATTGTTAATGAAGAAATTATAAATGAAGAAACAACTAACGAAGAAATAAATAATCAAGAAACAAATAATGAAGAAACAGTGGAAACTATCATCGTCAGAACAGAAGCGGAAAAACAACAGTTACTACGCGAATACCATGATTCACCATTAAGAGGTCACCCAGGCATTGCCCGCACATACAGCGAACTTCGACAAAAATACTTTTGGAAAGGTATGAAAACATACGTCGAAAAATACATCAAGAATTGTCCCATATGTCAAAAAACAAAAACAACTCGTATTGGAAAAGCACCAATGGTGATCACCACAACAGCAAAGAACTTCAATGACGAAATCTCAATGGATTTTATAGGCCCACTTCCGGTAACAAGGAATCAAAATAAGTTCATCCTTACGATCCAGGATCATCTGACAAAGCACCTTCAAGTTTATCCACTTCAGGATAGAAAAGCAGAAACAACAGCAATCTATTTCCTGAAATATGCAAGCACATTTGGTTTTCCGAAGTCCATTCTAACGGATCAAGATCCTGTTTTTACCAGCTCCGTCATCAAAGAAGTCAATAAATTATTCAACATCAAGCAGAAGACCACATCTCCATATCATCCTCAAACAAATGATTCGCTAGAAAGAACACATTCGTACATTGAAAATTATTTAAGATCATATATCAACACTGAAATGAACGACTGGGATGAAATGCTGTATTTAGCCACATTTTCATTCAACACCCACAAAAATCGCTCCACTGACGAAACACCATACAAACTTGTATTTGGAATCGATCCGAATATTCCAACATCGTTTGAAAGAAACACAAATGCAAAAACATATCAAGAATTATCACAAGAAGTGCAAGAAAAAATCAAGAAATTACGATTAGCTGCAAGAGAAAATTTAAAACAAAGCAAAATCAAAAATAAAGCTCAATACGACAAGCAAACAAAAGTAAGAAATTTCCAAGTAGGAGAATACGTCCTAGTAAAAGAAGGCCAATCCGCTCCAGGGAAATTATCCTGTCGCTACAAAGGTCCATTTAAAATCATATCTGTCCATCCTGATACTCACACAGTTAAAGTTAGATATAGAAATACAAATAAAACATTTCACGAAAATAACCTGAAACCTTACGTTTCAGATGGCGAAGTTATCAACGTTGTTACCAATACTACTGCTTATACACCAAACGACGGCAGAAATACAGGTGGAACAAATTAACACCTCGCCGGGAATTTTATTCAAGAAACTAGGGGACGCGAAAATATGTAACCAAAAATTCACACTAATGCACTACATCAATACAACTACATTCGAAGAAAATTTAGAAAAGGCTCAAGAATACTACCACAAATCATACATTTTCTGCAAAATGATACCAAGTAATCACTCCAACGCCGGGACTTGTAAATTACAACAAAAATTATTAGTACAGCAAATGGAAGAAATAAAAACTTTAATCAAAACTATTCAAGCTCATCACGTACGTAGACGAAGAGGACTTTTAAATGTAGGTTCTAAAATATTAAAGTGGCTTATCGGATCACCGGATTCTGATGACGCAACATTCTATACGAATTCGATAAATTCTATTATTAATGATAGGAAAACAACACATCTATTAATGAAAGATCAAATAAAAATTCTATCAGAAACAATGAATACTTTAAATAAAACGTTAAATACTATTCAAGACGCGGAACAAGAATTAAATATTAATATTAAAACTTTTAATCAATACATATCTAATTCTTCTAGCATAATTAATCACAATTCACTTGAAATCGAGCTCTTAGACCATTTATTGCTAATAAAACAAATAAATGATTTAAATCTAAAACAATTACAATCTTATAGTATGACACTAACATTAATAAGACACGGGATAATTGATTACAACATAATTACTCCGACAAATCTTATGAATGAATTAAGTCAAATTTCTTCTCTTGAATTACCAATTAAAGTTAGCACAGAGACTATTGAAAATTATTATAAATTAATGGAAGTCAAAGCTTTTATGACTGATAACATTTTAGTAATTTTATTAAAAGTCCCAATAGCGCAAATTACTGAATACAATTTATATCAAGCATTTCCACTTCCAACACCATTACAAAATTCCTCACAAGTATCCTATATTACCATAGATTTTCCCTACATAATATCCAGCAGAGGAAAGTCACAATTCGCTACTCTAAAACAGCTCGATCCATGTACACTAGTCAATGATGTGTACATCTGTAAAAATATCGACACACTACAAAGAAGAACCGACAACATTTGCGAGTTAGAAATGTTCGATCTTCAAGAAGCATCCATTCCCAGGTCATGCAAGAAAACCACCATATACGCACAGTCCGAAGTCTGGAAACAAATATCCCAAAATCAATGGTTGTTCATCTTATCAAAACCGACAAAGGGAACCGTACTCTGCACACAGTATCCAGATGAAGAAAGAAGCCTACATGGAATTGGACTTCTCAAAATTCCAAACAACTGCCGCTTCATGACACACAACGTCGTACTACAGCCCGAAATGTCAATCAAAAACCTATCCGTCTACATACACATTCCAGCAGTCGACATCCTGGAAGATGATTGCTGCAAATATTTACATAAAGAAGAGGCCCTAAAACCACAATACTTAAAGCCCATAAAATTAACAAATCTGGACCTCAACGAAGTCAAATACACTCAACATCAATTGGAGAAGATGGACGAAAATCTTCAAAGCCAGTTAAACAAACCATTTATAATCAAGTACGAAAACGTCATTTACAACTGGTTATGCTACATTGGTACGGGAATCATAGCTGTACTACTACTTTACTACTTTTATAAATATGGAATATTCAAAGTAATAGCGACGTTACTAGCAAGATTATTCAAATGCCTATGCCCATGCACCAAATCGGGAGGCAACACATTTAATTTTTATAATTGTCTATTCGGGGAGAACCGGAGGAATCAAGTCCAGCCGTACAATCACGAAGTGGTCTTCGAGCCCAGCAGCCAAACAGTACTTTTGAAGGACCGAAGAATCCAAACTTCAGCATCATGTGTATCTGGACGCCGTCCCATTCGCCCAGTCAAATTCTAAGGTCCCGCAGGAACCTTTCTAATGGGGGAGGAGTGTGGTGCCATGCACAATACATAAAATTTGCAAATTTCAACAAAATCTATCACCGTGAGATCAACGCAACATAACTACACACAGGATGTGAAAATGCAGAAAACAGCATAATCCACGAGCCAACTACCGGATGTTCCCTAGACATATTAAAATAAAATATATTTTCTATTTCGTACAATGTATTTGAATATAAAAATAAATTCTATCTTTGTTAAATAAGTTTTGCTAACTAAACATAAAAATTATTATAAATTCGATGTAAATTCATTATTTTCAGTTTTGGCCATTTTAATAAATTTTGATAGTCTTTTCGTCGTTATGTTCAGATCTTTTTATTTAATTATTTTAATTGTTGTAATAATAATTTTACTTTAATAAAATTAATTTAATTTGAACTTCGTTTTATTAATCAATACCAAATCACATCAAACAAGACAATTATAAGTTAACGAAAAATAAATAAATAAAATCTTTGAAGTAAATAAAACTTAATAAAAATAAATAAAATTTAAATAAAGTGAACAAGTAAATCAATAAGGACTTTAATTCAAGCCAAAGCTCCGTTTCTTTCGTTTTCGATAAAACAAAGTGGCGATCCTCAACATTCCAAACGGGATCTCCGGTGTCGTCCGGGTTTAATAAGTTTCATTAAAGTTTCGGTCACGACATATATATATATATATATATATATATATATATATATATATATATATATATATATATATATATATATATATATATATGTGTGTCCGAACGATAACTCACGAACGAAATGTCCTAGGATTACGAAATTTGGTGAGAACGTTGGAAGTCCAAAAATCTTGGATGAGTTCTTCGGCCAGACGTGTCTGACGTCAGGAACATGGTTTTTCAATAAGGAGATATTTGATATGGATTATCCATATACTATATTTCGTTACTGAAGTCAAATAACGACTTATAGAGTTAGTATGTACATACCAATATGTATGTAGTAAGATACTATATACATATTCCTCAAAGACCTATGCATGTACCATTGATATATGAATACTTTTCATATATCTATGGCATGTACATAATTACGAAATAAAAAAGCCGCCAAGTGCAAGTTGTACTTGCGCCAATAGTGTTCCGTACAAGCAGTGATTATTATAGATTTAATGTAATATGTAGCATATAAAATACCTTTGTCGCAGCATCCTGCATAACATAACGAATTTCCTTTTACAAAAATTAGTTTTGGTCGGAAATTAGTTGACAGAATAATTATTGTTCAAAAACCTTTTTTATGTGATTTTTTCAATGGTGTAAAAAGATGTTACAAAAATTTTTGAATTTGGGGAAATTTTTGCAAAATTTAATTTTTTTCACGATAAATGTCCAAAAAACCATGTTCCGAGCATCGCATTTATGGCAAGATTTTTGGAGAATTTCCAGAATGGAATTCAGCTATTACAGCCACTGTCATGACGCGACTTGAGTCCGGGACTATGGCAAAAATTTATTTTGAGGTCCCTAGAACCTAGAAACCGAAAATAATATTTACTAATATATATATATATATATATATATATATATATATATATATATATATATATATATATATGTATATATATGTATATATATATATGTATGTATATATATATATATATATATATATATATATATATATATATATATATATATATATATATATATATATATATTTTCGCACGATAACTTTCGAATGAAATGTCCTATTTTTACGAAATTTGATGAAAATGTTGGAAATTCGTTAGTCAGACACGTCTGATGCCGTAAGCATGTTTTTTTGAGCATTTTTCGTGAAAAAAATTTCTTTTTGCTAAAATTTTCCCAATTTCAAAAATTTTTGCAACATTTTTTTACACCATTAGAAAGAGGAGACAAATCAGATAAAAAAGATTTTAAACCATCATTGTGTCTAAACTGGTTACCGAGAAAAACTAATTTTTATAATCGGAAACTCGCTATGTTATGCAGGATGCTGCGACAGGGGTATTTGTTATTATAAATTTTGTTTTCAATATTTGCTTATCCACATCTGCAAGCAATTTAGTTTAAAATATACATGTTCTTTCGATATTGCTTATTCCACTTAGGATAAGATAAGATTTATGGATGTTCTTTAAATTGCAGCACTCCATACTCTTTTCTTGGAAAAGTTACATTAGTCCGTTTCTCAGAAATTTAAGTAAAAAACATCCCCTTTTGGGCTCTGCGGAACGAATCTGATATAAATGCGGTAGATTTATGTGATGAAATAGAAACTCTTTTAACATATATTAATCCCGACATGAATGCATTAACAGTTTTAGATTATATATTTTCTAATGATCTTACTACAATGTTTCCGAATATGACAATTGCATTAAGAATATTTTTGACAATACCTGTGACAGTGGCATCTGGTAAGAGAAGTTTTTCGAAACTTAAATTAATAAAAAATTATTTAAGATCTAGTACCTATGTCACAGGAAAGAATATCGTATTTAAGTTTAATTAGCATAGAAAACAAAATTGCTGCAGATATGGACATGTCAGATTTAATAAATGAATTTTTAATAAAAAAGGCAAGGAAAGTGAATTTTATATAAAATTTTAAAATTGTTACTATTCGTTTTTGTTTTGTGTAAAATTATTTATTTTTATTTACTTGTTCTTGAAATTTATGCGAACTAAATTGTTAAAAAAAGTTTAAGTGTTTTATTCCATTTATAATCCTAAATATTTTATAATTTATGCATTTCATTAAAGTAAGTATATATAGTAAGTAAACTGTATGACAAACAAGTTTGGCGTTTTTACTTACTGTATAGTAAGTAAAAAAGTATTACAAATAAGTTTGGCGTTTTAGGGGCGGCAATTTTTGTCTTGCACCCCAGCGCAAATGTCCCTTGGCGCGGCCCTGGGAGACAAACAGACAAAATTAATCCAGTAAAGCTGTCCGCGCTATGATAACATGGTTAAAATTATTCAAAAAACCTAATACCAGTATAAATCTATACACTGTTTTCTACACTTATTAGATTTAGACCAAAAAATATTAATATTGATACACAGTGCAAAAATTTGTGTTATACGTAAAAAAAACTAGTGGTTAAAATTTTGTGTTAAATAATTAACCCAACCCTGTGTTAATGTTACATTTAGTGTTTGTGTTAGTTTTGATTTAACAGAATAAAAGTATATATCTGTTTTGAACAACAAAAATTAAGACAATATTTGTGTAGTTTGGAAGAATGTCTGTAAGTACACCTTTTTTTATGTATTTCCCACACAAAAAACCGGTTTGGCACGCATTTACTGCTTTAGTTAAGAGCACGGGTAGTGGTAGCTTGTATAGCATCATTCGACAATTGTGCATTCACCAAAAACATACATATGTATGAAAACGGAATATTTCAAAATAAAAAGTGTATTTCTAAAGTTAAATTGGTTTTTTTCATTATATAGATATTATATGCTAGCTGCGAGCCGCGGTTTCACTCGCATAAAATTATTTGAATTTAGAGTCAACTTATTGGGTAAATTTTAAATTAGATATTTGGAAATTCTGTTCATATTCAATTAATTATTTTGCCTGGACCCGCTTGTCAGACGATCTTAAAGTAACCATATTCATTTTTCAAAAGCATGGCTAATTTCCGCACCGTCATGTAGATACCCATGTTAATAATTTTAGAAGTATTTCTATTTTAGGCCTTTCTTGGGACATTAAGACATTAGGGGACAATTACTTCACTTTAATTTTTTCCAGACCTTTTAACAATATTTGAACAAAATTTCGTCAAAAATTCCTTCCATTTTTAATTTGGAATCTATTTGGTGTCACTTGGTGACAATTCTGACCACATGTCCATTTAAATTTGATCTTCTGAAATTTTATAGAAAATCAGTTTCTTATAGTATATCGCTTGGCTCGCTCAACGACTCTAAAGTAGATTTATTCATATTTCGATACATAACTTATTTTGATAAAATTTTATTAAGATCAGTTCAGCTGTTTAATGAAAGTCGTATTCGATAGTCCTGCGAATCAATTTCAATCTCATCTTTTAAACAGGGCTTCGAACCGAACCGTAACTGTAACCGAAAACCGGCAAAATCGATTGATTTTGCCGGAGAGTAACCGTTAACTGGAGCAAAATTATTTTTTTCAAAAACCAAAAATTTACGGTAACATTTGAAAAGTTCTCATGGATCAAAATGGCTCATGGATATAAAATTTTACAATGATAGTAAACCAATAGACTTTTCTAACGTTCGTACATATGGTCGTTAAAATATATTTTTTGTTTTATTTTATATTATTTATTTATTTATTTATCTATTTATTAGAATTAACAGACATATGATATTTGCGTTCGACGATATTTCTAGATTAGATAGAAAAGGAACAGGTTACTGGATTAGAAATTAAAATTTATATTCTCAGGTTTTCTAATTTTGGAAGTTGTGTTTAGCGTATCAACTAATCAAGCGAGTGTCGAAAGAGCTGTGTCAGGCCTAAAGTAAACACCTACTAAGGGAAAATGATGTTTCGATAAATTCAAGCATTTTAAAAAATATTAAGATTGAATTTTTCCAACGTTGATTTATGTTTTCTAAATTAGGTAATTTCTATGAAATAGATAATATATTCATAACTTGCAAAAAGATTTAATTTTTTTTAACACCGATACCGAAAATCGAAAACCGAAACCAGAACCGAAATCGAAAAAAACCTATACCCTATAACCATAATCGAAATCGACACCGTTATTCTTTTTTTCCGTTGAACCGGAACTGAACCGGAACGAAAAAAAATTTCGTTTCGAAGCCCTGCTTTTAAATCAGATATACTAAAATAGTCTGCGATATTCATATTTTAATAGGGTATCTAATTCTCATACCTTGAGATACTCACATTGATAATTTTAAGATTACTTTATTTTGCGAGACATTTCGAGTTCACCGGGCTCTGAATAATATTTCCGAACTCTCGTTAATTTGTTTCGGATTCTTAATACTCGTAATATTAGGGCAAAGGTTCAGATCCGTGCAGTCGTTTATTTTGGGTCTTTTTGAGACCTCAGAATCCTAGAGGGCAATTTTAAAATGTTCATTTTTCTCAGAATCTCAATACAATTTGAGCAAAAAATTTAGTCAAAATGCGTCCAGCCAGTTATTTTGAGTTCGTTTAGGGATCTTACGATCTTAAGGATACGTCCAGTCGTTTACTTTAAGCTTATTTTGAAGTCCTACGGTCTTGTGGGGTAACTTTGACTTAATTCTGATATTTTTCTTTCAGTTCGTATGCCAATTTTACCTATAGTTTTCTTTCATCGTTTTTTTGATATATACTACCGTTTACTTGAAACCCTTGGGAACGGATAAAGACAGCCCATATTTCATTTTTTATTTAAATATAAGATTACTGCAGAAGTATACTATTAACTCTAGCTCTAATGCTACGTAATCTTTTTTCTTGTTTTATGAATGCTTCTTTAGCACCGGATCAAATTTTAATGCAATTATATATTCGTCTGTTTCGCTGAAAGATATTCAAATTATGTGTCTGAAAACACATTTTTTGTAATAAGATAAGAATTGTAGACCTTAAACTTACACTGACTTTTTTTTGTTTTTGTTTTGGTAACACTAAATAGGATTAATGATAACAAAACCGATAACAGCAAATAATTAACTAAATTTAAGTAAATTCGGATAAAAAACATTTTAGTGAGAATGAAGAAATAGTTTGTATAAATATATAGTAACCATAGTTATTTAATTTTTAAAATTACAAAAATTATTTTTTGCAAATACATAGCAACCAATAATTTGTAGGATTTTTTGATAAATTGGCCACAGATTGCTGTATACAGTAATAAAAAATTGATATTTTACGGTTTTTCGTAAATTTCGACGGTTATACAAAAAATTTTGCAAAACCCTTTCTTAGCGAGCGCCTACGACCCAATAGGCACCTACATGCCAAATTTCAAGTTTGTAGGTATTGTAGTTTTAGAGATTTTGTGATAGGTGAGTCAGTGGTATTTCTCTTTTATATGTATAGATTGATTAGGTAAGTTAACTAAAAATATTATAGATTGAATTTCTTTCTTTGTTTGCAGAATTTACCTCAATTCAAAGGGCAAAGAATATCAGGTAAAGAAGGAAGAGTATAGTGATTCCATTTTGTCTTCGACGTTCAGTTTGACAACGATCTTTACAATTTTTGGATGTTGCTTCAACATTATTTTCATCAAATACCAAGTGAAATGCACCAACTCATCGTCGAAATCTTTACAAAAATTATAGAAATATTAAATAAAAAAGTTTAAATACTGAAAAATTATTTTTTACTATTTCCTTTCATTTACATAATAAATAAATAAAAAAAAATATTTACTGGTAAAATTATAACTAAGTACCGTAGCTTGGGGTAAGATTGGCCCTTAAGGGTAACATTGGCCCAAATCTTGGAAAAGGACGGTTTGATTTATTATTAGTTAGCAAACACAGTTATCAACTTGGTTCTTATGGTAAATGACAGGTAGCAGCACTGACTATACTCGAATACTAAGATTGATTTAATTCCATCTTTTGCCACTGCTCAGTGCTGCTCCAACTTCATCGTTACTTCTTGTGAATGTTTTGTTGCAAACCAAGTTTTGTTTACACATCCAGAACTACTTAAGATTTCTGGTTGGTAAGTGTATAACAGCTTTCATTTAATATATATTCAAAGTATTTTAAGTTTTTTTTTTCTGATACTTACCTTGTTTATTTGTAAAATGTGATTTGGTAAGCTGGGGTAACTTTGGCCCAAGTATTGGAGCATGATTAGCCCAACATAGAGTCTGATGGAATTAATGAAACCTTCTCAGATCTTGAAGATTGCATTCATGATCATGAAGTCTCCCTCCCCCTTCTCAATTCTTCAGTTTTTATCGACCCACCGGAGTTTGTTGTTGACAATTTTGTGGTTGTGAATTGTAATAGATAAAAGCACCCTGGAAGGAATGTAAGTCTTACTAGCAATGGCCTTACGGTTGAATGCATGGAGAAAAGCTCAAATGCTACCGGTGACCCGAAAAGAAAGACACGTTTTCTTATAACTACTGTAAAATACCCCCACCAAAAATGGCTTCAAAATGAGATCAGGTGATCGTACGAGAACTGGATCTGTTTTTGACATAGTATTTTTGTTCACATTTTTAGTATTTAAACAAAGAGTATCATATAACATGTATATTTACATAAAAGAAATATCTTCAAAATACATACTTATTACTTTTTGTAAAATGTTAATTTTCACTTTATCTGATCCCCAACTTATTGGACACTATATCTACTTACGTACAACCACAATTAAAAGTGTCTAACATTGTTCCAAATCATGTTTGACCTTAATTACTATGGCATTTTATATTTGGGACAATGTTACCCCAAATAAAGATAAGATTGTCCTAAATTTTCAGATAATCTTAAAATGAAAATAAATAAGTTCTGAGTTTAAAATAACCAGTCAATATATACTTTGAAATATGCAGAGTTCAATAGCAAATAGTAAAAGGAAGTTAGCTAAATGTATATGAGAAATATAAGGCAATTTACGTAAAAAAACGCAATAATTGGGCCAAACTTACCCCAAGTTACGGTAGTTGTGGAAAATTAACACAAAATGTATGCCCCTTTGTGTGTTAAATCATTGACACAAATCTTGTGTTTAGATTTGACATATATGCTTCTTGTTAAAATAACACAAAAAAATGAGTGGACTGTTCTGGACATGTGAAATGTGTTAATTTTAACACAAATTTATTGACTGTGTAAGTATAATTGGGCTAGCCAAGTTAAAAACCTCTGTGGAAATATTTGGTGCCAACAAAACTAATATTCATTAAAGCTAATTTCGAAAATATTCTCTCGTCGTACAATGCTAAACAGCTTACTGATGATCGAAGTAGAAGCTTAATGTCTTGCTATAATGCGGTTTATACATAGATGGTTTCCTACTGAAAATACAAAATTTTATCTCAACTATATCCATTGATGTAAAACGAGTCATCTCGCAGTTAAGACTCATGAATAATCTTTACGTCAGAATACTAGCGGTTTTTTGTATAAATGAAATTCAAGTGAAATCTGTCGACTCTGTAATTTGAATGAGCCTGAAACACTATAGCATTTTATGTTGAGCTCTCCGATACTTCTACCACTTAGGGCTTCGTACGTCTCCTATTATTTAAATCACACAGCAGAAGACATGTTAGTGAACCTGCTAACCTGCCGTTTTATTGAAAAATCTTACGCCGCGCCGTTTATAATTATACAATAAACTCCTTAAGGTTAAGAAGTTTCGCCTTAAGTGAATAATAAATAAAAGTTTTATGGTATGAATGAATGGATGATTGCTGAAGTTCTTTTATATAAAAAAGTTGATATATAAACCCAGGTCCGAAAACGCTTAGTTTCCAAGATATAGGCTGATCAATTTCTCGTTTTTTCTTTTATATTTTTCTAAATATTTCAAAACCGTTTTAAGATATTGATACAAAATGGGGGACACGCTATGACAGGATAAATACCCATACTCTGAAGTAGACAGAATATTTTCAATCAGACCAGTGGCGTCTGTAAAGCAATGTAATGACATATTTTTGGAGAAAAAAAGGCACGCCAATGATTTTTTCCAATTTAAAAATGTTTTTTCAAATGTCCGATAAGTTGTTAACAAAAATTACTTCTTAGTATTTTTTCGCGTATGTAGCTGTTTTCAAGATAAAAAATAATTTCCAGTTAGTGTTCCTACCACAAAACCGGTATGGGGTACCTAATAGCCCATTTACTCTATATCTTGGAAACTAGGCGCTTTCGGATCTGAGTTTATGTGAACTTTTTCACATGAAAAAACTTCAGCAAGCACCTCACTTATTAACTAACACCCTGTATATATATATATATATATATTATATATATATATATATATATATATATATATATATATATATATATATATATATATATATTGAGAGGACCCTGTTTCCAGTTGTATACTTTTGTCGGTTACTTCAGTATTCAACAAACTAATATTTAAATTAATATTTTAATAGCTCCATTAATAAAAAAAAGTTCCATTTTTGACCGATTCTTTCTTCAGGCAGTTGCTATTGGAACATCTATGAATGTGATATCTTTTACTTCTTGTAATTGTTTGATAATGTACAAAAGATTATTTATTCTTATCTGAGTCCATCTTATTTAGATATATTTCAGAAAACTCGAACAGGGAATTGAAAGATACTAATTCAATTTAAAACTAGTATTACCTCTTTTAACAAATAAAATAGTTACCTTGCCAAATTATTAACAACAATTCATTAATTTGATGTTAGCAGTTTTTTTGACGCTACTTATACAGATGCAACTAATTAAATAAAGTAAGCTAATCACGTACATGGTATTTATTACAAATATATTAATTTCAGTAGTTTAATTTTTACTGAATGAATAATTTGTAACATCTGGTACACACAGAAAAATAAGTAAGCCCTTTTTCGTTTGACTCCTGGGATTAGGGTTCAATTTTTAACTTCCCATAGGAAGTTATTGTAATGGGTCCGATTTTACGAATCGCTGATTTTGACATATCTCCACGTTTCAAGGTCACTAGAATCCGCATCCATCGTTTTTAGCGTGATGTCCGTGCGTGCGTTCGTTAGTTCGTTCGTTCGTTCGTTCGTTCGTGAATTTTTTTTCGTCTCGCATATCTCGAGAACAAATGATGATATCAACTCCCGACTAATTTCATTAGATGCGTAATCAAAAAATGAAGACCGGATAAAGTTTTCAGCAAATTCGGATTAGCGGTTTGTTTTTTGTGGTAAAAAAGCAGAATTAACTTTATTAAGATAACATAGATTATATGAATTTTTTACCACAACATTATTATGTAATGGCCTTAGAACCTTCCTTGATGTTAAAAACGCCAGTATATTATTATAAAATTAAAAAAAAAAAAAAATAAAAAATAAAAAATGAAATAAGAAACTGTTTTTGAAATATATTTTGTCTCGCATATCTTGAGAACAAATGATGTTATCATTTGTTTGATAAGGGTGGAGCCCCCACCCTTAGGTACAGAAGGCGAAGCCTCCGGTATGATGCAAGGGGCAAAACCTCTATCAGGGGCCCAGGGGAGAAGTTGCCTGAAATGAAAAAAGAATTATTTATGTACAGTAGTCTCTAGTCTTTAAGGACACCCAATGGGAAGTTGACAGTGTGGGTAGACCTATCCCCCAAATTTTTAGTATTTTATTACAGGCAATCTATGTGAACTCATTTTTTTACACTACTCAAAAATTCTTTTACACTTCTATTCTCAAAAATAATATTTTATCCGCATATTTTCCCATTAATTTGTCAGAAGTAGCACATTTATATAAAATTTCGATACTGGTTTAATTATCCGGTGCCAAGTTCATTACATTGAATATATTCAATATTTATAACAAGTCAGCGGATAGAAAGAAATATATTAAAATTATTCGGTATTGAAACTAATAATAGATATATACCTTGTTTATTTTGTTTAGAATATGAACACCATATTTCTTTCTCTGTTTTGCACATTTTTACTATTCTGTAAAACAGAGAAGGAAATATAGTGTTCATATTCTAAACAAAATAAACAAGGTATAATACGTATTCATAATATTTACTTGTCCTTTTTATTATTCTTGATGACACATAAAATACAAAAAGTATCCATCTAACACAAAAGTTAATTATATAATAATATTGTGACCAGTAAACTATGTACAACATACAACTTTATTACAACTTTTATACAATTTTATTTACAAATTTATACATTACAACTTTAATATGATCTGGGTGGTGGGCGAAAGAAGTGGTGTGGGAACTAGGATTTGGTAGGTATGCGTCTTGGGCCATTTTCTTAAGGAACTTCTGATATTCATCTGGAATTATGAAGGAAAACTGCAGAAAACCTTCACCAGCATAGCCGGCTGTCGGATTTGAACCCTCGACCTACTAATCCGCAAATGCCAATGTCTAACTATGCTCGGCCACTCCGCTGGTATAAGTTAATTATATAAAAGTAAATATTTAAATTTTTTTACAGTTTTAAATAAATAAAAGTTTTATTATATGGAAAATTACAAGATTTTTATGCACTACAATCGAGTAGAATCAAGATTTTTATGCACTAAGCGCATTCTTACACATATGTCCGCCACCACATTTCCCTTTTACGCTCGTAGCCGGGATAAGTTAAGAAAGGAGCAAACAACACACTGCTAGCTTTATTTTTTACTTAAATGATCCCGTCGACCACCGCTCAAAAGATGAAATAGGTATTTCTATAATAATTTGAGAATAGATAAATTAGCCATTTTTGGACATTTTCGTGCATAAAATCCATTTTCAAATACAATCGAAAAAACCTGCTTCTTTGATTGTTTAAATAGCAAACTGTAAAATTTTTCCATAGAAATAATAACTGTCAGTAAGTTAAAGCGACTCTGAGACATCGCACGTTTTAAATAATTTTTAATAAATTTCAGTTTAAGAAAGAAGACATACAGAGCACGAAATAGTAAACAGGCTTTGGTAACGTCACAGAGACTAACTTACTAGTTGTATTGTTGATAACTAGAAAGGAGGTAAAGACATAAGTACTGTGAGAAGGGATTGTGATATGTTGGCAAATTGCATTTCGTTTAAGTTATTTTTACTCCAGATGTTTTAGGAACTTTTTGGGTTTTTTATTCTTTCTGTTGTATTCTTTTCCTCCGTAACTCCTAGCGCAATTACCCCATTTAGTCCATTGCAGTTACGCTACTACTGTAGTCCCAAAAAATATTTTTTTCTACATCTTACAATTAATTAAAATTTTATGAATTTAGAAAATTTCACAAACAGAAGAAACAAAAATTCTTGAACTTAAATTAGAAAAGCAAAAGTATACCTACTTGCAGGGCTGCGTATTTGGAAAATATACCCGTATTCAGAGCTCAATGTATCTGAACTCGGGTATACATTAATTGTTTAATAAGCGTAGATACTTGAAAATATACCCATTAAAAGCACTGAGCTCGGGTATATTTTCAAACTCAATATTTAATAAAAATAGTATGAAAAACATATCCACTTTCAATTTATTGGTAAACAAATGGTTCAGTTAAGTAGTTAAGGTAAAACAGCACTGTGACGCCGCCAAAAATTGACAATTTTAGCGAATTTTCTTTGCAAATGTGAGTGAATATATGAGGGTCGAATTAAAAAGATTTTAATGAGTATCCATTTGTTTCATATAAATGTTTATAGAAAAATATTAAATATTTGCAAACTTAACAGTGCAAATGTACCCAAAATAATTGCAAATTATATCAACGATATTGCAATGATGAATCGTTTCAAATTAAAAGAAAAAAAAAATTATTAAAGTACATAATTGTAGCTATCGTTAAACATAGGTTTTCTTTACATTACATTTTTTCATAAAATAGCGCAACGAATTAAAAAATTTTTCGTTTTTTTTTTTTTTATTAATTTTTTTTTGTATTTAAGCAGTATAGAAATAGTAATAAATTATCAAAGTTTTTAAAATCGGCTGCGCTTAACAATAGCCACTACATTTACAAACATTTTAAAAAACATATTATTCAAAATCGGTTTATTGATTTTAGAGAAATCGTTGCCATAGTGCCAATAAAGATTGTTTAGAGAAAAACGCTTAAGAATTTTGCTTGTTTTTCTCAATATTATAAATTGTAACCATCTTTTAGCAATTCATCATTCTTGATTGTATTTTTATTAACAAATTTAACGGTAAAATCGATTTCCGCCTGACAGTTTTGACCATAAGATAAAGGTTTAGAACTTTAGATTGTACTTGTTTCTTTTTGAATGGCGAGTGTTGACAAATATATATTTTCCGGTAAATGATCCGCTTCAATGAAGGAAAAGTTTTTAGTACTATTCAATTAGTGCTCGTAAAATTAGAAAATTTTAGTATAAATTCTTTAATAAAAGTTTGATAGTAATCGCCACTTTCATTTTGATTAGTTTGGAATCATAATTGCACCAAATACTTTTCGGCGGATTCGAATTCAAATAATATTATCCGTCCATATTCATATGCTTTTATAAAAAACACCTATAAATCTGTTTTATTAATTATTATTCAATTTTAAGCAAATTTTGCACGTTTAACTCACACGCTAACAATTAAGAATTAAGATAAAAAGAAGCTGAAAATTATTTCAAAAAATTGTAACAGTTTTTTTTTTTTTATTTGCAACAAAGTGCTTGTTTTAAATCATATGTACATAGTACCTATATAAAAAGCAGGGTTGTCAGAAAAATTTTTATTCAAGTCGCGCCATCTGTGATAAAAAGTTGCAAAATACCTTGAAAAGTCGCGCCATCTGTGATCGAAAATCGCAAAATATCTTGAATAGTCGCACAATCATAAGTTTGAAAGTCTATTGGTAGATAGTGTAATTTCCCATCCAATGAAAATACACTAAAACTTACCGCATAATTAAAAATGTATTTTTTCAATGCTAATTTCAATAAAATACATAAAATTTCAATAAAATAATTGAAAACGGTCTTATTGTCATTGTTAAAAATTGTTGCCAACGGTCAAGAGTAAATAAAGACTAATTTGTGATTTGTCAGCCAAGTTAAAATTTAGGGGCATCCGCATGACGAAAATCACCCAATTTGTGATCACCCAATCTGGCAACCCTGATAAAAAGTATCGTATTGAGGTATGTTAAAGATCGTATACAAATTACTGTTGAAATAAGTTTGAAAATATACCTTGTTAGTAACTGTATAAGATTACACTAATTTATTGTCAGGTATATATTCAAATTCTCATAGTAGTATTCTTGTACTTGAAAATATTCCCGATTTTGGCTCTGAAATGAGGTATATTTTAAAGAATCATTTTGTTAGTTTCTGTTTTGTAAATTATACCCGATCCTAGATCGGTCAGTGACGTCACAAGCTCTGACTTCGGGTATATTTTCAAAATACGCTGCAGGGCTGGATTACCTAATAGGCTATGACCTAGGGGAGGCAGATTGACGTTTGTTTTTTTTTGATCGTCAGTTATTTTTTAGGGGAAAATCTAATAAAATGGTAGGAAAAGTTACGATTTCCTTGTTTTTGAGCAAAGGTGGGGGCGGCATCTTTCACAGTGCCTAGGGGGGCACTTAAGGTTAAGCCGGCCCTGCTTACTTCAGGAGAATTTCTAAATTAAAAATTAAGTAAAATTAAGTATTAAGTAATATAAAAATTAAGTAAAATTAAGTACTGTTAATAAACTTAAAGAAAGAGAATATGTACTTGGTGTTTAATATGACGTTAAACTTCGTTTCCAAGAATCATACTATATAAAACGAAAGTATTTGTGGGAACATTCTGTATAATTTCACTAAAATTATTATGTAGTCGTACAGTATATACAATAATAAACCTACATATTTATTTCATTCAAAAATATATATTTCTTAACGAATCTAGATTTTTCTGAATTCAGATCAAGGTATATTTGTTCTATTCAAGATCAACTTAATTAAATTTCATTGCAAATTATTTGTTTTAGGGTCTACATGTACTCTACATTTATATTATGTATAATATCTACATAATATATATGTGTTATTTTAAAATGTGATATATGACTTAGGGCTAATTTTCAGTATGTATTATAATCAGATTTAATATTATACATGAAATAACACACTTAAAAATCTGATCAATTGTATTATATCAATTTATTAATATTATACACAAAAATTATTGGTTTAATTAAAAATTACATTTCTTTCCTATTACGAATTTTTCTCCAATGTTTATTGTATATTTAATTACCTTAGCGAGTTAGTCATAGAAATAAATTTTCAGAAATAATTTTGAGGTGATCTAGTATTAGATGTTATAATTATTTTTCATTTTTGGTTCTTAAAAATTATTCAAATTTTAAATAATTTTAGATCATAGTTTACTAGCCTCTAGTGAAGTCAGTGGAGTAAATCGCCACAAGAAAGTGTACTACTAGATAAAGTTACAATGGTATATTGGTAAGACTGCAGCCCGGGACTATAACAGAAATTTGTAATTAATAATTAAAAATACACACTGAAGTTAGCCGGAAACAATAGTAAATGTAATTTTTTTGGTTACAGTGGAAAAGTCATCGTTTGTAGAGTCTAATTCACAAGAAAACAAATTTTCAACGTTTGTCGACAACACGGAAAATATTATAATTATTGTTCAGATTACATCTACCTATCTCACATTACAAGAAACTAATAATGAATTCATTGTAACAGGTCTAGATTTCGGGATCTTGTAATACAACAAAAATTGAGAAAATACCTAGAAAATTTCAGTTTAAAAATAAATATTACTTAAAACGTATGTGATTTTAACAAAAAAAGTCATTCCAACTATGGCTTTGATTAATTTCTTAATTAACTAGGGTTGCCATCCGTCCGGATTTCTCCGGGTTTGTCCTGTTTTGGAGGGTGTACGGGGGACGTCCGGGCGGGGTTTTCGATGCAGTCCGTGTTTTAGTTACCAAAACTAATGGAAGAAAAAAATTATATTTTACACATAATTGCAATGATTTTATATTTTATTATTTTATGAAATTACAAATTGTAAAATGTTTATATACGGATGTTGTATTCAACCAAAAGAAGTTCCTTGTTAAAGGATACAATAGGATAATAAAATATATCAAAAATTGGAAATAACATCAATAAACATCACTTGTAAAAGATACGTGCGAATTGAATAAAATCCTCTAGTGTGAAGACAGACCGGTACGGTCAGATCGGAACATCAATAAAGTAATTATATTGTATACTTGACATAATATTCATTATCTATTTGATTTTAATTGTGTTCAAAAATAAGAGTTGCGTTATTTTGTGGAAATTCATTCTAAACAAAATTAAAAACGATTTTTAATTTTTTTTTTTAGAAACAAAATATTTTATTTGAAAAGATGTACTGATTTTAAGCTTTGAAATCCGGGATTTCGGAGCTCATTGTCCGGATGTGATAAATTTTCTAATGGCAACCCTAAATGAACCCTAATTTAATATGTAGGAAAGGTAATATAATATTTTTAGGATCAACAACATCACACACTTCCTGGTAGATACGAATTTCTTTCAGGTCAGTCGTTCCGAATATAGAGGTAATTCGTTGTTCGACTGTCCCATAAGCACAAAAAACAATAATATTTCGCGAATTCACTCTGCAATTTAATATGTATTATATTAACTCTAACGAAAAATGTATTTTAAATTATATAGGTATTTAGATTTTAACATTCCTGGAAATCGTGGAAGATCGGAGTAGTGTAACAAAAATATATGATCATTGTTATTGTTGTTTGACCTGTGTTTCCATGTGTTATAGCTGTAAAGTGTTTGTAGGGTTACCTAAACAAACATTCCTAATTAAAAATATTATCTAAAAATTGTGTTTTAATTCTTTGTTGTTTATTTTCTTAGAAATTTAATAATCCCACATGATTACTCTAAAAGTTTGTCGTAAAAGTAAATATACAAACCCTAAAAATGTACATATAACTAGTTGCAGAGTTTTTGAGGTATCAAAGTCCAACAAAAAGGAAAGATGTATTTTTAGTAAGAGTCTTAAGAGATATACACATTTTATTATATTAAGAAGATAAAATACTTTTGCAATAAAGATGGATATAGAGTAATTATGTCTAAACTCCCCCTATTAGTTGTTATATCTCTCACTCAGATAATATTGAACGATACATACAATGTATAAAAATACAGTACGTTGTAAAAAAAAGTAATCGATTTTGAAATCGTTTGCTTATTTATATAGTAATGCAATGATATACCTACTTAAATAAGTAATTTTAAATTAAATAAATAATATTAAGAAATTACCTTTACTAATTCTGAATACTTCGAAGTAAAAAAATGAAGTAGTTGTTATTGTTATCTTATTGTTAGTCACTATCACTTGAACTTTCATCACACACAATACATACTTTGATAATATATTTATTAAGGGACCTAGCCAAAAAATTATGTATCATGAATTTATGACTGTCGTAAGTAAAAATTTAGTTTTTTTTTTTTTTTTTTTTTTTGAAAAAATGTAGTTTTGCTCTGTAGTCTTTTTTAGCGAATTTCCAGAATGGAAACTCGCTATTCCAGCCTTGCTCATGGTGGAAGTTCAGCCCGCGACTATGGCAGAAATTTGTTTTGAGGCCCCTAGAACCCAAAAATAATATTCACTAAAATTTATATATATATATATATATATATATATATATATATATATATATATATATGTATGTATGTATCGGTTTATGTATGTATATATGTATCAGCACGATAGCTCTTCAGGAAAAACTGCTAGCTTTACGAAATTTGGTGACAACGTTGAAAGTCCAAAAATCTTGGATGAGTTCTTCAGCCAAGCACGTCGGATGCCAGGAACATGGTTTTTGTTCTTGCAAAAAATTAGTTTTTTGCCAAAATTTGCTATAATTTAAGAGTTTTCGCCACATTTTTTTACACCATTGCAAAGACGGAAAAAAATCACATAAAAAAGGTTTTTAAACTATTATTCTAGGTTAGCTAGTTTTTGAGAAAATAAGAAAACAAGTTCTGGACCCACCATCCACTACCGGGGCGGTTCTAGAAACCTCCGGCGGTGGGTGGAGACTCATATTTGTTTAAAATATTGCTTTTAAATAAAATGATTTTTTGAGTTTGTTGGTGCCAAATTGATTTATTCTGAAACTAAAATACCCCTGTCGCAGCATCCTGCATAACATAGCGAATTTCCATTTACAAAAGTACGTTTTTCTCGGAAACTAGTTGATATAGAGTAATTGAAAATAAAAAAAATCTTCTTTATGTGAATTTTCCGCCTCATTCCGCCAAATCTTTTTCACGAAAAATGTCCAAAACACTGTAAACGTTTTCACGAAATTTCTTAAAAATAAGATGTTTCGTTCTTGAGTTATCGTGCGGACACATTTATATATATATATATATATATATATATATATATATATATATATATATATATATATATATGTTTACTAAGTGTGAAATTTCGTGAAAACGTTTACGGTGTTTTGGACATTTTTCGTGAAAAAGATTTGGCGGAATGAGGCGGAAAATTCACATAAAGAAGGTTTTTTTTTACAATTACTCTATATCAACTAGTTTCCGAGAAAAACGTACTTTTGTAAATGGAAATTCGCTATGTTATGCAGGATGCTGCGACAGGGGTATTTTTTTCATTTAACAAAAAGATAAGAGATATATGAGGTATCTTCTTTTAGAAATATATATGTTAATAAAAGTTAATAGATAACATAAACGTTAAATGGGTGATTATACTTTTTAGGTGTTTCAAAAAATTAAAGTTGTCTCTACAATAAGGAAGGTTAAAACTATATACAGAATGAAGATACTGTCATTTATTTTATTTAAATAAAATTAATAACTCCTATTTAGATGACCTACCTTTACTTTAATTTTTGATTTAATTTTTTTTATGAAAATGGTGTCAAACTTTTATTTCAGTTCTAAAACGCATGTCCCTATTACGTATTGCTTGGAACTAGAACTTTTTTTAAAAATAAGTTTACTAAAACCACACAATTTTATAAATAAAAAAGAGAGTTAAATTGTTACGCATGGTAATTAGAAATTTAAATTTTATTTATCTGAAGAATTATTTTTTTTTTGGGGGTGACGAAAAATTGTCGCGAAAATTTGAGTATTCTTCGTCACAACTGCCAAATGTTGCTACCAGTTTAAAAAAAAATAGGTGAAAGGTTCATGTTTTTTGGTGAAACGAAACGCCAAAGACCATAGAATATAAAGCGAAAGTCAAATCAAGTGATTGACATTGAGAGCTTGTCATTTTTTTTTACATCAAGCAAGAAGACCGGCTGCGTGTATTTATTGAGTGTATCCTTCGTCACGGCTTTTCCTGGTATGTATTTAACGAATTTCAAATCGTTTTTACGTAAATATTATTTGTAATGATGTAAGTTTTACGATAAACTCAAGTTTTCGATCTAAATGATCGCTGTTCACTATTAATAACGATTTTGTTGGAAAAATTATCCTTCGTCACACGTGTATCCTTCGTCACGGTAGAATGTGACGATGGGAGACATGAAAGTGGCGAAGGATACGATAATAAAATAAATATATATATTTGTTATATCAGTGTTTGTATATCAACTAAATTTTTTAGTTAACTAAGTTGATTAATTTGGTCAACTTTCCTAACGAATTTTTTTGTATATCATAAAACACAAACAAAAAAAAACTCTTCAATTTTTTTCGCAAATCAGACGAAAAAAACCAACTTTTTTTAAATTTTTTTTTTAACTGATAAGTGATAGTAGGAGAACATAATATAAATATTATTTAAATAATAATTTAAATTTTATTATTTAAATATTATTTAAACATCTTTTTCTGTCTGGATTCAGTAATCCGCAAAAAAATATTGGATTTAATATGGAACCGCGCTGGTGGTCTGCAGATACCGAATCTATGATAATTTGCCTACATTCTAGTTGCATGAAATCTACTAAATGGCTTTCTCCATTTTTTTATGGTTGAGACCTAAAAAGTGGAACCACCCATATTTATGTAGTAACATGAGTACTCCAAGTGATTACCAAATATACGGTCATTGACTCTTAACCTTGATTTGTCCATGAGATATTAACCAATATACAGCTCAACCAACATAAGCTCGCCGGTCAAGGTTGTATGCGCAGTAGACAAACACCACGTGTTTTAGAACGTATTCTGTTTTCAAAGTAAAAACATCGGTATAGTGCCTTACAAAAATAAAATATAATGTATACCCATAATTTTTATATAAAAAGTGAATAATTAATTTAAATTTAAATTTAAACTAAATATTATTTTAAAATGGAATTTAAAAATAAAGTTAAGAAAAAAGTAAGTTTTTGTTACGTTCTTATTTAATTTCTATATCGTAATATTAAATATGCTATTTGAAATGGCTATAAAACATGCTATTTTATGTTATTTTTTGAGTTAAATATTGTAGATCCGCTTGTACATACAATTGATTTGATCTTTCCATTCATTTACAATTCCTTAGTTGTTTCATGACGTTAACCATTTAAATTTGACGTTTTTATACCACTGTAAATTGTGAGTGTTGCATAAAACCGACGCCAAAATTTAAGCAATACTTGGACTATGTCATATATATTTTTTGACATTTTCCCAAAATTTTGAAAGTCCAAAATAATTGCATAAAAAATAGATTTTATTTTTTAGTATGGTTCTAGTATACCTACACCTTTAAAAAAAAATGCAGAATATTGTTTACTTTATGTACTCACAGCACACCAAATTTCATCAAAATCGAAGACGCGCTTTTTGAGTAATAAATGATTTATTGAGTGTAAGGTATGTATTAAGAGTAGAAAAGAGTGCTTAAAAATAACTGAATAAAAAAAAATTTTAATTTTTTGGTAAAATTCTATTATAGGTATACTTACACCGTTCAAAAAAATGCAGTATATTGCTTATCCTATCTACTTATGCTACGTGAAAGTTCTTCACAATAGAAGATGCGCTTTTTGAATAATAATTGACTTATTGAATATACAGTAGGTAATAACAGCAATATTTTCTAGTTATAGGAGCTAGGCATTTTATATCTACATATTTATGCAGCCTACAGACATTACGATTTTTCATACAACTCGACCAAGTTGAACGACAGATTGTAACGTGTGTAGGCTTGTTGACAGACAAATTTGCAAGTTTGTCAAACTGTCCAACGAAGATTAAAATGTTTTAATCTTTTGTGGGTGGAGTCAAGGTTTGACAGACAAGTCGTAGCGTGTGTAGTGCAGTCTGAGAGACACTCACCAGTTTTTTCCATTTAGTTGCTCGTAAACATTCAAAGTGAGTTATCAAAATATTGTTTTGTCCGTAAATATTGTTTTGTTGGTATTGTTGTGAAATGGCCTCCATGGATTTCGAAAATTGGCGGGATTTTATTGAATGTTATAACAATCTTCCGAAATTGTGGAAGATTACAAGCAGCTATAAAAATAGTTTAAAGTACAGACAACTTTTAGTTTTTTTTTTTTTTTTAATTAGAATAAGCTTTTTTTTCTTTGTACCAGCCTTTCGTCCACATTCTTTTCTTTATTTCTGTTTCCATTTTCTTTTTCTCATTGTCAGTCTTCTACACATTTATAAATGATAGCTAACGCGAGAATTCCTATACCAAATAGAGTCGAGACATGTGTCTTGAACGCTGATTAGTTCCGACATTTTTTGTCCAAATTTTGCGTAAAATACATTGGAAACAAATTAAATATTTAACAAAGATCATTTAGTTTAATCTAGAAAGAACAATTAAATTAAAGCTTTTTAATTGTTCATTAAACTCATAGCTTATTAACAATAATTATCTACTCAAACATATTTACTAAAATATGTGATAATTATAGAGCGGATAATTATAATTTTTTATTATTAAGTCACCCAAGTCCAAAAACTTGAGCATCAAAAACTATCGATAACCATCGATAGTCGGGACTATCGGTAACTATCGATAGTCGGCACTATCGATAGTCGGACTATCGATAGTTGGGACTATCGATAGTTCTCCATCACTAATACCTACCTATATAGATTTTAATAAAATCAAATAACTTGCATTTAACTGTAAATAGACACAAAATATGTTTACTTAAAATATACATAATTAGGTATTTATGGCCCTTATATTATATTTGTATGGATTCAATTAGGATCTGATTGACAAGCGGGTTAGAACGGAGAATATGAAGCGCATCTTACATTCTATCTCCACGATGGC
Source organism: Brachynemurus nebulosus (assembly GCA_035578155.1). Classification (NCBI taxonomy): domain Eukaryota; kingdom Metazoa; phylum Arthropoda; class Insecta; order Neuroptera; family Myrmeleontidae; genus Brachynemurus; species Brachynemurus nebulosus. The sequence goes on from JAPWDM010000038.1 coordinate 1,176,327, forward strand.
GATGGGACAGCAATTTTCAGACTATACATCCTACACATTCTTGAATTCATATCTCGAAACGAATTGGACGTATATAACATTTCGTACATAACTTTTTTTTATAAAAAAATTTTTAATGAGTAATTATTATAAAATTAATAAAAATTGTGGTACGACCAATGAAAAAGAAAATATTTACGAAAAATTAATTTTTATGGTGTTTAATCCTGAATAACTCGCTTACCGGACACCATTTTGGAATAGACTTTTGACTCATTATTAATTATTGCACACATCCAAAATAAGAATATGTGCAAAAAAATTGCTCCACCAGGATTTATTCAAAAATTTTGACTATTTTACAATTAATTTGATTGGACTGTTAATAAATTAATAGATAACAATGCACATTTTTTGCAACAAGATATTTATTTATCTAAAAATCGCCATAAATATTAAGCAAAATCTTAGAATAATACATTGAACTTATACTAAAAGGGAGATGACACAATGGAAAGACACTGGTAATAAATAACGATGAATTTTCGAAAATTAATCACCAATACAAATCACAAATATGTATATTTTTAAAATTTTGAAGAGACGAAATTCGCAGTGGATTGATTTGTACAGCTGACTATTGTTTTTTACCAAGCATATGAGAGACCAAGTGCTGGAGCTGAATATGTCATGTGTGATACAGCTGTGGCTGGTGAATAAGCAACACCTAATAATCCAGCGGCATGGGGTATACCGGCAACGGCTGGTCTAGCATACGCATACGCAGGTCGGGCAAGGGCTGGGGCATAGGCTGCTCCATAAGCTGGTCCATAGGCTGGAGCGTGTGCGATAGTTGGGGCTAAAAAAATTGAATGATGATTTTAATTTATATAGAAAAGCGTTCATTAAATTTTTAGAATGCATTGGACGGAAAGTTGAAACTGACTTAAGATACGCTCTAAGTTTTAACTAGAGTCTTATAGTACAGCTAAACTTAATGATATAGTTTACGTATTTAATTTTATTGTTACGCATTATTATTATTTTATTTTTTAGTATTCCGTACACAAAATGTAAAAATGTAACCATAATGAAATCATTCATTTTTCCATCTAAAAACCTATTTAGCCGTTACAATTTCTAAGTAATCGGTTGTAGAAAGTTGAAATTTGATGACATTAAGCGATTCGTAAAGTTTTACAAAAAAAGACTGTATTAAAATTTTTCAAGTGAAAATTTTGGGCTTTTAAAAAAGGTGTTTTTTAGAGAGGGGCGAACGGCAACTATTTGAAGGAAGTTTCAAGTTACTTTAATTTTTTTTAATTATTTATTTAAATTTTCAACTAAAGATTTTGAAGGTTCATTTACATAAGTATACCAAAAAGTACCATTCTTCCGCCCCAATTAAATAAAAAATTAATACCCCTGTAGCAGCATCTGCATAACATAGCGAATTTCCAAATCTTGGGCACTGGCGGATCTCATCTAAGACCTGTACCTATTTAAAATAGTTTAGCTTTCTAAGAGTAAAAGAATTTTTAAAATCGGCTGGGTAATTAGTTTTGGTATTTTTGGGACCCAAGAACCCGAACGGATTTTGTGCAGCATAGTTGTACCCATCTAAAATAATTTAGTTCTCTAGCAGTGAGAAAATTTTTAGAATCGGTTCGGTAGCTTATTTCTGGCGTTTTCGGATCTGCAAGATTCCGGTGGACCTCACTAAAAAATCAGCCCGACCGTATATTCTAGGCGGACTTTATGTAATATATATATATATATATATATATATATATATATATATATATATATATATATATATATATATATATATATAGGATATTTTACCTTTCTAACAGTAAAAGTATTTTCAAAACCCCTTGTGTAGCATTCTATGCCGCTTTTGCATCCGCAGGACAGTTGTGCATCTCAGATAACACAACCTGTACCTATCTAAAAAAGTTTACCTCGGTAATAGTGAAAATATTTTTAAAATCGGTCAGTTATTTTATTTTTGACACTTTTAGGTCTCACTGACGCTTTCGGACCTTTCATAACGTAATCTATATCTATCTAAAATAGCGTAGCTCCCTAACAGTGAAAAAATTTTCAAAATCGGTCGGTAAGTTTTTTTTTGACACTTTTGGATCCTATTGATCCTGGCAGACCCTACATAGCGTAATCGATATTTATCTAAAATAGTTTAGCTCTGTAACAGTGAAAAAATTTTCAAAATCGGTCAGTTAGTTTATTTTTGACAATTTGGATCCTGTGGACCCTGGTGGACCTTACATAATGTATTCTAAATCTATCTAAAATAGTTTAGCTCTGTAACAGTGAAGAAATTTTTAAAATTGGTCGTTTAGTTTATTTTTTACAATTATGGGATCAGTAAATCCTGGCGAAACTCATACAAGTCTAGTACTCTAACAGTAAGAAAAGGGTTCTAAGGATCTCATATAACTTATGACAGGCCGTAAGGTTCTTGCGGACGTCATTTAATTAATTAATTCAAATACTTTAACTTACTAACTGTGAAAAAATTTTTAAAATCGATTGGGTAATTAATTTTTAGCCTTTTTAGGTCCCCAAAACCTTGACGGATCTCACATAAGATACCTTAAATCGATTTAAAATTGTTTAGCTTTCTAACATTAATGATTATTAGTGGAAAAGTTTTCAAAATCGATTCATTTAAAATCTTTTTCCGTGCATACATACATATTGTTTTTTTTTTTTTTTTTTTTTTTTTTTTTATATTTAATAATATTATATCATAACATAAATTTTAATTTCTTGTTTATTTAAAATTCAAAAAAAAAAAAAAATATCTTCATTACATAAGCTTAGAAAATCTGCTTAATTTTAATTTTGAGACAGAACTATGCTAATTATAATGCAATAAATGAGAAACAGAACTTTGTTTAGATATCAATTTTTTCCATAAAATACCTAAACAAAAAAGAGATTTTTATATATTTTATAATGAATTGAGACAAAAATATAAATTACTTATTAGACTGACAAAGGGAGAAAATTAATACAAATGTGAAAAATTACAATTTTCTCGAAAAATAATTAACATAGAAAGAAAATTATAAGAATATTTTCTTCATAATTTTTTCTTTTTGCTTCTCAACGATGTAAAAATCGAACTGTCTAATGATAGGATCGAATGATAACAAATGGCCAGAAAACCTACTTCTGGGTATCCGACGTGTCTGGCTGACGAATTTAGCCGAGCCAATCCGGATTTTAGTTCGCACACAAAATTTCATAAGCACTAAACGTTTCGTTCGAAAGTTATCGTGGCGACACACACACACACACACACACACACATATATATATATATATATATATATATATATATATATATATATATATATATATATATATATATATATATAAATTTTAGTGAATATCATTTTCGTATTCTAGGGACCTCAAAACATATTTCTTTTATGGTCCCGGGCTTAGGTCGCGTCATGACAACTACTGTAATAGCTGAATTTCGAGTTTTGGAAATTCGCTAATAGTACCTATATAAAAAGACTGGCCAAGGTTAGAGGAAAATATAACAAAGGTTTCCTTCGTTAGTTTTTAAGAATAAGAGAAAAAAGGTTACTTTAATTTTACACTATAATTTCAAACCGGTAGATCGCAGTTTGTAGGAAACTAAAATTTAACAATATGTAGGTAATTTTATTAAATATAGAGTGGTTTTTAACGTTTTTATTAAATGATATCTTAAATTAATGCTTTTTCGAAAAGATACTTAAATTTTATTTTTTAATCCTTGTTTCGCTTGAAATTTGTACAGAAAACATTGTTATTAATTTTATGGATTTCAATGTCAATCAGTACTTTGAACTAACAATAAGTCATCTCACTGTGTTAGATTTAACCTAAGAGTTTTTAAATTTTACATAAAAAATTAAGAGAGCAGAAGGCTAAAATAATTTTTGTTATATACATATTTTCCTCGCACTTGACTGTAATTATCAGCAGAATTAATCTTCTTCTAATAAATACAAGATGTTCAGTACCGTTATCTTGAAAACTAAAATGCTAAAATAACTATATAGAATTGCTGGTCTATACCAGAAATTTTTAATATCTGACTTTTATTATGTCCGGACAAATGGGGTGCGACACTTCCAAATCAAATGAAACTTTACTTCACTATTCGGGCTATTTATTTAACCCTCTTAGCTTAAATTTTTTTGGAATTAAATACAATCAGGAGAAAGTGATGTTATATATTACATAATTTAATTTATACCCATCAAGAAAGTTTAAAATGTTAGTTACTATTAGCTTTTGATATAATAACTTATGATACAATGAAAAAATAAATATTACCATAATGACCGTAGGAAGCCACGGCAACACCTGGATTGCTTACGCGGATATCAGATTTGGAAACACTTGAGTATGGAGTGTCAATTGTTTTTGAGAATGTTGAAACTTGTCCTAAGTTTCCATAACTTCTTAAGATATTTGCTTGCTGTGTTGTAACAGCTGGACTAGCAATCGCAACACTTCCTGGATGTCCATATGCAAGACCTGGGTGACCATACACAGCCGGAGCTCCTAAATAGCCAGCTGATGTGCTTGCAACGAAAAATATTGCAAGACAAAGAATTGATAACTAAAAATTTAAAAGAAAAATAAAATTAAAGATTTTAAGTAAAAAAAAAAACCGATGTTTAAAACTTGAAATTGCGGAACAGACAACCTTTAAAACTATTAAAATAAAAAAAACTACATTATCAAAAATTTTTCTGTGGCATTATGAGATAGATTCTTCAATCTTAAACTTTGTTAGCAACAATAATTAAATAAATTCACTGATAATGATATTAACAATGTCTTTAATATGATTTGAGAAGAATTATATATTTAACACAATAAAAAAAAATGTATTATCCTAGCTGGTTTTGCAGCTTCGACAGTTATTTCTACTTAAAAATAATAAAATACTTTTAATTATTTGGCACATAATATTTTTTCACGTACTCTTTAAAAAATAACTGAAAGTTTATATTGGCTTAATAAAATAAAATAATTTTTTACAAATTCTGTCACTGAATTCTAATTAATAAATTAATTTCAAATAATTTCATTTTTTTCAAAACACTTTTTAAACACATTGTATTAAGTTAAAATTAATCTTATAGAGCACGAACCTTATGAAAAACCATTTTAGTATTTGAATATATTTTTTTACAAAGGACTATGCTTTGTGAAAGATAGGCACCAATTATTTTCATACAGGATTTAACAATTGCATTTATATATTATTCTACCCCCTAAGAAAATTGCTTGATTCAAATATTTTAATGGGTGTGGTTGTCTTCTAGTTTTAGTTTAAATCATTTTAGTGATAATGCACTTATTCTCTGATTATTTTATAAATTTATGGAGCTGTTATTACAGAATCAAGTTTAATTTTATTGTAATAATAAAATGAAATTTTATAATAATTTATTTTATTAATTCTTAAAGTTTTAATTTACAGATAAAATTCTGGATATAAGTATCCTTCTTATTATTGAATTTTAATCACTAGCTGCATAGGAGTAAAATTTCATATTTCTATCGAGGTATATTTTCGGTTGTATTAGATATATTGCTTTCATAAAATTCAAAGATTAAAAAGTGCTATGAATTAAATGAAATTAAATGAAATTAATACAGTCTATGAAAAAAAAAAAACTGAACAAATATTTAAAACTTTCCAATAAAACGATTAGTGCTAAAAACTAATAAGGTGTTGCGGCTACTGGTTAATTAAAATTGCACATTATATTCTGTTATCTGTTACAATTTTGTTATCAATGAACACCTCTGCGTATAATACATATAGAATGATATATCATTTTAAATACAATAAACTTATTAATACAAATTACCATGCTTATGTATTATTTTATATTTACTTTACCAGTCGTTCATAAATTTTGAAGCGAAGAACATCAGCCTCCTTAGCTCAGTGGTAGAGCACTGGTCTCGTAAACCAGGGGTCGTGAGTTCAATCCTCACAGGAGGCAGTCAATTAGGTTTTCTTTTATTATTATAATTTAATTTAGATCTTAATTTAATTTTTTATTTTTACAATTTATTTAATTACAAGTATACAGAAAATTTTCTCGATTACAAAAATAGATATTATACTATTATAGTATATTATTTCCTGTATCTACTTCGAAATTAATACTTTGTGACTAACTCAGACCCTAATTTTTTATATCTAGACGTGATATTAATACAAAACAATTTTATTCTCAATTGAAGGAGGAAACGACTAAAATTAAAGTTTTGGTAATACTGCATGCATTTACAGAGAAATGCCGATTTTTTTTTTTTTTTTTTGTTTAGACAAGATTACGTCTGTTTACGACTATTTTTATTATTTGTTTTCTTTGGTTAACGAAGTCGAAAGAAAAAAAATGAAACAGGTATAAGTCCTCAATAAATTCTTGGTAATCTTCACAATAGTGTGGAGTTTAACATTTGATTTTGGCCAGTTATACACTTCTAACAATTTGTCTTGAAATAATTCGAAAATTAAATGGAAAATTTGGCCTGTCTTGTGTCAGTGTTGGTTTTTACTTTTTGAGGGAAACTTGAAGATAATATTTGTTTTTCGATATTGTAGCTCCCCACTATGCAAAAATTGCTTATAGTTTCGTTACAACTCTCCACTTATATGCTCCAGTTCAACTTTGGTATAAAGATATATATTACTCAAATTAGGAATAAAATAGGTTAGAATTTTTTTAAGTAAAAACTTGCTTGTATGGAAATATGGAAATGAAAATTTCTTGCATACTCCATCTTATACATAGTATACCATTAAAGAGGTCTGAAAATGAGATGGCGGTTCCTTTTTAAAAGTTTCATTTTGAGCTTCAGTATAGCGTGCAATGTGTATACTTCGTCTTATACCCCGTTTCAAATACAACTGACCATGAGTCATCTTTAAAAAATTAAATAATTCTTATATTCGAGACAAATCAATCTTCTTTTTTAAAAACAAACTGCATATTTAAAATTTACGTAAATGTAATAATGAAAGAGATAAAGTCAAGAAAACGAAAATTATTTAAATTGATAAGTGATGAAGCATGGTTAAATTTAAGTGAAATGAACTATACTTTTCAATCGGGGATCTAAAAAGCCTGAAAAAATTACCAGTAGTAGGATTTGATTAAAACTTTCAATTAAAATCCGTTCAAGTAACTTAGGTCAACAATTTTAAAAGATATATTGAATACCAACACACACAGTGCAGCGCTCGCTCTAGCGTTTACGTCGACCCGGATAAAACGGAAAAATGCCGCCCCTGGCGACCTTCTTTTTTCTCGCCAATTATAATTTTTTTCTCAAAATACAACGGGCAAGCAAAAAGAAAAAAAGTTTACTGGATGTCCTTCTTCATTCACAGCCAAAATGCCGCCCTTAAAAATTGCCGCCTTGGGAAAATGCACGGATTGCCAGCTCCTAGAGCGGGCCCTGCACAATGATGATTAGGTAGACAACCATATAACTAACCATTGTTGCAAGTAATATACTCAAATTTCCTATATTCGATCCTGGAAAGTTATTAAAATCTCTAGCTATAAAACTATAAGAGACACAGCAAATTATTCATGTATTAATGAATTTTACAATTTAGTATAATCATATATATATATATATATATATATATATATATATATATATATATATATATATATATATATATATATATATATATATATATATATATATAAGCGTGGATCGCTACTGATCTCATAAAACAGAATCACTGATTGTGAGAGTTATTAGATTTTTAATTTAAATTTAATTAATTTAATTTTGAATTTGATCATAACAATTAAGATTTATATTCTACATACGTACATTGTAAAATTATAAAATAATAAGAACATTAGAATAATTGTAATATGTATCGATATATTAATGTACTCCACACAATATGTGTTGAAAAATCAAATGTCCACAAATATGTAAGTACATTTTATAATACGAGTATACACACTTGATCCAAAACTAAACAAGTACATATCCACATTAAACAAGCACAGACGGGGCACACTCCTCTTACCCACCTTTTTCATGAAAAAAAATCCAAAAGGTAATTGTGGATTATTTAGAACTTATTACACATAAAAAATAAATACACCAATACATACACATAATTAATTATTATTTACAGAGAAACCCCATTATTATTTATTCATAATTTTACATTGCATATTAGGAGGCTGCGTTGTTGTAATCGTCATTTAAATATTGTATCTATTATAATTCAAAATTTGGTGTTGTGTAATCATTTGGCATTGTATTTACCAGTATTATATATCTATTGCTGTTATTTAAAAAAAAAAGTAAAACAATGTAAGTTCTGCTCATAGATTTCATTGACAATCATTATTTTTTAATTGGGCGTATAATGAATATTTTTAAAATGAACACTTTGGTTTAAAACTATCACAATTGAATATGGAGCTATCATACCTATCTATTTTATACGTATATTCAATGAAAATGTTGAAGAAAGAGGTTATATTTTTTGAAAGTCAGATACAGAAGTGATCAGGGACGTATAGAGCGGAATATAAAAAATCCGAACCGCATCTGCAACTCTTATCTGATACTACGTATAACTTCCAAGCGCGCGTACAAGGGAGGGGGGGGGCACGCAGAAAATAATAGGACTAAAAAAATTTTTGAGACAAAATTAAAAAAAAAAAAATAATAATAATAAATTGAACTTTCTCTATACCGTTGAAGACCGAAAAAAAAAACGTAAACTGGTAAATTTACCGATATGGTGTTCAAGTGGCTAAATAATTTCTTTTTAGTCGAATTTTCAACTGAAAAATTTAGACTTATACAGCCTGTACGATAAGAACGACAAGAGGCGAGAGTAGGGGCGCTATCCGTTTTCGGACCCGTAGAACACGATTATGTAGAAAAAAATGTCATATATATATATATATATATATATATATATATATATATATATATATATATATATATATATATATATATATATATATATATATATATATTTTCCCGCCACCTTTTAATTTGTGTAGGGCCCCCCTATGGAAGTTAAGAGATGAAATTTGGTAAATGGGGCTCATTTTCGAGGCACCTCATACTATCAAAGTGGGGTCAAATTTTGGGCAAATTTTTTTTCTGACCCGACCTTTAAGTGGGTGGTGGGGGGCGGAAAAGCAATAAAACTTTTTCAAACCGGTTTTAAATAATGTTTCGGTCAATTATCTACAACATATCCAAAATTCAGCTTCCTAGGATGATATGGTGGGAGTAGAGGGGGGAAAAACGATTTTCGCTGGATCTAACAGGCCCCCAGCCCCCCAGAATTAACGTAGAGGGTTGAAATTTGGTGTGTTGATAAAGTTCGTACCTAGGTTGTGCTTTTTGGAGGTTTTAATATTTTACCCCCACCCCCCTCATTTTTAAGCTACAATTTCATGCATTTTCGACGTTTTCGAAGTTTGTACCACTCGCACAGGTCACCCGAATAAACCTAGAGGGCTGAAATTTCGTATTCGGATTGAGTTAGTATCAAGGGGGTGCCTTTTGGGGGTCTCGACTTTAAACCCCTACCCCCACCATTTTTATACCCAAAAGAACATGATTTTTCTTGTTTTTTAACAGTTTCGTTCGGGTCAAAATCTCCCCAAATAAACCTAGAGGGCTGAAATTTGGTGTACAGGTTAAGCTAATAGCCACACACTGTTTTTTGGAGGTTTCAACTTTTAACCCTTACCCCCACGATTTTTACGCCAATATTTCCTTAATTTTTTTGCTTGTTTTCTAACACGTCTAGAGACTCCATAAGGAAACCTAGAGGGCTGAAATTTTGTACGTGTATTCAGTTGGTATCCAGCTAGTACCTTGTAGGGAGTCCACATCACTTTTCCCCCCACTTCTCCCATTTTTACATCGGAATTTAATGCTATTGTTAAATGTGTTTTAAAAGCATTATGTTTATTCTAAATACAAGTAGGCGAATAGTAATTTTAAAAAATTTAAAAAAAGTGAACTTACTTTTATGACAAATGAAATACATACATATTAAGTAATTTAAAAATGTTATTAAAGTCACTGTTTATTTATAAATTAGGAATTTTGAATTTTTAGTATTTATAAAATAGAAATTTTGGATTTTTTTGGAAAGAAAAAATATCTTTATAAAGGCCTTCCAGTTTACTATTTAAGGTCCTTTTTTAATATTTAAAACTAAAACATAAAGGCAATTAGCGGATAAACATGGGCAGGAATGTCCTCGTACGAATTGTGTTGGCTTTTTTTCTGCTACCTGTTTTCGGCACAAAATTGAAATTTACTGAGATTCAGCTCTAAAAAACTTAAAACCTTTTTTTAAAGCCCTGATCAGCCGGACACTCATCATCAGTTTTGAAACCACCAAAATGACAAATTGCTTGTAGATTTTCAATTACATTTCGCTTGTAAACATTCAGTACCGAAGATGAAGGGAAAAATTCGACTTCCGTGATGGGGCCCCGCTGCTCACGGCGTTTTATTTTTATAGTGACTCGAATAATTATTCAACTTGAGTTACATAGTCACTTGAATCATTTTTCAACTCGTTACATGATTGTAATAGTATATTAATAATAGGGTTCGTTAATTAATAAGTCCTTTTCAGATTTGGGTTATTGTTCTAAAAGCATATATTGGTTCGTCTTTCATCATAATGTCTCAGTGCAGTGTGGATGAAATTTGGAGAAATAGGACGGTAACAATTAAATCCGGTATGACGGATGGTATCATTGTCAATTAACTCAAACTCAAGTGGGCCATAATTTCTGAAAAATAGTAGTCAAGATGTTGGATTTCTACAAAAAAAAAAAAAAAAAATGCTGTTTTGATTAATTTGCCACTTCTTTCTCTTATGGTCAACATCCTATTATTACTTTATAGTTTTACAACCACTGCAAATAATGATACAATTGTCTATACTGGTTAAACAGGGACTTTAAAGCAAACGTATTACAGATGAATTTTTATTGATTTATCAACGTAATATTTCCTAAAGTGTGACCAATGGCAGTTAAACAGGTGACTCGCGGTACAGTACCTAAAATTATAAACTTGTATCATCAAACAAATGCAAAATTAGACGTACCAAATTTTCTGTCTCCTTTTTTTTTTGTTAATTTTATATTAGATTAAGTAACTTAAAACTGTTAATGACGTCAGGCCAATTTTAGTTAATATGACATATATTTTCATACATATTACTATTTCCTCAATATATGTACTTAATAATAAGATTGAGAGACGGTCCTCGGTTTAAATTTTTTATTTTTAAACGGTCTCTTAGATCTAAAAGCTTAGAAATCATACTGAAGTAACGGTTATGACGTTACCTTTAACTTTGATTTAACTTTTGTTAAATTTAACTTTGACTAAATCTACCTTGGTCTTCCTTACAGTATTATTACAACTATTTTTAAACATTCGATTTGCTGTAGTTGTAATAATATCTGTGCATTTTTTTACATTTATTCTTTCATTTATTTAATATTATTGAAAATGCCAATTTTAATAATCTGTTATTTTCAGCAATATTTTATACTACGTGGTAAGTATTCATATATTCACAAATTAATATTATGGTACAAATAATTACCGATCTTATTAAATCATGATTTATTAAATTTTTCAATTTACATTAATTGACGTATTAATTTTATAAATGGTTAAATTAGTATCCTGTCTCCCTAAAGGATTTAAATTAACGTTCATTTGCCACTATTTATTAAACGCGTAATTGTAATTATAATAATTTCAGTATTGTGTAGTTCTAATTAACCTAATAAGACTGTTTTTACTATATAGCTGTAATATGGATAATACTATAATATATAATATATATTATGTATTTTATTTATGTATATTTGTAAATAGCCAACACGTATAATAATTTACGTACTTTTGTACACTTATATACAAGAACAAGACAGTCACACTATTGGGACATTAAAAAATTGTGTTGCTTTGAGCCATTATTAATGCATATAAAAAGATACCGACTGAGATATTATATTGTACATATACAGTTAGCAACAAAAGTATTTGGACACAATTAGGAAAAAAAATTGTAATTTTCCTTGAAAACTATTTATTGGTGTTATGAGTTATAATATTAAAATAAACGTAAGAATGTATGTTAAATACGTTTATATTAAAACGACAAATTGAAGAATTATTCAGTTAGTTATTTTTATTAAGGTGTCCTATGATGTTTTGATAAGGGCGGTATATTGGAAACGGCTTGGAGGATAAACCCGAAATTTGGTGAGCTCTTATGTTCAAAGTAGTAGAAGATTTTACGGACTTGGATTTGATTCCTGGCTTTCAGATGCAACATAGTATTTAAAATGTAATATGTAAATATTACTTGTATATTTTATCTAAATAAAAAAAAAAGACGACATTCACTTTATTCGTTATTTTAGTATAAAGGTATAAGATAAATAGTAGCATTTATTTTAATACATAATTAATAACGTTAGTAGTAATATTTAAGGTATGATTCTAAAAAAAAAAAAAAAAAATTTCTCAAAATTTTGTCGAAATACTTTTGTTGCTAACTGTATCTTACTCTATCGATACAGTAAAACAAATTAAGTTACTAATAAGACCACAGATGAGACAGATCAAGCCTACATATAAAAAAGTGTAATTCGAAAGTTGCAATAAGTAGCAATTTGTACTGCTTACTGATTAGTCGTCCATCGGCTCTTCAAGCGTACACATGCATTGTTAAGTCATGGCCACAGTGGTGGCTGTTCATTGTTACATCATTAGTAGCAGGTACATACATACGGTTGTTCGAGTATACGTATCCATTCCCACCTTGGACCACTCGCTACATACATACCGAATATCACACACACTAACATCCGCTACCCTACACATACCAACACAAACTCTAAATATGTTTATAACCATAGAAAGTAGGGATGCTCCCTGCCACCTCTCTGCCAAGTTTGATGACGTAAAATTCTGATTACAGTCGGAATGCTAACTATCATAATTATAGTAGTTTGGCCCCTTGAATAAGACTAACTTCAATTTATTAATTTATATTTTAAAACCACTCTTGGTAAATTTTGTATTATATTCCAATTAATAATAGTTGACTTCATGATCATAAAATATGGCAACAAAAAAGATACCAAATTAATAATTTGATGGTCATTGACATCATAACAAAGTGAAACCTTACTAACTCATACACCACGTCGTATGACGACAACAATCCCACATAAAGTGTATTTAGCTGTCAAGATAGTGTACCAGTTGGTCATCTACTTAATAAATCTCTAACACTGACTGACTGACTGAATGACTGACAACGCACAGCCTAAGCCGTTGGGCTTAGAAGAATGAAATTTTGCATAGGAGTTCCCTATGTAACGTAGGTGAGCACTAAGAAAGGATTTTTGAAAATTCGTCCCCTAAGTGGGTTAAATAGGGGATGAAAATTTGTATGAAAAGGGCGTAGCCGGGTAAGATAGGGACAACGACCCTTGACCCAAAATTGATTGTTTTTATAGGAAATAATACTTCTTAGGCCCAAATACCTTTCTGCCAAATTTATATAGTATCGAACATGGCATGCATTTCTATTTAAGTATTATTATGTTCTACCAACTAAAATCTTTCCATAAAAATATATTTTATAGAGTACTAAAAGACAAATTATTGAACAAAAAACGGTGGATGTCGCTAACGCGTAAGTGCCAAAAAAAATTTACTTAAATTAAAAAATTTAAAAAAATTAGTATAATAAAGGGATATAACGTTAATTTTTTTTTATTACTTTGCCTAAGGTGGGTACACAATATATATTAAACTCAAATAAATCGGCTCCGTAATTTCATCAAAAAAAAAAATTTTTTTTTGTCTAGGTATTCATAAACTATTAGCGTCGGAGGGTTCAAATTTGGCAGGAATGTATTTGGGGCTAAGAAGTATTATTTCCTATAAAAACAATCAATTTTACATCAAGGGCCGTTTTCCCTATCTTACCCGGCTATGTCCTTTGTGATTTTTGAAGTTAGACATATATAAAAATACTAGCTGTGGCCCGAGGTTTCACCCATCTAATTAACCTATTATAGGCCCAATTACTTTAAATCAGATATTCCGAAATTCGAGTCTGCTCGCCCAACGACTCTATAATAACTGTCTTCATATTTTAATAATGTCGCTAATATCTGCACCGCAAGAACTTCATGTTGGTAGGCCTTTCAGAGTATCAAGGCCCTGGCAGAAAATTTTACCACTCTTTCATCTTTTTCGGAGATCTCAATAGCATTTGAGCAAAGTTTTGTCAAAATTGCTTCAGCTTTTTAATTTGGAATTTATTTGGTGTCACTGATGGATAATTTCGACCACATATTCATTTATATTTGATGTTCTGAAATTTTATACAAAATCAGTTCCTTATAGTGCGTCGCTTGGCACGCCCAGCGAATATTAAAATAATCTTATTCTATTTTGATAACATAACTTAATTTGATAAAATTTTGTCAAGATCGGACCAGTTGTTTAATTAGAGCCCTATTCGATTATTCCTATGAATTAATTTCAAACTCATCTTACTTTTTAAATCAGATATACTGAAATTCTTTGTTATTTTCATATTTCAATGGCGTATCTAATTTTTATGCCTTCAGATAGTCACATTGATAACTTCAAGAGTACGTTAATTTGCGAGACGTTGCGAGCCCCAAGGCTCTGGAGAATATTTCCAAACTCGCATTAATTTGTTTCGGATTCTTAATATATTTGAGTAAAGGTTAAGATCCGTTCAGTCGTTTATTTTGGTTTTTTTTTTTTTGGAGTCTCCAGAACCCTAGAAGGCAATTTAAACCTCACGATCACTTTTCTCAGAGTCTCAGTACTATTTGAACAAAATTTAGTCGAGATTCACCCAGCTAATTATTTTGAGTTCTCTTTGAAACCTTAGGACCTTAAGGATCAGTTATAATGTAACGTTTATTTTTCTCAGGATCTCAATAGTATTTGTGAAAAATTTGGTAACGATACGTCCAGTCGTTTACTTTAAGCCCTTTCTGGGACCGTACGGTTCTGCGAGATACCTATAGTATTATTTTTTCATCATTTTTTTATATCTATTACCGTTTTCTCGAAACAATTGGGAGTGGATGAAGACAGTCCATATTTCATTTTTACTTAAATATAAGATTACTCAGAACTATACTATTAACTCCAGTTCTAATGCTACTTAATTTTTTTCTTGTTTTATAACTGCTTCTTCAGTGTACCAGATCAAATTTTAATGTAGTTGTATCTTCTTCAAATTGTTTCTTTTAAAGATGTTGGTTTCGTAATTATCTGTTGGTATGTTATAAAAAATTATATAATAAATTTTTTGTGGTAATATAAAAATATTAGGCCTCAAACTTACATTCACTTTGTTTTGTTTTTTTATTAGTAACAGTAAATAGGAATAATAATCATTTACAGAACCGATAACAGCAAATAATTAATTAAATTCAAGTAAATTCAAAGCAAAAATATTCAGGTAAGAAATTCCGGTAAAAAGTAATATGTACAAATGAATAGTAACCATAGCTATTTAATTTCTAAAATTACAAAAATTATTTTTTCACAAATACTTAACCACTAACAAATTTTCATAATTTTTTGATAAATTGTCCATAGATTGCTGTATACAGTAATATAAAATTGATATTTTACAGTTTTTCGTAAATTTCAACAGTCAGACTAAAAATTTTTAAAAACCCTTTTTTAGCGAGCCCCTATGACCCAACAGGGACCTACATACCAAATTTCAAGTCTGTATGTATTCTAGTTCTGAAGATTTCGTGATAGATGAGTGAGTCGTATTTCGCTTTTATATATATAAATGTTACTATGGCTATTAAAATAAATAATATTTTAATGAATTTTCAACACTGACTGACATCCTGAAATGTTGCCGGTGATAGATATCATCGGGTGGGTATACGGCTAGATTTATTATAATTCTCTATGACCGCCATCGGGTCATAAATAAATAAAGTCTGCAAGAATAATCAAGTAGATCATTGTGGTGCAAGAACAATTAAGTAGATCAAGTTGTTAATAAAAGATACCGATAAGCCTCGATAATAAACCCATTATGTGTTCCAGGGGTTTGTTGTAACACCCGGTTGCTTCGGTGGTCGGTTGCTATGACAATACGGGAAGCAGCGCTCCCGGGCTCCCCGAGCTTAGGCTTGGTGCTGCCTAAGTACCAACCCTTATGCGTGCGAGTCAACCAGCGCGGAAATGGTTGTCCCTGTGACCGGGCTAACTACCCGCAACAGGTATTTAATAGTTCCAAATAAACGAACTAGAAAGGCTGGTCGCGTCGCGGGTCTCTCGGATGGGCCCGCAGAAAAAGACGGATCCAGTCGGGTTTCATCTTCTCGAGAGCTTGAGGAGAGATTTGCTCACGTGCCGCGCACAAAGTGAGCCAAATAAGAGAGGGTACATGGCAAGGATGCACACTATATGGTGCAAGATGCATCCCGAACACTCGATTCAAACGCCACAAAACCTGTGTGACCATGTAGCCCGAATTATAAAATTAAACATACCTACCGGACCTGACGATAATCGAGAAGCTCGCGAAGAAGCTAGGGTTGCTGAAACTGCGGTGGTGGAGGTTGAACAGAGTTCTGCGGTCAATGGTGAGAGCTTGGTCAATATTAACATTACAGAGCAGGATCAACTGGTAACTCATGGTGACAGCATAGTTACTGAGGCACAGAAGGACTTGTTAAATCAAGCCAACACATATACTGTCCTAGAGTCGAACATCAGACCAAGTTTAACTCAGAATGATGCCGATCTAAATAAATCCCTTTCTGTCTCAGACTATTTAAGAAAACAATTTCGCGATCTTCTCGATACCGATTTAAATTTTGACAAACGACCACGTCCCAAATACCGACCGACGTATATAAAGAGCGAACATTTGACCCTACTAAACGAAATTTTGGAAGATCATCTATCTCCATCCAGTGATCTCACCGACGTTGACAACGCAGTATATACAACTATGCGTGTCCTGACCCCTTGTTCTAAGCAGGAAAAGACTGCAGAGGAGAAGGCACGTATTCGTATTAAACAAATTGACACCAAGGTGAGGACACTACGGGCCCTGGCCAAGAAGAAATTAGCCCGGTTTGAACGGTGCATTCGGGGAAATAAGATCTTTAAATCGAATCCTTTACGCCTGTTTGCATCTAAAAACCCTGTCGTAGAGCAACCGCCGACGGTCAATGCAATAGAGGATTATTGGCGGGGGATATACGAAACGACTAAACAGACTGATTTGGACTGTATTCCCATCAGCCAGTTTAGATGATACTGGAAACAACAGCTTGGCAAAGTGCCATCTCATACCATTATAACATCTATCGATAACGAGGTCGAACTTGCTTTCAAAGGCAAGAAAAACTATTCGGCTTCGGGCGTTGATGGAATAACGAATTTTTGGTGGAAGAAGTTCACTAGTACCCACTGCCAACTTGCCGTATATTTTCAAATTGGTTATTCAACTGTGAGCAAATTCCATCGTGACTCGCTGAAGGAAGAACAGTCCTAATACCGAAAAAAGGAGACCTTTCACAACCAAAAAATTACAGACCGATAACGTGCCTGAACACTGTGTACAAAGCGTTCCATTCTATACGAACGCATCTTGAAGGCGATTGAACCAGTGTGGGATTCGATCTATGAACAACGAGGTTCAAAAACAGGAATTCGGGTTGCAGACAACTTGCTGATCGACAGATGTATCTGTCAGGACGCTAGACAGCACAAATGCAACCTGAGCGTCGCCTGGTTGGACTATCGAAAAGCATTTGACACAACGTCACATGAGCTCATTATCTATTTGCTCCATTGTCTGCGAGTCCATCCCGACATTGTTAAATGTACTGAACACCTATTGCCAATCTGGAAAACAAGGTTCACAATAACATCCGGTGAACGCGTTGTGTCAACGGAGTTGGTGACATACAAACGAGGCGTATACCAAGGAGACAGCCTCAGCCCACTTTTGTTTTGCAGCTCGTTGTTGCCCCTGTCAATCAGCCTGAGGGAAGAACCCGGCTGTTTGTGGTGCCCGGTAGGAAACCGCGAACGTAAAGTCACACATTTACTTTATATGGATGACTTAAAACTGTATGCTTCGTCAGAGAGTGATCTCAACTGCGCTCTAAAATTAACACACGAATACACGCACGCGATCGGTATAGAGTTCGGATTGGACAAATACGCGGTGGTGGACTGTAAGCATGATGTAGTTCCGAATTTTGATTCACATGCCTATTAGTAGATGAAAGCATCATAGAACATCTTGATGAAGGAGCGACCTATATGTACCTTAGTGTTGGCGAAAATCATATCCAGGACGTGCACAACATGAAGGCCGCATTAAGTAGTAGGTATAAACGCCTTCTCCGACAAACTTGGAGTTCCGAATTGTCGGCGAAGAATAAGACCAGCACTACAAATATGTTAGCCATACCCATCCTTTTATATACTTTCGGCTCAATTAAGTGGAATATGAATGAATTGGGGGAATTAGACCGAGGCACTTGTAAAGTTATGGACATCAATCGTAGCTTGCACTCACGCGCATCGACACGACGACTTTACCTCCCACGAGACCAAGGGGGTAGGGGGCTCCTGTCAGTCGAACGTTTACATGATCATAAAGTCTTAGGTACAGCTGGTCGTGTACTTAACAGTTCAGACCCGCTTTTGCAACTCGTCAAGGATCACGAGCTTGCTGGCGTAGACGCATTTTTATTCACGGCAGCGCAACGTGCCGTCGATATCTTGGGCTTAGCCTTCGATCCGCCTAATCGCCACGGTAGTAGATAGGCTAGGAGAGAGCTGGAGCACCGCAAAACTAAGCAACTTGAACCCTTTCGCCAATGGTTGAAATCGTGTGACTTTACGGTATTACACATTCCGAACTGATGAGTCATCAAAATGTATTGATGTGCAAATCTTGACCTTTGACCCGGCACGTACCAGGTACATGTATTTAAAATTTGTTGTTGACATTTGACCCCACACTCGCTCATACTGTTGGCCTTGAAATTCGTAAGAGATGAGTCATTACCAGCAACCAAATTAATTTATGTTAACCCATTATGCGTCATCACAATTTACTTATAACAATTTGGTTTTGTGTTAACCCATTACCCGCTAGCACTAATGTAATTTTTGAATGTGAACCTAACGCATGCGCAGATTGAATTTAAGTACACGACGCATGCGCAGACTAAATTTTAGGTTATAACTTGATAGCTGGGGTACACTACCGCGTCAAAAATGTGGGGATACCCTAACTCGGGGGTGGCCCCAAACTTTTGACACCGTACTGTACTTAAATTTTTGGTACACTGCCGTGTCAAAACTGTGGACCCCCCTGGGAAAAAAGGTACCCTATCACTTTTTGAAGCGTACTGTACGTGCAAACCTTGACCCGAACACGCGCTTGCCTTAATTGCGTCATCTTAAACGAACTATCACGTCAAAAAATGTGGGGAATACCCTAACCCAGGGTGACCCCAAACTTTTGACGCCGTACTGTACTTAAATTTTTGGTACACTGCCGTGTCAAAAGTGCGGGCCCCCCTAACTAAAAAAGGTATCCGATCATTTTTTGAAGCGTACTGTGCTTATTACGTGCAAATCTTGGCCTCACTTAACTGCGTCATCTTAAATTGGGTGCGGTCGCTAACGATAAATTTTGTCGGGGGCGCACTGTACCAAGCGCTAGATTTTAAGATTAGACTCCGGGGTCCAGATTTCTGACCGCTACTGTACTGTAAATCGAGTGTCTACTGTACTTTTCAACAAGTTTAAGCCTGTTTTCAGCAAAGTCAGCACTTTTTTAATTTGTTTATTTATATAAGTTGTAATTTTAAAAAAATGTTTATTTAAGATTTTGATGACTCAGCAATTTCTTTGTTTGGATTTCAAATACGAAATAGTCTTCTTGGAATTTTTAATTTATGGCCTGATTGTTGAATTATAATTATAGTATGATTCATACAAGCGGGGATTTTTGTTATATTTGTTTATTTATATAATAATTTTGGATCATGTAATAATTTTAAAATTGTTTATTTAAGATTGGGAGGCCGCTAAATTTTGTGGGGGCACTGTACCAAGCGCTACCGCAAAACTAACTTCAGACTCCAGGGTCCAGATGTCTGACCGCTACTGTACTGCCGGAAATTTGGGTGTCAACTGTAACTCAGGGTTTTTTTTTGTATATTTAACCTTGGAAAATTCCAGGAATTTTTATCAGTTTTAACATAAACAAACAACTAATAATTAAATGTTTGTTTTAGCTGAATTATGATCGTAAGACTCATATAAGGAGTTTTTTTGGTATAAGAAAGATGACGTCATGGAATATTAATGAGTTAAAAAATTGTTTAGTAAAAAATATCACCCATTGTAGGCCTCAAGCAAGAAATTATTTTTATCAGTTTTAATACTTTAACATTTAACCTACAGTGACCAATTTTTTAGTTAACTAACAGAAGTTCTTGAAATTTTAACAAGTTACAAAAAATATTACTTCTTATGGTGCACAACATTTTTGAATTTGACTGTAGCACAAAACTGTTTCTATATCAAACGAAAATTATCTGAAATAATTCAGTATGTACATATGTATAGACTCTGTATATTAAAAATATTTTATGTATACACTCTGTATATTGAGAATAAGAAAGAAAATTTGTATATAATTTTAATTTTTATGAATACTAGTAAACGAATTGTATAGCCATTTATGAATAAGTATTAAATCTAATTATAAAATAATTTATAAATATTGCAAAAAATTTGTTTAATCAGCAAAATCAATGTATATCATTTTAATACTGATACATATTTATATTAGGGTATAATAGTATTGTATTTAACATTTTTAAACAGAATAAAAGTTCAATTTTTAGTTTTAAATTACTATAAGTTAAACACGTCGCTTAATATAAAAATGATAACAGCATTGAGTTTTACTAAATTTTTAAGTCTGTAAAATCAAAATTTTTTATAGACTAGAACCTTTTGAATTTGCTACTCTATCATTAACATACAAATAATATCATGTATATATAACGGGTGTATATTTAGTATTTTTAATAAATATTTTAGTATACAGGGTGTATCATGAAATATGCTTTTCAATTAGAATAATAAATTTCATAAGATTTTTGTTAATACTCTTATATGTTAACGAAAGAAACTTTTTGCTGTAAAAAAATAGGGGAATGCAGGGTAATAATTAAATAAAACGCACATATTTTTTTTTTTTAAATTTTATTTATAGAATATGTATACAAAAAATTAAATTGCTTAAATCTATATATTACTTAAAATCTATTTATTTTCCATATAAAAATTTTTTAAAAGAATACAATTTTCTAATGAACAAATTTTATCTGAATGAAGCATACAGCGTCTTGAATAATATTCATCTCGCAGAATGGAAATCTTCGGTACATCAAATATTTCTTCCAAATTCAAAATCCACGGCTGGTTTTCGGTACCATCAAACAAACTTGATATCCATTTCTTCTTTTCACCACCCTTGACGTATATAACATCATACTTCTTTAATATAGGTTTCAATATGGTATGAAGTTTTTTGTATGGAATAAATCCATACGACCAAGGTATCCCATGCCAATTTCGGTAAAGCCAACTGGCTACTCGTTGATATTTCTTCGGCAACTCGTTGAAATCAAACGGTGCGTCGAATATAAGATGTAATATATCATCCGAATTTTCTGCAGCAATACCAACTTCTTTAAAATAAAATTCGTTGTTAGCTCCTTGATAGCCTTGTATGTCAAGAAACGCCATTTTTTACCGCCACCGTAGAACTGAATTTATTCACACAATCCACAACTTTATATAGAATAATTAAAAGTGGTGGGGGTAGTTAGTTAATTTGTGGAACGTATTCGAAAATGGCTATTAATAGCTATTGCTAGTTTACCATCAAATTACAAACTGTTAATAATATTTAGCACATTTGTGAGTACCAGGTTCTTTTCACTTTAAGACCTAGTGATTTAAGGAATGCTAAATTTTCAGGTGAAATGTGTTGTTGCTCAAAAGTTTTACGTTTAATGATCTTAGGTTTCGAAAGTCCTTTGCTAGGTTCTCTAGCGGTGGACTGCGCTGAATTGTAAATTAACATGGTTCCAAAATGTAATTGTTTTACCACGAAAGTATAATTTTCAACGAAAGAGATGTTAACTCTTTGACAACCACCGGTAAATAGATAATATTTTATGTAAGTTCAACTATTTTATACCCTTCAACCATGATAAGGTGTATAAGCTGGAGTATAACTCAGCAAATTATATAGCGGTGGTGACGTAACACACAAATGCGGTGGTTGTGTTGCGGTTGTGGCGGTGGCGGTGGTGTTTGTGTGGTGGCGGCGGTGGTGTTTGTGTGGTGGCGGCGGTGGTGTTTGTGTGGCGGTGGTATTTGTATGGTGGTTTCGGTGGTTGTGTGGTGGTTGTGGGGGTGGCGGGGTAGCAGCGGTGTTTGCGGCTGACGTGCACAACTTTATCATTAATTCAATCGAAGCAGCAATTTACTGTAGACAATAAATCGGTGGTGACATCTCGCGGTGTTTGTTGAACGCAATATCTAAATTAATCATCATCATAATCGCTAGCATCTTCTTTATCAGTTTCATCCAGATAATCACATAGTGGCTCAATAACATCAGCCTTTTGAAGTTCACGAAGTATAGAGAATATTTCTTGACCGACAGTAGTTTCTCTTAAAGCATCTAACTCTTCGATTAAAGCTTCACTATCGTCAACGTTAAACAATATGTTTTTATTTTCCTCTATACTCCGAATAATATTGAGTATTTTTTCACCAGTCTCTGAAGTCTCGTATAAACGTCGTAATTCATCTATTAAAGTATTAGGATTATGCCAGTATTTTATTTTTTTCGATTGCCCATTAGCATTTTCCGAGTCGTTGTATTTGATACGCTTAGCAAGTAGCTCTTGGTCCGTTGAATTGACTGGACGTTTTATTGCTATTCGTTCATTAGAATCCTCAACTTTATTTTGAGTTTCTTTGATTAATAAAATATCCAAAAGTGTTTGCAAAGCTGTAGTTAACTTGGGAATGATAACAGTTCCACTATCAGAAGTGTTTAAAACCTTGTTATTAGACTCATCGCTGGGTGTGTAAACATTATTTTGATTTCTTATATTATTAATTTTAGTTTGAATTGCTTTTGATGCAGCTTTAATTCTTTGTTCAAGTGGATTGACCCTTTCTTCAACTTTGTTGTTTAGAAATTCATCATCAACATCATTCCTCCCGGTATCATAACTAGATAAGTCATCAGCCGTGATTAATGTTTGTCTTTTTAGCGGATTAAGAGAGTAACTATTTTCAAACCTTTTTGGTGAAAATTCCCGCATATGTGTATTTCTTATATGACGTGAAAGAGAATCTTTCCGCGAGAAGCTTTTATAGCACCGCGTACACTCGAACATTATGATAGATGTGTAAAGCTCAACTAGTCTTACAAGATTAATTCAGAATTGTGTTAGCTATTACTTATATACTCCATCACCACCACCACCGCCGCCGCCGCCGCCACCACCACCGCCGCCACCACCACCACCACCACCGCCGCAACCACCACATCTGAGTTGCTCATTTTACTCCATGAAGTAGCTGTTGACATCCGGCTTACACATTTTGCCCCCATTACGCTCTTTCGGTTTGGAACTTAGTTCAGAAAAATGAATGAAAAGCTATATGCAAGTGTCAGGTGACTCAACACCAACATTAAAATACTTGCTCCTGAATATAGGCAATTACATTGCGTTGCCAACTGGGTCCATACCTACTGAGAGTCTTATCATAATTCAAGATATAATTTGGGAGGTTCTAGTGTGTTGTAAAATAAGAACAATATAAGAATTTATACGTAAAATAATTTATTTTTTAATGAAATATACGTTTACAATATTAAAATTAAAAAGTAAATCAATTCATTTTCATATCGGACAGTTACCTTAATCTTACATCTAACATCATACATTTGATAGCTATTTACTAAATTCCACAATATGTAAAAAACCACTAGAATCAGTTCCTTTATATGTAATAAAATATTGTCCTGTACGTAAACATTGAATGGTCTGCTCATCCAAATCCGCGAATCGTTTTGGAAGGAACACTTGAGCATCTGCAAGTTCCACCGCAACCGCTGGCCCATATCGAGTTTCCATGCGTCGTACATCAAGAATTTTCCACGTTTCATACGGTTTGAGTGTAGATAGCGATTTGAATGGTTTACCAGCACCAAGTTTATTCAACTTCTCCAAAACCGGATCCATTATTGTATCAGTGGCAGTAAAAGTGGTCCACAGATCACTTATACTTAACTCAACACCGTGTTGTTCAGACATTTTGCCAATACACTACCAATTTCTGTTACAGCACGTCGCTTAAATAAATTATGAGTTGCCACCACAAAAACCACCACCACCACCGCCGCCACCACCACCACCACCACCACCTCAACACAACTACAAAATTTGAGATACTCATTTTACCCCACCGATATGTTTATTCCCACACAGCTACAAATTAAGTTACTCTAAAGCAACCACACCTTCATATGATCAGTGTTTATACACCACAACCAATGGAAAATATCAAATAAACATTAACATTTATTTAGTAATGAGGTATAATGTATATTTTGAGTATTCAACAAAAACTTTAATACTGATTAATAGGTATTGGTCAATTCCACTGTTACTCAAAATATACGTTATACCTCATTACTAAATAAATGCTAATGTTTGTTTTAACAACCGTGGAATTGGTCAATACTTATGATGTGGCAATCATGTGATTGATTTTACTAAATTATTCGCAATTGCAGCGGCTTTTACATGTGGGACAGTTTACATAATTGCAAACACAGTTTGGAAATGGCATCATACATCGTTTACAACACATGCAAATTCGTTTTCCGTTTCGACACCTATCACAATACTCGGGGAAGGAACACTTACACTGTGGTGGTTGAAATTTACAAATACCACAAATCGGCATGTTGTTTTTGTTTACTTTCTGGAACTTAACCAACAAATGACATCCGGTTAATAATTCAGTTGTATTTATAGTATTTTGACTGAAACCAAATAATCCAATATTTTATAAAAAATCGATATTTAACCGATATTGACCAATTCCACTGTTACACAAAATATCCATTATGCCTGATTACATCGCTGGTTATTGCGTTATAAATAAATGTTTACGTTGGTTTGAGCAACCGTGGAATTGGTCAATATGTATTATGTGGCAATCAGATGATTGATTTTACTAAATTATTTGCAATTGCAGCGGCTTTTACATGTGGTACAGTTTATATAATTGCAAACACAGTTTGGAAATGGCATCATACATCGTTTACAACACATGCAAATTCGTTTTTCATTTCGACACCTATCACAGTACTCGTAGAAGGCACACTTACACTGTGACGGTTGAAATTTACAAATACCACAAATCGGCATGTTGCTGTTGTTGTTTACCTTCTGGAACTTAACCAACAAATGACATCCGGTTAATAATTCAGTTGTATTTATAGTATTTTGCAACCGAAATTTTCCAATATTTTATCTAAAATCGATATCTAATAATCTTCCATTATAAGAGCAGGGAACAGGAACCAGATTGATTAATTTAGATATTGCGTTCAACAAACACCGCGAGATGTCACCACCGATTTATTGTCTACAGTAAATTGCTGCTTCGATTGAATTAATGATAAAGTTGTGCACGTCAGCCGCAATTGCTCATTTTACTCCATGAAGTAGCTGTTGACATCCGGCTTACACATTTTGCCCCCATTACGCTCTTTCGGTTTGGAACTTAGTTCAGAAAAATGAATGAAAAGCTATATGCAAGTGTCAGGTGACTCAACACCAACATTAAAATACTTGCTCCTGAATATAGGCAATTACATTGCGTTGCCAACTGGGTCCATACCTACTGAGAGTCTTATCATAATTCAAGATATAATTTGGGAGGTTCTAGTGTGTTGTAAAATAAGAACAATATAAGAATTTATACGTAAAATAATTTATTTTTTAATGAAATATACGTTTACAATATTAAAATTAAAAAGTAAATCAATTCATTTTCATATCGGACAGTTACCTTAATCTTACATCTAACATCATACATTTGATAGCTATTTACTAAATTCCACAATATGTAAAAAACCACTAGAATCAGTTCCTTTATATGTAATAAAATATTGTCCTGTACGTAAACATTGAATGGTCTGCTCATCCAAATCCGCGAATCGTTTTGGAAGGAACACTTGAGCATCTGCAAGTTCCACCGCAACCGCTGGCCCATATCGAGTTTCCATGCGTCGTACATCAAGAATTTTCCACGTTTCATACGGTTTGAGTGTAGATAGCGATTTGAATGGTTTACCAGCACCAAGTTTATTCAACTTCTCCAAAACCGGATCCATTATTGTATCAGTGGCAGTAAAAGTGGTCCACAGATCACTTATACTTAACTCAACACCGTGTTGTTCAGACATTTTGCCAATACACTACCAATTTCTGTTACAGCACGTCGCTTAAATAAATTATGAGTTGCCACCACAAAAACCACCACCACCACCGCCGCCACCACCACCACCACCACCACCTCAACACAACTACAAAATTTGAGATACTCATTTTACCCCACCGATATGTTTATTCCCACACAGCTACAAATTAAGTTACTCTAAAGCAACCACACCTTCATATGATCAGTGTTTATACACCACAACCAATGGAAAATATCAAATAAACATTAACATTTATTTAGTAATGAGGTATAATGTATATTTTGAGTATTCAACAAAAACTTTAATACTGATTAATAGGTATTGGTCAATTCCACTGTTACTCAAAATATACGTTATACCTCATTACTAAATAAATGCTAATGTTTGTTTTAACAACCGTGGAATTGGTCAATACTTATGATGTGGCAATCATGTGATTGATTTTACTAAATTATTCGCAATTGCAGCGGCTTTTACATGTGGGACAGTTTACATAATTGCAAACACAGTTTGGAAATGGCATCATACATCGTTTACAACACAT
The DNA here is from genome assembly GCA_035578155.1 of Brachynemurus nebulosus. NCBI lineage: Eukaryota > Metazoa > Arthropoda > Insecta > Neuroptera > Myrmeleontidae > Brachynemurus > Brachynemurus nebulosus. The sequence continues at coordinate 1,203,625 of JAPWDM010000038.1, forward strand.
GCAAATTCGTTTTCCGTTTCGACACCTATCACAATACTCGGGGAAGGAACACTTACACTGTGGTGGTTGAAATTTACAAATACCACAAATCGGCATGTTGTTTTTGTTTACTTTCTGGAACTTAACCAACAAATGACATCCGGTTAATAATTCAGTTGTATTTATAGTATTTTGACTGAAACCAAATAATCCAATATTTTATAAAAAATCGATATTTAACCGATATTGACCAATTCCACTGTTACACAAAATATCCATTATGCCTGATTACATCGCTGGTTATTGCGTTATAAATAAATGTTTACGTTGGTTTGAGCAACCGTGGAATTGGTCAATATGTATTATGTGGCAATCAGATGATTGATTTTACTAAATTATTTGCAATTGCAGCGGCTTTTACATGTGGTACAGTTTATATAATTGCAAACACAGTTTGGAAATGGCATCATACATCGTTTACAACACATGCAAATTCGTTTTTCATTTCGACACCTATCACAGTACTCGTAGAAGGCACACTTACACTGTGACGGTTGAAATTTACAAATACCACAAATCGGCATGTTGCTGTTGTTGTTTACCTTCTGGAACTTAACCAACAAATGACATCCGGTTAATAATTCAGTTGTATTTATAGTATTTTGCAACCGAAATTTTCCAATATTTTATCTAAAATCGATATCTAATAATCTTCCATTATAAGAGCAGGGAACAGGAACCAGATTGATTAATTTAGATATTGCGTTCAACAAACACCGCGAGATGTCACCACCGATTTATTGTCTACAGTAAATTGCTGCTTCGATTGAATTAATGATAAAGTTGTGCACGTCAGCCGCAAACACCGCTGCTACCCCGCCACCCCCACAACCACCACACAACCACCGAAACCACCATACAAATACCACCGCCACACAAACACCACCGCCGCCACCACACAAACACCACCGCCACCGCCACAACCGCAACACAACCACCGCATTTGTGTGTTACGTCACCACCGCTATATAATTTGCTGAGTTATACTCCAGCTTATACACCTTATCATGGTTGAAGGGTATAAAATAGTTGAACTTACATAAAATATTATCTATTTACCGGTGGTTGTCAAAGAGTTAACATCTCTTTCGTTGAAAATTATACTTTCGTGGTAAAACAATTACATTTTGGAACCATGTTAATTTACAATTCAGCGCAGTCCACCGCTAGAGAACCTAGCAAAGGACTTTCGAAACCTAAGATCATTAAACGTAAAACTTTTGAGCAACAACACATTTCACCTGAAAATTTAGCATTCCTTAAATCACTAGGTCTTAAAGTGAAAAGAACCTGGTACTCACAAATGTGCTAAATATTATTAACAGTTTGTAATTTGATGGTAAACTAGCAATAGCTATTAATAGCCATTTTCGAATACGTTCCACAAATTAACTAACTACCCCCACCACTTTTAATTATTCTATATAAAGTTGTGGATTGTGTGAATAAATTCAGTTCTACGGTGGCGGTAAAAAATGGCGTTTCTTGACATACAAGGCTATCAAGGAGCTAACAACGAATTTTATTTTAAAGAAGTTGGTATTGCTGCAGAAAATTCGGATGATATATTACATCTTATATTCGACGCACCGTTTGATTTCAACGAGTTGCCGAAGAAATATCAACGAGTAGCCAGTTGGCTTTACCGAAATTGGCATGGGATACCTTGGTCGTATGGATTTATTCCATACAAAAAACTTCATACCATATTGAAACCTATATTAAAGAAGTATGATGTTATATACGTCAAGGGTGGTGAAAAGAAGAAATGGATATCAAGTTTGTTTGATGGTACCGAAAACCAGCCGTGGATTTTGAATTTGGAAGAAATATTTGATGTACCGAAGATTTCCATTCTGCGAGATGAATATTATTCAAGACGCTGTATGCTTCATTCAGATAAAATTTGTTCATTAGAAAATTGTATTCTTTTAAAAAATTTTTATATGGAAAATAAATAGATTTTAAGTAATATATAGATTTAAGCAATTTAATTTTTTGTATACATATTCTATAAATAAAATTTAAAAAAAAAAAATATGTGCGTTTTATTTAATTATTACCCTGCATTCCCCTATTTTTTTACAGCAAAAAGTTTCTTTCGTTAACATATAAGAGTATTAACAAAAATCTTATGAAATTTATTATTCTAATTGAAAAGCATATTTCATGATACACCCTGTATACTAAAATATTTATTAAAAATACTAAATATACACCCGTTATATATACATGATATTATTTGTATGTTAATGATAGAGTAGCAAATTCAAAAGGTTCTAGTCTATAAAAAATTTTGATTTTACAGACTTAAAAATTTAGTAAAACTCAATGCTGTTATCATTTTTATATTAAGCGACGTGTTTAACTTATAGTAATTTAAAACTAAAAATTGAACTTTTATTCTGTTTAAAAATGTTAAATACAATACTATTATACCCTAATATAAATATGTATCAGTATTAAAATGATATACATTGATTTTGCTGATTAAACAAATTTTTTGCAATATTTATAAATTATTTTATAATTAGATTTAATACTTATTCATAAATGGCTATACAATTCGTTTACTAGTATTCATAAAAATTAAAATTATATACAAATTTTCTTTCTTATTCTCAATATACAGAGTGTATACATAAAATATTTTTAATATACAGAGTCTATACATATGTACATACTGAATTATTTCAGATAATTTTCGTTTGATATAGAAACAGTTTTGTGCTACAGTCAAATTCAAAAATGTTGTGCACCATAAGAAGTAATATTTTTTGTAACTTGTTAAAATTTCAAGAACTTCTGTTAGTTAACTAAAAAATTGGTCACTGTAGGTTAAATGTTAAAGTATTAAAACTGATAAAAATAATTTCTTGCTTGAGGCCTACAATGGGTGATATTTTTTACTAAACAATTTTTTAACTCATTAATATTCCATGACGTCATCTTTCTTATACCAAAAAAACTCCTTATATGAGTCTTACGATCATAATTCAGCTAAAACAAACATTTAATTATTAGTTGTTTGTTTATGTTAAAACTGATAAAAATTCCTGGAATTTTCCAAGGTTAAATATACAAAAAAAAACCCTGAGTTACAGTTGACACCCAAATTTCCGGCAGTACAGTAGCGGTCAGACATCTGGACCCTGGAGTCTGAAGTTAGTTTTGCGGTAGCGCTTGGTACAGTGCCCCCACAAAATTTAGCGGCCTCCCAATCTTAAATAAACAATTTTAAAATTATTACATGATCCAAAATTATTATATAAATAAACAAATATAACAAAAATCCCCGCTTGTATGAATCATACTATAATTATAATTCAACAATCAGGCCATAAATTAAAAATTCCAAGAAGACTATTTCGTATTTGAAATCCAAACAAAGAAATTGCTGAGTCATCAAAATCTTAAATAAACATTTTTTTAAAATTACAACTTATATAAATAAACAAATTAAAAAAGTGCTGACTTTGCTGAAAACAGGCTTAAACTTGTTGAAAAGTACAGTAGACACTCGATTTACAGTACAGTAGCGGTCAGAAATCTGGACCCCGGAGTCTAATCTTAAAATCTAGCGCTTGGTACAGTGCGCCCCCGACAAAATTTATCGTTAGCGACCGCACCCAATTTAAGATGACGCAGTTAAGTGAGGCCAAGATTTGCACGTAATAAGCACAGTACGCTTCAAAAAATGATCGGATACCTTTTTTAGTTAGGGGGGCCCGCACTTTTGACACGGCAGTGTACCAAAAATTTAAGTACAGTACGGCGTCAAAAGTTTGGGGTCACCCTGGGTTAGGGTATTCCCCACATTTTTTGACGTGATAGTTCGTTTAAGATGACGCAATTAAGGCAAGCGCGTGTTCGGGTCAAGGTTTGCACGTACAGTACGCTTCAAAAAGTGATAGGGTACCTTTTTTCCCAGGGGGGTCCACAGTTTTGACACGGCAGTGTACCAAAAATTTAAGTACAGTACGGTGTCAAAAGTTTGGGGCCACCCCCGAGTTAGGGTATCCCCACATTTTTGACGCGGTAGTGTACCCCAGCTATCAAGTTATAACCTAAAATTTAGTCTGCGCATGCGTCGTGTACTTAAATTCAATCTGCGCATGCGTTAGGTTCACATTCAAAAATTACATTAGTGCTGGCGGGTAATGGGTTAACACAAAATGAAATTGTTATAAGTAAATTGTGATGACGCATAATGGGTTAACATAAATTAATTCGGTTGCTGGCGATGACTCACCTCTTAGGAATTTCAAGGCCAGCAGTATGAGCGAGTGTTGGGGTTAAATGTCAACAACAAATTTTAAATACATGTACGTGCCAGGTCAAAGGTCAAGTTTTGCACATCGATACAGTTTGATGACTCATCAGTTCGGAATGTGTAGTACCGTAAAGTCACACGATTTCAACCATTGGCAAAAGGGTTCAAGTTGCTTAGTTTTGCGGTGGCCCCGTTCTCTCCTAGCCTATCTACTCACGGTGATGATACCATCACAGTCGCGCCAAAAGTCCGCAATCAAGAGAGCCGAGCAACAACACCTGCTCAATAAACATCGTGACAAAGTTCACCAGGGTATGTTCCACCGTCACCTTGACAACCTTCGTCTTTCGAGCAAAATCACTTGGGCTTTCTTGAGAGCTAATGGACTTAAATCGAAAATAGATGGCTTTATCATGACAACTCAAGATGGAGTGTGGGACACCTTAACACATCAAAAATATGTGACAGGTAATAAAGGGGTTTCGAGTACCTCGTGTCGGGCATGCAAAGCATACCCGGAAACCTTGATGCACCTGACTTCAGGTTGTTCTTATTATGCTAAATCCCCCTGTATCCATCGCCATAATGCAGCGTTGTGTGTGCTCTACTTTTATCTTCGTCATCATTACGAAGTTGACAAAACACCAGTCTTGCCCTACGACCCTGCGGAAGTAGAATCTTTGTTGCCAACCAAAAGTGCAAAATCTTTTGGAACATGCCGGTTACAACTACCAGGCGATTGAACACTAATAAGCCTGATGTTGTGCTCCAAGATTTAGTATCTCGAACTATGCATGTTATCGAGTTCTCTGCTCCGGCGGAAACTAACATAGTCGATAAGGAGGAGCAAAAAAGGATTAAATATCAAGACCTAATACACGAACTACGACAACTGAACCCGGGATATACTGTCCACTTGGTCGTACTTATAATCTGATGTCTGGGAGGTATGCATAACTCCTTTGTGCGCAACTTAAACATCATTCCGGCTTGTAGATCTCACGCGAACATGTTAGCGGCGTCAATGCAAAAAGCAGTGATTTTAGGAACGCTCCGTACGCTTCGGTCGCACGAGGCGAACTTTTTTGGGAGTTCGTGAACACCTTTGAACGCCCATGCCCCGTTTAGAGTGGGTCCTCGAACAGCCATTGGACCTGCCCTCGAATCTCCCACTACTTGTGTCTTGCAGCGAGGTTCGGGGATTTATTAGGTAGGGAAGACCAGGAAGGGAATGCTGTATGACAGACATTACGTACCTGACATTAGAAGTACCTGAACTGGTATGCTGCACGTACACTTTTTCCTCCGCCTGGGGGTTTTTTGAAGTGCAGTCACGTTTTTCCGTTAAACTTTTTTCAATAATAATAATATATTTTCCTCGACAAATTTTACAAAATTTTTGAGTCCGTCCATAAATACATATATAATAATATAAATTTTATAATATTTCAGCGGCCAAACACTCATGTACCGTGTAGTAAGTTTTTATATACCGTGGTACTTGACCATAATGTGATACGTTAATGCAAAATCAATATCTACTTGACTTTTATTGTTCAGCAATTATGATCTATTTTAGTTTGGGTTTGAGATAACTAATACAACTAAATTTAACAAGAGTCATTGCGGGCAGTAGTAAGAGTGCCCATGCTGATCAGCTTGGGTTTTAATCCTCGTAACAAATTAAGTGTATTGAATACTATTGCTGCTAGGTGGTATGAGATAGCTTCAGAGCAGGAACATAACTAGGCTGGGGCAGCCGGAGCATTGTCACGAGCCCCCCAGCAAAAGGGCCCCAAGAGAATATAAAAAATTAAAAACTAACTGACGTTTTTGTGGCGTATAATAAACAGTTTGAATTAAATTACCTAAACCATTTGAATTAAATCACTTAATTTTCTTTTCACAAAAACTGTTAAATCTGCTCCACAGTTGTAAAAACAAATTATCAACTCATAGTCTTCTCCTCCATCCCCAAAAATAATAAACTCATGCACGATATCTACTAAGCTTTGTTGTTAACACTAGCGCTTAACGACATTTCACTTTTTCAAAAAATTTATATACCACGGTTGGTATTACTGTTGTAAAGAGCCGTCGATATTACAAAACGTGCATGACGAAATTGATATACATGTCAATAAACTTAAACAACGTGTGTACGTTTTGTAAAGTGTCAGTGTCACAAAATTGTTTGGCTCAGCGAATTGAACAGGTGAATTACGTATAAATAAGACGTTCGGTAGTAAAATACAGAAAGACAGTCACTGGTAAATAATAGTAGTCAATAGAAGTAATAAAGGTCGGTCGCCCTAATGGCGACTGGCTAGAGTCGGCAAAAATGCATCCAAGGAGGTTCTAAGGGTAAGTGTCATTTTTGTTTTCTTGTTTTATATGAAGGGCTAATATTTGTTTTAATTTAATAATTTGGGTATAGTTGTTCTTTTTATTTGAGGGATTAATATTTTGTTTATGTAAATTTAAGAGATTATAGGAATAGCGTTCAAGTAATGTGAGATAGTTGTTGTTTTAATTTTTAACTTTGATTTGTTTACGTATTTTCTTTCACCCATCTATGTATAGTAGGGTGTTTCATTTTTCCAAAGATGTGATTTTCATATGACTTTGCTTACGCCTCGAGTCTCAGTGATGTAAAAGACATATATGCCAAATTTCAAGAAAATTGGATAATATTTAGGGGTTGCACACATTAATCACTTTTTTCTCTAACTAATGAAATTGCTAATATTGCAGTACTTTGTACTAATGGAATTCTCATGTACTAATATATAAATAATATTGAAAGTAGTGTCTGACAAGTGTGCTGTAGCATAGAATCAAGTGGTCCTAACTTTTGGGAAGTTCCAAAGTCTGTGGGCTTCATTTGACAAGGAGTCATATACAACAATGCTGGATGAAGAAAATCGCATTCAAGGTTTTCTAGAAGAATAACAAGTCGAAATATTTAACTACATTCAAAATGTCTTAAAAAATGAAAGTTATCTAAAAGAAGACTACAAAAAAATTATTACAACTCTCACTCCTGTGCTTCGATGACTGGTCTAAAAACGACTTAAGTTTCAGGATCCCAGTGGCTCTACATCAAGCATTGGTAGATGGTAAAGGCTAACTATGCACTTAAAATTGTCCTCTTCACTAAACTTCATTCAATTTCCGAAAAGCTGAATATTCTTTCATGATAATTAACCCTTTCGCGACGTGCTATTTTCCTATTAAGTATGTCCATAAGACGGACAGTTTTCGAGGTTTGCGGAATCGTACGGTCTTCTAAAGTACAATATAAATTTGGTAATTACATACTTGTAAAAAAATACTTTTTGAAAAAAAAAAAAACTTCTTTATTATAAGTGGGATAAATACGGTCTTCGACTATTTGACACATTTTTTTATCACAGGAATAATATTCCGTATATTATACGGTCTTCGGCGCAAAAAGGTTAAAGGAATGAAACGTGTTTCACATTTTGTCAGATTCATATAGGTTCACTTTGGGCACGAAGCAATTGTGAGTCGATGAGCTCCAAATAATGATTTGGATACGATAGTTTCTGAGCACTTACTCAGATGTAGATATAAATAAGTGCTCTCATATTTGCTAATCACCTAAAGCATCTTTCGTATTTGCTAGAAACTTTCTTTGTCTTTTGGAATTGTCTTTTGGATTTTTTGGACGGACATTTTACTCAGACTGATAAGTAAAATATGACTAAAAATTTAGAAACCAAATCTACAAAGAAAAAGGAAATGAAACGATTAGAGCCATGTGAGGGTCTAATCGGTCAGGGACGAACAACAGAAACAATTCTTTACGATACTTTTACAAAACTGATCAAAGTGTGCAACCTCTAAATATTAGCCAATCTTCTTGAAATTTGGCATATATATATTTTATATCACTGAGACTCGGGACATAAGCAAGGTCTGCAAAAATTTTACATTTTATTTTTTTTCCTTGCAAAATGAAACACCCCAATCTATAGTTTTTACGTTTGTATTCGTCTTAATTTAAGGGGTTTGAGTTACTTTATTCAGTGTTTTAGCGATTTGTGTTTTAGTCTTTTTTTTAAATTTTTGGATGTCTCTTATAATTTAAGGGTTTAAGGTATCTTATTTAATGTTAGAGTTCAGTTCTGATTTAGTATTGGTGTTACATATGTATTACTTTTTGAATTTTTCTTTTTATATCTAGTTTTTTTTGTATTTGTATTTTGTATCATATGTATTATGTATTTTTCCCTAGCAAATAAATATAGGGTGGGATTGTCTAATGTCGGCCGGTGCCCTAAGGTCAACCACTAGTTGTTTTTTTTTTTTTTTTTTTTAAACAAGCTTTTAAAATATCGAAAATGCTTGATAAACATATAGAAACAAAAGGCTCATCTATTCTGGATTTACGATTTTTAAAATCAATAATTTTTGTCAAGTAGTTAATGTTTTATTACACTTAATCGATTGATAAATGACAACTTGTGTTGAAAATGGATCGGCCATTCTATAATTTGTAAGTTTAGTCAGTGCGGTAAGTAAGCTATTACTTTATAAGTTTTTAACAATAACGATTGAATTTACGAAATTTGATAACATTATATACCTTTCAAGAAGTTAGAAATTGTTTAAAACGTTTATCGTTTGAAATCTAAAAAAAAACGTACGGCCGACATTAGGGATAAAATTTGTAGAGAAATCCTAAAGTCGGCCAGGCCGTCAACAAACTAGTTTTCTTGTACTTATTATGTTATTATTAACATACTGGCTGTAAGTAGTAGTTATAAAAAGTGCTTCTAAAGTTACTCAATTCTAAAATCTAAATGTTTTTTTATTGTTTGTATTTAAAGGATACTTTTCGTAATCGAAAACTTTGATCGTAAATACCTCATAAGCGATGTGCCATCTGTTGATTATGTATGTATGTATAAAAAAATGGAATCTTTAATGTACTTTAGTGTCAATAGATGGTGCTGTTGAATAATGAGTTACTTAGTCTATTCGCCCGAACCGTTTGAATTTTGTTTTTGTTTGAAAAATAGAATAGGCGTGGTATAACAGTTAGTCGTCGATTGGATCCATCGATTTACAAATCGATTGCTGCCGGTCTTCCACCGGTAGCCTTTATTACCACCAATTTTATTTAGTTTAATTGTTACATAATAGTTTGTTCGCTTTAGTTGATTAATTGGCAAATAATTAGTTTATAGTTTGTTCGCAACCATATCGATAAAGGTTAATTCGCAAAATGGTTAAATCGCAATAAAATTAGTGATAGTTTGTTCGCAACTGTATTGATAATGGTTAATTCACAGTAACTTGTGATAGTTTTGTTCGCATTAGAAACTCCGCATTGGTTTGTTCGCAATAGTTGTTTATACACGCAATAGTTAATTAATCCGCAACAATTAGTATAGTTTATTCGCAACAATAGAAACTCACAATTAAATTTCGTGTTAATTTAGTGTTGTTTCGCAATAATAATAGTTTGATCACATTTTTAAAATAGTAGCGCAAATTCACATTGGCGCAAAATTACATGGAATTCATTCGAAGAAACAAATAAAGTTAATAAGTGCCATAACCTTCTTCCTTTACCTTCCAAATCTTTCACTGACCCAATAAACATCAATAATCTAGAACGGAAGAAGGACAAATTCGGTGAGTACGATCTGATTTTTGTAATCATCATTTTTTGTGAACATCGCGATACAGTCCATTAATCTTAGGTTTAGATTTGCAACAAAATTTATAGAATTTAGTTTTGCATCACCCCCAACCAAATTGTCATAAAAACCTAGACGCATCAACAATAGCGAAAAAAGAACGAAATTTTTGAAGGCTTAAGCGAAGCGAGTTATTTTATTCCAATCCTACTGCGACTGCTGAAACCTACTTTTCCGACTTTTCGTTATCGAAAATTATCGATATTGAATTAGTTATTATAATTTGGTTACAACTGGTTAATTTAGACTCTATTAGTCCAATTGAGTTGGTCAGCCGTAACATATTTTTAAAAAAAATTACTTTTCGTTACTTTTCGTAAACGTAAACTTTTGATCGTAAATATCTCGTAAACGGTGCGTCGTAGCGAAAAAATAACGAAATTTTTGAAGGCTTAAGCGTAGCAAGTTGTGGGTATTCGGAACATATTGGGACTATCAAAACTTACTTTTCGTTATCGAAAATTATCGATATCGAATTACTTATCATAAACTGATTACAGTTGATTAATTTAGGCTCTGTTAGGCCTCAAATTAATAAAATAAACAATCTATTTTCCAACCCTAACTTAATTTACCCTTAACCTAACTGTTTCACTATCGAAATTGCTTTAATTTAGATTGCAGTTTTATTCATATGTAGGGTAACTTAAGCAAAATTAATCGTAATTATGTAATTAAAAAATATATTTTGTAATTCAAAAACGATTACAGAATACGATTACAAAATGTAACTTAATCGAAAATTACATTACATTACAAGTTACATTTTCTAAATGTAGTTTGTAATCATGATTACCAATTATTGATATTTGTTAAAAAATATTTAAAAAATGTTCTTTTATAATTCTGTTTTGAATTAAATTTAAATTAATAATATATTATAATGTTAGAATAGTTTTCCTTAAACGTTTTTCTTAGCGTCATAATAAACTACAATGGGGTAATTCATTTATATTATGAAAGATCCAGGTGGCTGACCTTAGGAACATTTTTGGCCGGCTTTAGGGCATAGGTGGCCGACTTAAGGCAAATACATTTTTAAAGATAAAAGTTAAAATATTTTAATTGAATTTAGAAATTTAATCTCCATTTAGTTAGAAAAGCGATAACTAAAAGTACTTAATGAGATAATCAAAATACGCGTAAATTCAAAATTCAGAATTCTGCACGTCGTTAATTGTTTAAGTGGTCGACTTTTAGCACTCCCACCCTATTTACCCTTTTTATAAATACTTGATGAAACAAACAGTGTTTTCTATAGGCGAGATTTAAAAAAAAATATTGGGGGGGGGGGGGCAAAGAATATCTTTAATATGAAGACCACATTGGGAGATTGTTAAAATAGCAAATTCAGGTCGACAAATACTTGAGTGAATCTCTGTACCCCCATCCCATTTGGTCTGTCATATCATTCTAATGAATATTATTCATTATCATGGAATACTAGCAGCGATAGTGTGAGGGGAAATAGAAATAGACACGCTGCGCGAATCAAACTCAAGGTAGCAACATTTTTTCAAAACCGAATTTCCTTGACTTTCTTCGGTTCCCCAGACAATATTTGAGTTTTTCTCCAATTTCACGTTTTATTATGGCAATAACTGAATAACAAGTTTCCTTGATTGGCACATACACCTATATGTAAGGATTATTAAAACAAGTTATTGATACTTTTCTTGAATACTTCTAATTTCAACAACTCAATCTCACTAACTTAACCCGTTTCATGTACATGAGAAGATACTGTTGACTTTCCTCTACGACAATATCTAATATGTGCAACATGTTCTTTGCATCCTACATTCGGAGGCCTTCGCGTTTGTCCGACGTAATGTTTATCACCATTCTGATTTCTGACAATAAATTTTATATATTCTATCGTCGCTGACATTGAGACGATTATCAAAAAAGCACCCGAAAGTGTGAAATATCAGATACGAGGAAATGTACTACCTATCTTGGAGACCGAAGATAAAGCTCCTAATAATCATGCGTCGTATTACAAATCAGTGAAATCCATAAAGGAAAAAGAAATCACCATCACTCAAGCAGACAAAGGTAATGCGGTCGTAATTTTAGACGTAATTTTAAACGTCATTTTTAGTGAGTTCTGCTTGAGTTTTCGCTAAAATAATTTATTATAACTCACGCAGGCGAAACTCACTAAAAATCGTTTAAAATTCTGTCTAATTTTGCAACCAGAAAAAAAAAACAGTGCATTCGGCAAAACAGCCGAGCAACAGAGCTAGCAATATTTTTCAGATTTTTTGCCTAGCATAAAAATCTAGCTTTATTCACTATAACACCTAGAAAACTACATATCCATATCGCAATAACAGGATCACATTAGATATGAAATTTACATAAAAATGTGATTCTCTTATTGCCGAATTATATCACACTCTGGCAACGACAAATCCACATTTTTTTATCAAATTTTAGGTACACGTAGGTAATTAATAACAAATATCGTTTAGATATATTGCTAAACAGCTTTAAAAATGCAACTTCCAGAGAAACACGTTAACAATTAAAATCTCATTCTAGAACTTACCTAAATGGCATTTGTTATTAATTGGTGAACCTGGTACTAGATATTTAGTTTCCTTTTACCACCAATATATTTTTTCTCTTCATGTTTTCTCGTAATTTTTACTTGATCAGTTTAATATGATTTGCATTCAACGTAGAAGTTATAACAGGATTATTTTAGTAATAAAATCAGTTGAAGATACTGACCATTCGAGTTTTAATTTACTGTAAAATGTGCCACGTGTACACCTTTCGGTTGTAGTCGCTGCTATAAAAATTGGAATAAGGTTCTTTAGAAATTTTTATTCTGTAATAATTTGCCTCTAACTGTATTTTTGTGTAAAAATATTACAATATACATACATGCATGTGCACTACTATTCATATGAAATGAAATTATTAACTTAATTCTATGTATGTATATTTCTTTTAATTGCTGTTTAAAATATATCGAACAATAAACGTAGCCAAGAAATACTTTTTGTTAATTTCTAACTCATTTCAAAGTAGAATGATATTTAAAAATTTTCCAATTATTTATACTGTATTACATCAGCTACACCCAGAGAAAAAACAACTTAATTTGAATAAAAACCATTTTTTTTCTTTTTTATTGTTTAGATGCGCCACAACTAAGGTGATATGCATCGTAAAAACCATATTGATTCAATGTAAAATATTAACAATAGTAACGTTGAAATTTATTGTTTCAATGTAGAACAACTTTGTCTTCAAGTTGAATAATATTGATCATAAGAAAGTTGCACGTTATTAATTTAAAATTGAAACAATTTTGAATTTATGTTTTTATCTATTGAATCAATGTAGAATTTTTTTAAAGCAAAGTTAAAACAGTATTGAAGTGATATGGAAACATTCTGGAATCAATATCTAATATTATTGAAATAATATCGAAACGTTATCAAATTAATAATTCACAATACTAAATCAATTCTGAAACACTTTAGGAAAACAATATATTTACATTTTAAAACTTTAATGCTATATTTTGTTTATTGTGTCTGGAATATGAATCTGTTCTGCAAAACAGAGAAGGAAATATGGGGTTCATTCCAGGTGTTCATATTCCAAACAAAATAAAAAGCTATATATAGGTATATATAGGTATATATATATATATATATATATATATATATATATATATATATATATATATATATATATATATATATATATATATATATTGTTAAATCCCATTTAACATTTTCTAATTTTTAATATTTTATTTTAAATATTGCCGCCGTTTGTTAGCGCTATCTGAATGGTATATTGCTAACTAAATACGAATATTAACGATTTGACACGACGAAGTGAAGGTACGAGTCGCTTAGAGTGAGAGTTGCGTTCTGAACAACGTACGATTCGGATGTGCGCGCGTGTTTTACGTAAACACAAAAAGTTATGTACTTATTTATTTCATTTTTGTAACAGTTTTGCTATTTATTTTAATTATTCAACCGATTTGCTTGAAATAGAACTTGTACTTGATCAACAAATAAATCAATTTTAAAAGAATAAGTGTTCTTGTTACTGGTCCTTCGTTTTATACAACAACAATCAATTGCTATCGAAGAGAACACGGGAAATCGTCAAATACAGTCCAGTCCACACCCTCCAAAGTGGTCAATATTCGAGCCGGATTCAAGTGGAAGGGCTGTGGAAAGCAAATTCAAGTTGTGGAATTCGCATCGTTTACAAAATTGTTACGTTCGTCGAAGTGAGCTACGGGTTCACGTGGTTGGAAACGGAAAATATTACTGCGTTGTTTAGTTTTACGTCGTACGATTACGAAAATCGAAGATTTACGTCGTTTAAAGAGTCACGAGGGCTCAAAAAGTCGTTAAAATTTCATTTGGAAAAGTGGAAATTCGAAGAAATTTCGTTTGTTTGTCGAATTATTCAAAAAATTGGTTCGTTTTGGTTCGGGTTAGATCGAGCAGGTGCGAAAACCGCGCGAAGATGGCTGGCGTACAACAGTAAATACGTTAGTGTTCGGAAGAGTTCATGTCTTCGAGCATTGGTGATACGATTCACAAAAACGTCGGCTGAGGGCAGCATCAATCAGCAACATCCATATCAAAGTGAAGTTGAAGTGTGTGTTGTGTTGGTATTGTTGTGTAACACGTGGTTTTGAACAGTTGTGACATATGTCAGTGAATCATGTGTCATTTTGAAACAAGGTTAGATACAGTATTTGGATAATTTACATCTAACTCATTGTTTTTTAGTATACGTATGCTACGGGCATTTTATGTAAAGTACATGTCTTTTGAAGAACTGTCATTTGCACTTTTTAAAAGTAAATATTTTCAGTAGTTTGTTTGAGCTTTTGATTTATTCGTAATGGATCGTTGGAAAGTCAAACGTACAGTCTTAAAAGCTTCAATTACGCGAATTGAAAACTTCGTAAATTCCTACATTGAATCTCCGTCTCTAATTCAGGATTTAGAGATTAGAAAAGCAGCTCTTCAAAAGAATTACAATGATTATTTAGCGATACAAGAACAATTAGAAGAACTAGACGAATCGAACAGTGATGATCGAATTAATGTTGAAAATCAGTATTTTTCTGTTATGGCAAAATTACAAAATATATTAGATAACAGTAAAACTAGAAATTCTAACCCTTTAATTGATAAAATCTCTAACCCTTCTAGTACTTTGAATTCATCTCAAAGTTCAAATAGTTTTGACCATCATCTAAATTCGGTTCGTCTGCCTTCAATTAATATCGAGAAATTTAGCGGTAAATTTAGTGAATGGAAAACCTTTATAAATTTATTTAAGGCGTTGATAGATTCAAACAAGCATTTGTCTGATGTACAAAAATTGTTTTATTTACGTTCATATTTGCATGGTGAACCGTTGCATTTAATCGACAATCTTCCTTTAACAAACGAAAATTATAATGTAGCTTTAAATATTATAACTGAACGTTACGAAAACAATCTAAGTATTATAAATTCACATTTAAAAATTATCCTTGAGTTACCAAAATTACAGAAAGGTACCGCCTCTACATTACGGGAATTTTGCGTTACAATCAGACAAAATGTAAATGCGTTACGATTATTAGACGTTCCAGTTGATACGTGGGATCTGTTGTTAGTTTACATTTTATCTAACAAATTAGATTCGTCTACACAACGGTGTTACGAATTGGATCGGAAATCCAATGAATTGCCTACGTTTAAAGGTTTCATCGAGTATATAGAAAAACGGGCTCTTGCATACGAGAATATGAGTTCAATCCATTCGCTAAAAGACTCACCTAAAGTATCACACTGTACCATCGAAGGTACAAGCATTCGAAACAGTTCGAAGAAATACGCGAGTAGTTCGAAGGGCAAATCTAGATGCAACTATTGTCACGGTACACATTCAGTTTTTAGTTGCTATCGTTATTCTAATTTATCGTCCGAAGATAAATTAAAATTTATTCAATCGAATAAAATGTGCGAAAATTGTTTATCGAAAAGTCACAAGGTGAACTTATGCAAGTCACGTTCTTGCTGGAAATGTGGATCGAAACACCACACTTCATTACACGATAGTTTTGTTTCTAAAAATAAAACTACTAATACGGTGCATCAACGGGATGCAAATATGCAAAAGGATCAAAATCCTTCCATAACGCTTGGGGCTTTTAATAAATCACCCGAGTTAGTTTTATCAAAAAACACGTCATCGCAAATCTTATTACCTACAGTATTGGTGAAAGTACGGACAAATACGGGTAATAATATAGTAGCTCGAGCACTTCTCGATAGTGAATCACAAATTTCTGCAGTAACTCGTAGCTTTTACAAAAAAACGGGTTTACAATCCTATCAGGAAAACTGTCAAATTTTCGGACTTGCCGGAAATAAAACAAACGTAGATAAATACACTAGCTTAACAATTTCAACCGATTTAAATAAAAATTTTATAATTCAAGCTAGATGCGCGATTGTGGACAAAATTACTCCTCTGTTACCTCATCACACTGTAAATTTAGAGTTATTACAACTTCCTAATGATGTTCGACTTGCAGATGAAACATTTAATGTTCCAAACGAAATTAATTTACTGCTTGGTGCAGACATATATTACTCATGCGTAAAACCCGAAATTATACGATTAGGGAAAAATTTACCAACTCTGGTAAATACTAGTTTTGGGTACGTTGTAGCAGGTAAGGCACCTTGCCTTTCAAATAACAATGCCGGGGCAACAATGAACGTTGCAATTAGTCTTCTCAATACGGTTGAGGTTGAACACAATTTATATGATTTAATTACAAAATTTTGGTTAATAGAGGAAATACCCACAAAACAATTAGTGTCAGTCGTTGACAAAAAAGCGGAGGCATTGTTTATGTCTTCAATTCGTAAAGTAGAGGGACGATTCGAAGTAGATTTATTATTTAAATCAAAAGACAGTTTTCTGGAATTGGGAAATTCTTTTAATTTGGCATACCGTCGGTTCATTCTTTTAGAAAAAAGATTTCAACAAAACAAGGAGTTGTTCGTGAAATACAAAGATTTTATCGATGAATACGTTAGGTTAGGGCATGCCAAATATGTGAACGTAGACATGGAGTCACTGAAGTACGATTCTTCAGATTGCTATTTTGCACCACACCAACCTGTCATTCGAGAATGCAGTCCTACCACGAAACTTCGTGTAGTATTTGATTGCTCGATGAAGACGTCATCGGGAAAGTCATTAAACGACGTTTTGTTATCAGCAGCACCGCCACAGCCGGAGCTGTTCGATATATTAATTCGGTTTAGAAGTATGAGGTTCGTGTTATGTTGTGACATTCAAAAAATGTACCGAAATATATTAATTACGGAACAACACCGTAAATATCAACGAATATTATGGCGGGACGATCCGTCGCTACCTTTAGCATGTATCGAACTTCAAACTGTCACATACGGCACTTCGTGTGCACCATATCTTGCGGTTAAAACTCTCTCATACTTGGCAGAGTTAGAACGGGATACGTATCCATTAGCTTATCAATGTTTAACATCGAATTGTTACATTGACGACTTACTAGTCGGAAGCAACGACGTTAACGAATTGCTTAATACGAAAAAGCAGCTTATTGATGTGTTAAAATCAGCCGGTTTCAGTTTACATAAGTGGTGTACGAATGAGAATTCGGTTCTCATTAACATTCCGGAAAACGAACTGGAATCGAGTCCAGTTAAAATCTCGGAAGGTGACAATATAATTAAAACTCTAGGCCTATATTGGAATCCTAGCTCAGACGATTTTAAGGTGACCGCACCTGGAGAAAAAATAGAAAAATTAACGAAACGTTATATTTTGTCGTTTGTCAGTCGGATATTTGATCCTTTGGGGCTAATAGGTCCCATTGTGACATCATTTAAAATTTTTATTCAAAAATTATGGTCGGCTAAGTTAGACTGGGACACGCAGTTCCCTACTGAACTAGAACGAGAATGGATGAAAATCCAAAAGAATACGAATTTGATCGATACAATTCGAATTCCACGATGGACGTTTAGGCAGTTGAATCCTATAAAAACTGAATTGCACGGATTTGCAGACGCAAGTCAAAGATGTTACGGTTGCGTACTTTACGTTAGGAGTATATATGCAGATAACTCCGTTTCAGTAAATTTATTATGTTCAAAATCTCGGGTAGCGCCGCTACGTAAAATCACACTACCTCGTTTAGAGTTGTGCGGTATCGTTTTATTAGCTCGATTGGCTAATAAAGTACTTTCAATTTTACCTTATAAAATTGATAACGTTTATTTGTGGTCTGATTCCACTATTGCGTTAAATTGGATCAGTTCTGAACCATCAAGGTGGAACACATTCGTTTCCAATCGGGTATCCGAAGTACAAGAATTAACTCCGAATGCTCAATGGGGTCACGTAGTTAGCGAAATGAATCCATGCGATCCCTTGAGTAGGGGCGTTCAAGTATCAGAGTTAATTAACCACAATCTCTGGTTCCATGGACCAGAATGGCTGTATTTATCAAATTCGGTTTTTGAAAAATTTACAAACAAAATGACTCACGACGAGTCATCGGAAGCTAAGAAAGTCATTTTGATGAGCGTTGAAAACAATCGGAGCGATCACGCGATGTTGGATCGATTTTCGAATTTTAACAAAATGATTCGGTCAATAGCTTATTGCTTAAGATTCTTTCGTAACTGTAGCCATACTAACGATAGGATGACTGGACAGTTATCAATCGATGAAATAGAAGCAGCTAAACTCACGGTTATAAAACTAGTACAGAATTCATATTTTTCTAGAGAAATTTCTGTGATACAGAGCAAGCAACAGCTTTCTAAAAGTAGTAAATTGCAGCCTCTTAACCCATTTATTGACGATAATGGAGTATTTCGAGTTGGAGGTCGTATACAAAATGCGCATATACCGTATGCACAAAAACATCCGATTATTTTGCCAGCAAAAGCTCATTTTACTGATTTATTGGTTGAATCCGTACACAAAAAATTACTTCATGCTGGTCCACAATCAGTTATTTCTCATTTACGTTTAGAGTTTTGGCCATTAGGTGGCAGACGTGAGATAAAACGTATTTTACATAAATGCATGACTTGTTTTCGATATCGTGCTACGGGATTGCAACAAATAATGAGTCCACTTCCGTCCACCCGCGTGAATAGTACTAGGGCTTTCTTGCACGTTGGGATAGATTTCGCAGGACCTATTCTTATCAAGCAATCCAGACTCCGTAAAACATTACACACAAAGGCATACGTTGCACTTTTTATATGCATGGCTACGAAAGCAGTGCATATAGAACTCGTTTCTAATCTTTCTACGAATAATTTTATTCTGGCCTTGAAACGATTTACATCCCGACAAGGGTTACCGTTGTCAGTTTTTTCGGACAATGGAACGAATCTGAGAGGAGCACATAATTTTTTGAACCAAGTATACGATTCAATTTTTTCAGCGGCAAACAAGGCTGAAATTCAGAATTTTTTCAATGATCATAAAATTCAATGGAATTTCATTCCACCCTTGGCTTCGCATCATGGCGGTCTGTGGGAGTCAAACATAAAAAGTATTAAGACGCATCTTACACGTACGTTAGGTAGTTCAGTTTTGACATTTGAAGAAATGTGTACCGTACTGGCTCAGATTGAAGCTACTCTCAATTCAAGACCGTTAACTCCTCTGACAGAGGACCCATCAGATTTATCTTATTTAACCCCAGGGCATTTTTTAATACATGCTCCTTTAACCGCGTTAGCTGAAAACAAGGTGAACGAAATTCCAAAAAATAGACTTAATGTTTGGAAATTATGCTGTTTTCTGCAGCAATCGTTTTGGAAGAAATGGTCAGTGGAATACCTGCACCAACTTCAGCAGAGATCTAAGTGGAGAATCTCTACCGAAAACATAAAGCTTAACACAGTAGTCCTCATTATCGATAAGAATTTACCGCCACAGGTTTGGCTTCTCGGTCGCGTAGTAAAGTTACATGTCGGTAATGATGGTAACATTCGGGCAGTGGATATTTTCACCAAAAACGGTACTTTCACGAGACCTATAGTTAAGGTCGCACCTCTACCGTTTGAATGCAACGGTACATCAGAATAATTTTTTTTTTTTTTTATTTATTTACTAAGAAGTAAATTTTCAATTAATTTGTTTTTCTATCACAACAAATTTGTTCGTGATATCAAACTGTAAATTACTTTGTTAATTTATATGTGTTTCTAATTTTGTAATTAGATTTAAAGCAACTTGGCAGCCCCCCGGGGCAGTATGTTAAATCCCATTTAACATTTTCTAATTTTTAATATTTTATTTTAAATATTGCCGCCGTTTGTTAGCGCTATCTGAATGGTATATTGCTAACTAAATACGAATATTAACGATTTGACACGACGAAGTGAAGGTACGAGTCGCTTAGAGTGAGAGTTGCGTTCTGAACAACGTACGATTCGGATGTGCGCGCGTGTTTTACGTAAACACAAAAAGTTATGTACTTATTTATTTCATTTTTGTAACAATTTTGCTATTTATTTTAATTATTCAACCGATTTGCTTGAAATAGAACTTGTACTTGATCAACAAATAAATCAATTTTAAAAGAATAAGTGTTCTTGTTACTGGTCCTTCGTTTTATACAACAACAATCAATTGCTATCGAAGAGAACACGGGAAATCGTCAAATACAGTCCAGTCCGCAACCTCCATATATATATATATATATATATATATATATATATATATATATATATATATATATATATATATATATATATATATTAAACAAAATATACATAAGGTTTTACAGTTATTATATATACTTAGATTGGACAAATGTTTTTCAATTCGTTATGAAATATACAGGGTGTAAAATAAAAAACTTTCGTCCTTTTGTTGGGTGACTCATAGCACCCTGTAGACACTAAAACCGTAGAAATTTTTTCGGAATTAACAGTCGCGTCACCCCTCAAAAGGATAAGAGTTATTTCCTTTACACCCTGTATATAATATATACACACATACATATATACATACATATATATATATATATATATATATATGTATATATATATGTATATATATATATATATATATGTATATATGTATGTGTGTATATATTATATACAGGGTGTAAAGGAAATAACTCTTATCCTTTTGAGTGGTGACGCGACTGTTAATTCCGAAAAAATTTCTGCGGTTTTAGTGTTTACAGGGTGCTATGAGTCACCCAACAAAAGGACGAAAGTTTTTTATTTTACACCCTGTATGTTAAATGTAAAGGTGAACTATCGGAAACATTTTTTATTTTCAATTTATCCATTACAACATATGGGTTTTTTAACAATTATGTTGAGTAACTCGGCCCGATTAGTTTTTAAAGTCCTGGTGGGTATCGCAAAATTTTAGCAAAGCTCTTCCTTTGGCAGCATCACCTAAAACAGTTGACAAATCCTAAATGACAATGGAAGAGTGTATAATTTTCTAACAATGTTTGGTTTAAATTACCTTATTAAGACAGCGGCAGCGATACGATTGAGAAAGATGACTGACGACAAGTGATGCTGCTTGGGACGATGAGCCGGCGATTTATGCACCCAATTGGTTATTTCACTTCATAGTGAGGCTGAGTCGTCATCGATTCCAAACTGCAATAATTAGTAGGACAAATTATAGGTACATTTGACATTCGATATGTTTACAGTCGATATAATACTAACCATTAACTTATAAGTAAGGTTGGGCAAATATGCATTAAAAGCCGTCCATATATGCACCTAACATGCTTTAAAAAATGTCTAAAATATGCTCAAATATGTCTTAAAAAACAAAATATGCATTATTTATGCAAACATTTACTAAGGATTAATATAGATGTATGTTCAATATACTCTGAAAAAATTGGAAATAATACTTGAAACAGACTAAAAGAAAACCATTTTTATTGTTTTCAGGTTAAAATAATAAATTTTGCAAAAAAAAAATATATATATACCTATATACACAAATGTATTAAAAAAAGTTACTGACATGTATTATATTACTTATTTTTAATTTTACATAGAATTAATTACATGAATGATTTTAACAGAATTTAATTTGAGTTACAGGAGATAATTAAGTGTTTTTCAATTTGTTCTATCAGAAAATTTTGTCGATGATCAGGAATTAAATTTTTATATTTTGAAAAAGAACGTTCGACTTCACATGATGTTATTGAGCAATATTTAAAACAAACAGTTATTGCTGGTGTCGAGCACGTCCGACGATTTAAAACCAATTATTCTATTGTTATTGTTTAGACAATTTTGTAGATAGATAAACAGAAATATAGATAGACAGTTAACCGAAATATTTATTTCCAACCAGTTTGGAAAAGGTTTATTGTTTTGATGCCACCCACTACCTCGTCAAAGGTTGGGTCGGATCCAAAATTTGTCCAAAATTTGACTCCACTTTTATAGTATTGTTTTCCTATTTTTTCAGCCCCACTTACCAAATTTCAGCTCATTCCGTTCATAAGGGGGACCTACACATGGAAAAAGGAGCCAGGAATTATATATTGTTACCACTTGGGAGAAGTGCACACTTGCCGCGTGTACGACTAGCTAGGTAAAGCTGGGAGGGGGGGGAATTGTTATATTCTCTAAAAGGAAAAAAATTACTTACGACTACTACTAATAAAAAAAAAAAACTATTCTAAGTTGAGCGCCACCATATTTTTATCGGAAAAAAAACTTGGAAAAAGATGCTAGCTGTTATCCTCTATCAGTACCTCGATATACAAATTATCAGCTGAAAAGCAAGTAAAAAGACAAGAACAACTTATAAATTGGGACGGTGTGAATTATTTATAGAATTGTTTCATACAACTGTTGAAATTTTGAGACCACAAAAACGTAACACATCCTCCAACCAGAAAATTTTCACCCGTCCAATTGGATGAGCGTAGCTGAATGTCCTTAAGGCGGTATGGTCCTAACATTGGACCCGCATCAAATTTAGCTACTCAGTACGTGAGATCTGACAGTTTGTAAGTGACCGGCATTTAATGAATTTCGTGCGCACTTGAAATAAATCGTTGTGAGCCGTTTGACGGAATAAAATTTCGCTTCCAGACTATTTGTCACTAGAAAACTAAGAGTAACTAACTAAACCTAACAGCTAATACTAAGCCTTAACATGTGATTTTATCTAATATACAATTCAAAAGTATGCTCCCACGAGCAACAATACAATTGAGAATCACATCGGACCCTCAATTTTTAAAATTCCAAAATTACGCTCAACAGAGCAGCCATATATCTGGGGTTCGCATCAGACCCCCAAATTTTAAATCCATTTCGCTCACCAGACCAACCTAATTTTGGGCTTACATAGGACCCCAAAAATTTTAATCCATATTTTCACGCTCACCAAAGCAGTATCAGTGTGAGCTTGCCGCAGGACCCCACACATGATAACTAACACTATGGACTCACATAGGACTCCCTCAAACTTCAAAAAAATTTCCACAATAACAAAATTAATTCACAGGAGTTTTCCATCAGGCCTAGCCCGAACATATCTATAATTCGCTCCATGCGAACATGATCAGGAATTAGCCCGTCCAAATCGTTTGTTTTCCTATACATACATCCTAACTACGTAATAATTAGCCGGCTAGGTTATGGTTAATGCTAAAATAATTTAAACCTAGTACGTTCTGACCTATTTTAATTATGAAAATATTTATCTAAAAATTAAGTAACAATAAATGTAAAACTATCTATCTAAAATTAACTAACAAATAAGTCTAAAACTAATTAGCTAAAAATTCTCAAAAATAGACAAACACGGACACACATGTCCAGACATATATCTCAAATTTGTTTGTTATTCACGTGTGCTTTATATCCAAGAAAGACTCGAAACAACTAAACATTGTGCACACCTGAATAAGAATTGCAATCTCCCTATAAGTGTATCAAGTTTCTTTCACTTTACCAAATTCTCAAAGAGCCATAGCTAGGGTGTCTTATCATAATTAGTGACGCCTATTTAACGCCATTCAACCAAAAATGCATAACTATATTGCGACCTAACATAATTTACAAAAATTCACAAAAAAATTCAAAGTACAACAGCTATTTCCTAAGCGCAATTAGCTAATAACCTAACTGCAAAACTTAAAAAAAAAAAACTACCCTAAAATTAAATTAAATGTTCCAATCTACAACAGATTCAACTATAATAACCACAATTTATTAACCTAACTTCCAATAGTCTAACCTTACATGTACCTAAAGACCCCTTCTTTTTCAAGTCAAATCGTAACTCCCCTTTCCTATTGAGCCCCACGTTGGCGGCGCCAAATTTATGTGTTACCACTTGGGAGAAGTGCGCACTTGCCGCGTGTACGACTAGCTAGGTAGAGCTGTGGGGGGGGGATTGGTATATCCTCTAAGAGAAAAAAAATTACTTACGACTACTACTAATAAAAAAACTATTCTAAGTTGAGCGCCACCATATTTTTATCGGAAAAAAAATATGGAAAAGATGCTGGCTGTTACCTTCTATCAGTATCCCGATATACAAATTGTCAGCTGAAAAGCAAGTAAAAAGACAAGAACAACAATTAAATTGGAACGGTGTGAATTATTATTATGAATAGAATTATTTCATACAACTGTTGAAATTTTATAAAGTGTACAATAAATTCGTTACGAAGATCTGTATTTTACAGAAAAGGTGAGTAGTGTATGTAATTATATTTAAATACTGATAATTAAGAAAAGATACTTGTATAACATTCAATTATGTGAGATGGCTTCAACGGCGACTTCAAAAAATTATATTCGTTAAAGACGATGGCGTAGACGCCCAAATCTAATATGTCAAATTCAAATTAATTCCACGAGAAACATTTTCACGTAATTGAATGTAAAAAAAATAAAATTTAAATTTATTAGTTTA
This sequence comes from Brachynemurus nebulosus, assembly GCA_035578155.1. Lineage (NCBI taxonomy): Eukaryota > Metazoa > Arthropoda > Insecta > Neuroptera > Myrmeleontidae > Brachynemurus > Brachynemurus nebulosus. The sequence goes on from JAPWDM010000038.1 coordinate 1,228,678, forward strand.
ATACTTTTGATTACTTTTTTTTCAGGTACTAAGAGGCCGGCTATGAAAATATTTTCAACAAAACTCTAGTTTGACGAATAACATTTAACCTAATAATACGGTGCAATTAGACCCAAACCTCAACATCCAAAGTAACAGTTTCACTCCATCTCCAAGTTGTTCTATACAGTCCACATATTGTTTGGTAAAAAGTTACACTATTTTGAGCGTCGGGTTTGGGAGGCAGGAGGGTAGAAGTAAGAAAATTAACGGTTTTCGTCAGTTTTTTTTAAATATTTCGAAAACTATGCAGTTTAGCGCAAAAAGTGTCTATACAAAAATAATCTACATTAAATTGCAAAGAAAAATAGTCCTGTGCATAATCTTGCTGAAGTGAAGAGTTCCAGAGTTATGGAGGGTGTAAAAGTAGCAATTTTTAGTATTTTTAGATTTTTTGGAAATAATATGACACATTATCACTAAGAAAACTAATATTTTTTTTATACAGGGTTGTGTTTTGTAAAAGGACATTGCGATTAGTCCTCTTCAAACATAGCTCTCTCCTCTTCTAAATCTTCGTCTATGATGTACGTACCCCTGTATTCACATCCTAGACATGAGCAATTATCGCATATGCTTGGGCAGCTTAGACCACTCTTTCTGCTTTCGCAGTTAAGGACGCATTCGTCTTTGCAAGCGCACACTATGAGGGAAAGTAATTCCTCGGGAGCTGCAGGACGTGCTGTTGTAATTGGTCTCAGGTGTTCGTCAATCTTCTTCCACCCCCACTCGAGCGAAATTTTCTTCTTATTCAGCCATTGCTGCACTTGGTGATAGGTGCAGCAGTGGCTAAAAATACTAAAAATTGCTACTTTTACACCCTCCGTAACTCTGGAACTGTTTACTTTAGCAAGATTATACACAGGATCATTTTTGTTCGCAATTTAATGTAGATTATTTTTGTATATGACACTTTTACGCTAAACCCCATAATTTCCGAAATATTTAAAAAAACTGATGAAATCCGTTAAATTACCTACTTCTACCCCGATCCCCCCAAAATCCGACGCTCAAAATGGTGTAACTTTTTGCCAAACAATATGTGGACTATATAGAACAATTTGGAGTGAAACTCTTACTTTGGATGTTGAGGTTAGGCCATTATTACTATAACAAAAAATTATTGAAACTGAATGAACCGACTTCTATATAGGTAAGCATCTACAATTAACATTACACAACTTATGTTCAAAAAAAAAATTCGTTTACAGAACGTTCGTTCAGTTTCACCTACTTAAAAATCTACAAATTTTAACGACTAAAGAAAGGTAAATATAATCATCAACAATGTGATATTTAATCAAATAACAATATTACGACTATTCATAAGTTTCTAATCGTACTCACTATAATGATGGATATGATAAAATAAATATTGTTAGGTGTTAATTTAAAATTTGCAGTTTATTTACAATGTATATTACAAAGTTACATTTAGATGTTGGTATACTGACAATTTGGTCCATCGACTCGACTAGCTCAGATAAGTTTACTACATGTTATTCGGTGTTAAAGCTCTGGGGATACGCCTTGTCCCTAAGTTTAGTGCAAGTGACACGAGAGAAAAAAAATGAAATTGAATTAATGACAATGTTAACTTAAATAAAATAAAACTACCGCCAACACGATGGTACACTACTAGTCCGCCATTAAAAGAACCATATTGGCTGCGGCAGGTTGGTGCAGGCCGGAACACGCCACGCATCGGAACACAGGTTGGCGCGTCCATTTTCCGACACTCTCAGCAAAAAAAGGAAAGATCCACACCATATTGGCGAAATCCACTTTAAAATAACATAATGCCGAACCAGTTATGTGACAGTTTGAAAATAATGACGGAAATCCAAAAGTAAGAAATTATGAAGGGAAGTAAAAGAAAGAAAGAAACGTAAATAATAAGAAAATCGTTAGCAAAGCGAAAATTATCCAAGCAAGTCGTTCTCTATACTTTTAGATAAAAAAAACAATAAATAAGTATTGATAATATACAATAAAATAATTGGTATGGTTTTCACATGTAACACACGGTATACTTCTTTAACTGTGAACAAATGCATTTAAATACAGAAAATTTCAAACAACGGAATACAACTAATTAAAAATTAAATACTTTCATAAAAATTAAATAGGGTAGACCGGAGTTATTTGGGCAATGAAATTTGAGCAAAACTATATATTTTTACAAATATCGTATCCACAATCAGACAACGACCATACCATGTTGAAAACACCGATTCTCGTTCGATCACCGAAGTTAAGCCACATCGGGCATGGTAAGTACTTTCATGGGTGACCAGTTATGGAACACTATGTGTTGTTGTTAATAGTTTTCCTTTTTTTATCATCTATAAGTAATTGACTAATGTAATTAATTAGTTTGTGTACGCTGCTTCGGAATTCAATATTCAATATTCAATAAATTATAAACAAATCCAAACTAATCAAACCCCACCTAAGACCTATCATATAATAATAGGTAAAATTGGCTAATAGGTTAAATTGGTAACACTTATTGTTAAAAAACATTAATCTACATAAAATACTAGTTAATAGGTTAAATTGGTGACACTTATTGTTAAATAACATTAATCTACATAAAATACTAGTTAATAGGTTAAATTGGTAACACTTATTGTTAAATAACATTACATAAAATACTAGTTAATAGGTTAAATTGGTAACACTTATTGTTAAATAACATTAATCTACATAAAATACTAGTTAATAGGTTAAATTGGTAACACTTATTGTTAAAAAACATTAATCTACATAAAATACTAGTTAATAGGTTAAATTGGTAACACTTATCGTTAAATACCATTAATCAACATAAAATACTAGTTAATAGGTTAAATTAGTATTAGCCGTTGTTAAATAATAATAATATAAAATTATTTTTATTTGCGTTTATTCAAATATTTTTAATTAAAATACGCTAAAATATTAAATAGGTCATTTTCGCTTATGTATTTACAAATATCATATTCATTTCTTTACTTTATTTATGGTTAGGTTAGGTTAGGTTAGGTTAGGTTTGTATAAATTTTAAAAACAAAATATTACATCCTTTTACATTTATTCAAATATTTTTAATTACAATACGCTAAAATATTAACAAATAGGTCATTTTCGCTTATGTATTTACAAATATCATATTCATTTCTTTTATATAATTATCGTTAGGTTAGGTTAGGTTAGGTGAGGTTAGGTTTGTATAAATTTTAAAAAACAAAATATTACATCCTTTTACGTTTATTCAAATATTTTTAATTACAGTACGCTAAAATATTAATAAGTAGTTTTAAAATACTAGCTAATAGGTTAAATTGGTAACACTTATTGTTAAATAACATTACATAAAATACTATTTAATAGGTTAAATTGGTAACACTTATTGTTAAATAACATTAATCAACATAAAATACTAGTTAATAGGTTAAATTGGTAACACTTATTGTTAAATAATATTACATAAAATACTAGTTAATAGGTTAAATTGGTTACACTTATTGTTAAATAATATTACATAAAATACTAGTTAATAGGTTAAATTGGTAACACTTATTGTTAAATAACATTACATAAAATACTATTTAATAGGTTAAATTGGTAACACTTATTGTTAAAAAAACATTAATCTACATAAAATACTAGTTAATAGGTTAAATTGGTAACACTTATTGTTAAATAACATTAATCAACATAAAATACTAGTTAATAGGTTAAATTGGTAACACTTATTGTTAAATAATATTACATAAAATACTAGTTAATAGGTTAAATTGGTTACACTTATTGTTAAATAATATTACATAAAATACTAGTTAATAGGTTAAATTGGTTACACTTATTGTTAAAAAAACATTAAAATACATAAAATACTAGTTAATAGGTTAAATTGGTAACAATTATTGTTAAATAACATTACATAAAATACTAGTTAATAGGTTAAATTGGTAACACTGATTGTTAAAAAACATTAATCTAGATAAAATACTAGTTAATACGTTAAATTAGTATTAGCCGTGGTTAAATAATAATAAAATATAATTATTTTTAAATATTTAGTTATTTAAAAAGCCCTTAAAATTATTACTAATAATACTTTTAAGGGCTTTAATATATTAATTACGAGAATAAAAACAATTTGATAAAAATAGCCCCCAGTAATTAAACTGAGAGCTAAATGTTTTAAAATTTTTGAAAAAAATCTGCCTCCTCAAATATTAATAAAATGGATAAAAGTAAATATTATTTTTGAACTGATTTAAAAAAAGAAATCATTCTTTCGTTTGGCAATTATTTACTATTTTTAAAGTAAATAATTTTTTTGTGGGGTAACTCTCGTTGTTTTTAATATTTTTAAAATTGTATAAAAATTAATATTTTTATTAATTAAAAAAAATATATGAAATATTAACGAATCCCCAAGCCAAGGGCTAAGTCTCAACAGATCGCAGCGTGGAAACTGCTCTACCTACCAGGTACGTAAGTCGTCTACAAACGATTCCGAGTCCTGACGTCGAATATATAATAATATATCGGACTCATGTTCGACCGTTAATGATAGGAATGAACTTAGCATTGTCCACTTTTTCATTGCCCCTAAAATTATCATTGCCCACTTTGACTAGAGGGGATATGGCCTTAGAGGCGTTCAGGCATAATCCCCCGGATGGTCCGGATGGTAGCTTCGCACCACCGGCCGCTCGACCGAGTGCATGAACCAAATGTCCGAACCTGCGGTTCCTCTCGTACTGAGCAGGATTACTACCGCAATGACACAGTTATCAGTAGGGTAAAACTAACCTATCTCACGACGGTCTAAACCCAGCTCACGTTCCCTATTGGCGGGTGAACAATCCGACGCTTGGCGAATTCTGCTTCACAATGATAGGAAGAGCCGACATCGAAGGATCAAAAAGCGACGTCGCTATGAACGCTTGACCGCCACAAGCCAGTTATCCCTGTGGTAACTTTTCTGACACCTCTTGCTGAAAACTCTTCAGGCCAAAAGGATCGATAGGCCGTGCTTTCGCAGTCCCTATGCATACTGAACATCGGCATCAAGCCAACATTTGCCCTTTTGCTCTACGCGAGGTTTCTGTCCTTGCTGAGTTGGCCTTAGGACACCTGCGTTATTCTTTGACAGATGTACCGCCCCACTCAAACTCCCCGCCTGGCAGTGTCCTCGAATCGGATCACGTAGGAGTATATATTTGATATTAAAAATTAAAAATATAACACAATACTCGTTTTTTAAAAAACCACAATATAACATATAATTTCAAAATACAATTAAAACAAAAATTACAAATATGACAATATAGGGTACTACAATATGAAATAAAAATTATATATATATATATATATATATATATATATATATATATATATATATATATATATATATATATATATATATATATATATATATATATATATATATAAACATTAACTCTAATACGCTTGGCTCAAGAACACCGTAACATGTGCAATACCATTTTTGTGAATGACAATTGTCACAGTACGCGTTCCGCCTCATCGTGTAAGTAAAGAAACAATGAAAGTAGTGGTATTTCATCAGCGACAAATAAATCCCATAAAAAGTACAATATAAATCTCCCACTTATGCTACACCTCTCATGTCTCCTTACAGTCCCAGACTAGAGTCAAGCTCAACAGGGTCTTCTTTACCCGCTAATTTTTCCAAGCCCCTTCCCTTGGCAGTGGTTTCGCTAGATAGTAGATAGGGACAGAGAGAATCTCGTTAATCCATTCATGCGCGTCACTAATTAGATGACGAGGCATTTGGCTATCTACTATGTGCGAGGCACACTTTCCGCTACGGCGGTACGTTGGGTTTGGAACCCGGGCTATGCAGTGGGGAAAGAGTATTAGAAAACCCACGTCAATCTCTGCGCCCATAGGACTCCGAGGCGATGCCATCGGACGAACATGAATGAACTAACTCTCTGTCAAGGTAAGTGACACCATCATTAGAACTTGGCCGGTCCTGGCTTCGAGACCGTTTCCAGAGAAAACCACGAGGAGGTGTCCTCCAGTGCCACAGAGCTTTTGCCTTTACTCGACGTGGTGCGATTTGGATGAATTCTCAAACATGGTGGTTAGATACTCACAAAGTACCCCTCCCTATCTACAAGTCAACCGCGATTCTCAGTTTAACTTGATGTGCATGTGCGTGTCTAAAATAGCTACAAGTAGCTAAAATAAATAAGTTAGAATGTTAAAAAGTTTGGTACAAGCGGTGATATCACAGTGTTCATCACAACTGAAGATTTCTAAAAATTTTCGGTAAAAAGTAAAAGCCGCTTGCACCTCGTCAAAGTTAAAAACGATTAAAATAGTGCCGGGGGTGTATCACAGTTAGGATGTAGTTGGTGTAAAGAGCCAACTAAAAAAATAAAAGCCCCCGAAAACTAGGTAATAAATTAATTAAAATACAGCTAAGCTGTCGAAAGAAGGAGATCCACAATGTTCTTCAACATGCCGAATCGTCTAAGGTGATTAGCGTCATGTTTCAATGTGCCTAATCGTCAAAAGAATTAAAATGCAAATGCACGCACCATGGAGATTTTCATCCCATTGGTTTCTTTACCCGCGCCGGTCGGGTTGGAGTGGAGGACCTGGGCCAGTAGGCTCCACTCTTGGGGAAGCATAATCAATGAACTGGTGGAAGATCTCTATAGAGCACCGTAGTGCTGTCAAGGAAATTGTTAAGAGTGTCTTTCTACCTTTAATGCCAAGTTTAGGGAGATTTTACTGAGTTTGCTTGGGCAGTGCTCCCCGAGTACCTACCACTATCAGTACCACCGCACCACTTTCTGCACCAAGCAACTCCGGACAGTGAGTGACAATTTTATTATACTTTTGAAATTTCTCCCTCCTGCCAGACATCATACTATCTCCATCTTCATGGCGGACGGTAACATCGACCACGAGGACCCTTCCATCCTTTTTCACGAGGATGTCCGGTTTGAGGATAGAGTCCGTCTGGATTCGCGGTTCCTTAACTATTGTCACTTCACTGTTTTTACTTAATTTGTCAACGATGATATTAACTATTAAGAGAGTCATAGTTACTCCCGCCATTTACCCGCGCTTGCTTGAATTTCTTCACGTTGACATTCAGAGCACTGGGCAGAAATCACATTGCGTCAACACCCGTTGGGGCCATCGCAATGCTTTGTTTTAATTAGACAGTCGGATTCTCCTAGTCCGTGCCAGTTCTGAGTTAACCGTTAAATGGCGGCCGAAGAGAACATTTACGCATATATATTTTTCATTTTAATATAATATAATTAAATAAATAAAAATATAAATATAAAAATTATATGATATATATGTTGAGTAAAGTGTCGCAGCAAGAAAGTTTCGTAGGTGACCAAGGCACGGGACCGAGTTCGGATCCACAAAAACATATACCCAAAACTAATTCATTAATAGCATACAAGTAAATAATAATTTAAAAAATTTTCAAAAATTTCATAGATATGTAAAGTATTTTTCGAACAAATGAAAAAACTTTTAATGAAATTATTATAAATAAATCATATTTAGTTTTATTATATAAATAATACAGCCTTTGTATATAAAAATTTTAGCCATCATTTTACATAAATGATTATTATCAAATATACCATGTGAGTTTTTTGAGAGTTGCCATTTCTATTACAACCAAATTTTTATGATAGAAATGGTACTGGAAAAAGTTCTTTTCTTGGATGTAATGGAAATGTAACCAGGAAAAACACTATCGGTTGAAGTAGCCTCTAGTACATATGCATATTTTTACCGCCCTAACTGATAAATTAAAGAAAAATTAAAAAATTAAACTTCAGTAAAAAAAATTTTTTTCTCATTTATGTTGTTAATTAATGCATTAGATCAGTTTTATCGAAAAATGAATATATAGTCCCATTTAAAAATCTATAAGTTTGTATCATAGCTCGAAAACCATAAAAGCTATAAAGCTCTTGACTATAGCAATCGGTTGCCGCCGTCGATATCTACAACTCTTATTTGAACAATTTTTCGATTAAATCAACGGTTTGGCTGTAATAAAAATGGCAACTCTCGAAAAACTTACACAGTATATTAAATCCCCAAATATTCATTTATTATACACATAATAGCTAATTACTTAGAAAATTATGTAATTTATAAATTATTCTTGTGGAGTACATATTAATAAAATAACAGAAATAAAAAATCAGATTTTTATATATCAGTACTGTACCATACAATAATTAAATATAATTACAAATAAAATCGATTTTTCCAATAATTGTTCTATATAATACATAAATACACACATTATAATTATTTATTATTTTAATAAATAAAATTTACAAAACATATGTATAACATTTAGTAGGTAATATGGTATTACCTCACCCAGGCCCGGCACGTTATCCATAACCTACATCCCAATCAAGCCCGACACGCCCCGGTCCTCAGAGCCAATCCTTATCCCGAAGTTACGGATCTAATTTGCCGACTTCCCTTACCTACATTATTCTGTCGACTAGAGGCTCTTCATCTTGGAGACCTGCTGCGGTTATGGGTACGAACCGGTGCGACACCTCCATGTGGCCCTCACCTGGATTTTCAAGGTCCGAGGGAATGATCCAGACATCGCCGCAACTGCGGTGCTCTTCGAGTTCCAAACCCTATCGCCCTGCTAGAGGATTCCAGGGAACTCGAACGCTCATACAGAAAAGAAAACTCTTCCTGGATCTTCCGACGGCGTCTCCAGGCCTCTTTGGGTTACCCCGACGAACACTCATATACACATATATAATGTGAATGAGGGCCCGACTTATATACGGTTCCGCTGCCGGGTACCGGAATAGGAACCGGTTTCCCTTTCGCCCAATGGATGTAATTATTACTTATTATTTATTTATTTATCTTATAAATTTTTTATTATTTTGAATAATAATTATTTATAAAAATATAAAAATAATTATATAATTATTAAAACACATCAACATTAACATCGGTTTTCACCTAGGGCTTAGGATCGACTGACTCGTGTGCAACGGCTGTTCACACGAAACCCTTCTCCACGTCAGTCCTCCAGAGCTTTGCTGGACTATTTGCTACTACCACCAAGATCTGCACCGATCTCCAGACAGCCTCACGGCCAATCCTTCCGCGCACAGCATCGCCAACCTCCTACTCGTCAAGTTTTCATGATATTTAAAAATTTTTATAAAAATAATAAATATCTATAATAACAATTGACGATGGAGTATAAGCACGACGCTTCAGCGCCATCCATTTTCAGGGCTAGTTGCTTCGGCAGGTGAGTTGTTACACACTCCTTAGCGGATTCCGACTTCCATGGCCACCGTCCTGCTGTCTTAAGCAACCAACGCCTTTCATGGTACCCCATAAGCGTCGATTTTAGCGCTTTAACTCTATGTTTGGTTCATCCCACAGCGCCAGTTCTGCTTACCAAAAGTGGCTCACTTGGCATTCTGACCCATAAATATTATCTAATTAAAATAATTAAAAATATTATTCTCATAGCTTCACATATATGTATATATATATATATATATATATATATATATATATATATATATATATATATATATATATATATATATATATATATATAAAATTAAAAATAAAATCAATATATGATTTTAAGCAAGCTAGAGATCTCACCCATTTAAAGTTTGAGAATAGGCTGAGACTCGTTGAATGATGAACGCCAGCTATCCTGAGGGAAACTTCGGAGGGAACCAGCTACTAGATGGTTCGATTAGTCTTTCACCCCTATACCCAGTTCCAACGATCGATTTGTACGTCAGAATCGCTACGGACCTCCATCAGGGTTTCCCCTGACTTCGTCCTGACCAGGCATAGTTCACCATCTTTCGGGTCCCAGCGTGTACGCTCTAGGTGCACCTTTATTCATAATAGAAATTATAAAAAATTATAAGAATAATATAAGATGCCCTGGGAGTGCGATATTTAATACTTGTGACTGATATACGTTGATATACGAACAACGCTGTATAAGGAGCGTTAATAATAATAATAATAATAATAATAATATTTATTTATTGTGTAGACCCAAGAAATAGGATACAATACGTCATATAACAATTAGATAATAATACTGTGATAATTAATAAAGTATTGTTTATATTGTTATATATATATATATATATATATATATATATATATATATATATATATATATATATATATATATATATATATAACCAACTGTATGACGTATGTAATTCCACATCATTAATTAAACACATCATAAACTATAGACGATTAAACATAAAAGAAGAAAAAGAGAGTTAACTTTAGAATGGCTTGACGGATTTGGCTGAAATTTTTATATGTTTCAGATACCTCTATAGTATGCCTCAGAATATATATATACCCGAACAATAATTCTGAAAAAATTATGTGGCTGCTTGAATCAAAATCAGAAGCCTAAAAAAAATTCTGCTAATTGTACCATAGCTACACGTTGATGAAAAACAAATATTGAAAATTTTTTTTTCATTTTTTTTCAGGTTATAATTTTTTTGAAGCTGTTAATCTTTTCTGAGGCATACTATAGAGGTATCTGAAGCATATAAAAATTTCAGCCAAATCCGTCAAGCCATTCTAAAGTTAACTCTCTTTTTCTTCTTTTATGTTTAATCATCTATAGTTTATTATTTACATTGTAATTTAATTAATGATGTGGAATTACATACGTCATACAGTTGGTGTTTATACATTACCGAACATCATATAATTTGATTCTTCTTTATGTATGTTGCAGGGTGTGTGAATATGAACCGCAGTTGTATGCAAAAAATGCATACATAATAGTATACAAAATTTTTAGTAATTAAAATAAAATATTTACACATGCTGCAATTATGAACAGTAAGTAATAATTTAGGTTGGATAAAAATTTAATTGTTAATATTTATGTACTGGAATACCAACCTCTCTTCTGTAATGTAAAACTTTTTGCTTTAAATACAGAGTTATTATTGTTAGTCCCAAGTAACGTAAAAGCCCCTATACCGGAACACTTTTTGTAGGTGTGTAATGAAACTGGCGTATAAAAATTGATAAATAAATTAAACACCCATTTCTTTTTTCTTAATAAGCATGAAAGCAAGTTTTTTAATCCAATGAGTATGTTTTTAAGGAAATATAACCCAAAAAATTTTATTTATTAATGTTTTTCCTTTACAAAATGTTAGTACATGTATCCAAACAGAACAAAATTATTAACACTAGAAGTTAGACATCCATTATTGGAACAAATGTCTATTATGAAATATATATATTTAAAGAAAGGATAAATAATGTATTTTATTCACACTTTATAATTATAATTGACAAATACTGCGATAAAACTGAATCTAAAGTAAGTTATTTTTATAATCTCAAATTAATAAGTCATAAAAAATAGATACTGTAAACGAGGATGCATATGCACGAACTCAGGATTCACACCGCATTTTTTTGGATTTCTTTTACGAGTACCTATTCTTTAATATATTAAAAATTTACGCAAGGATGGTCACTTTATTATAGTAATCAAAAATTTTTAAAAATATCCCTAATTTTTGCAAAAATAACAAAAGTCATGTAATTTATTCTCTATGGTAATTTAGGATCAAAAGAGACGATCAGAGGGTCAATAGGGCCGATATGGAGGGCTAATCAAAATTCAAATTGACATACAACATAATTTAGTTACTGAAGTAATTATACTTCATGATTTTGTGTAGAAATAAACATAAAATCTAAAGTTTATAAAGTATGGAAGTATCATGCTGAATGTGTTTAGTCTCAAAAGAAAAATATCAAATAACTTGATAGAAAAATATAGAATAACTTGATAACCTTGAAAGTACTCTGTTCTATGTTCCAATACATTCTTAATCCGTCCCCAATCACCCCGCACCGTTTATACTAATATAGCGTCCCTATTAACGCATAAATACTGTCCGTATTCATCCCTTTTCCGTCCTTATTAACCTCCAACTTAACTCAAAAATCAAATCCTCATTATTTCCTCTAAATAAAAAATAAAAACAATTAAAAACTTTACTTACAAGTAAAGGTCCCGAGGCCGGACCTATTGATTTCGATGAAACTTAAATATATTGTAGAACACTAAAAACTAAGGGACACTTATTTTTTTTTATCTGCGGAAAAACGGTTTGAAGCGGTGAAATCGCCCTCCAAAAATTGGGGTAAAAATTTAATTTTTCAAATATCTCGAAAACAGTAAGAGATAGAGCAAAAGTTTAAATTGGCACAAGTTAAAATTTTTAAAGAGCTATCTATTGATATGTAATTTGTTCATATTACATCAACAGGGGTCGTTGGGGGTTAAAATTTGGGGGATAATTTTGCAAAAAGGGGGAAAAAAATAAACAATATAAAAATTTTGTTTACAGATTTGAAATCTACGTCAAAAAATCTAATTGACCTATTTTTGCTCAATGCCTTAATATTAAGTCTAGGGGTAGTTAACTAGAGGGTGACTATGTGGAATAGTCGTACAATTTGGGTATTTCAAGAAGTTCTTCTTCATGGAAAATAGCTCAAGACAATAGTTAGAATAACGTAGAAATGAAATTCTCGAATTCAAAATTGAGTTTGAGCAACACTGGAGAGGGGGTGAGTCACCCTCTTAAATTACATACTAGTTTATATACACGAATTTTTGCTATTAACACACTGATAGTGGGTAAAATAATGTCGCAATAAGTGGTTCTGAAGTTGGACTATCATATGTAAGGTCTTTATTAGGTTTGTTTTTTAATGTATATTATAGTTTTCCTTATCGAAAATTATCGATACCGAAAATTACATAACCTAACCTAAAATAACGAAACCTAATAAAAACCTTACATACGATAGTCTAACTTCAGAACCATCTATTGTGACATTATTACCCCCTGTCAATGTGTTAATTGCAAAAATTAGTGTATGTAAACTAGTATGTAATTTAAGAGGGTGACTCACCCCCTTTCCAATGTTGCTCAAACTCAATTTTGAATTCGAGAATTTCATTTCTACGTTATTCTAATTGTCATAAGCTATTTTCCATGAAGAAGAGCTTCTTGAAATACCCAAATAGTACGATTATTCGACATAATCACCCTCTAGTTAACTACCCCTAGACTTAATATTAGGATATTGAGCAAAAACAGGTCAATTCGATTTTTTGACATAGATTTCAAATCTGTAAACAAAATTTTTATATTGTTTATTTTTCACCCCTTTTTGCAAAATTAACCCCCAAATTTTAACCCCCAACCACCCCTGTTGATGTAATATGAACAAATTGCATATCAAGAGATAGCTCTTTAAAAAAGAGCACTATCGCCAATTTAAACTTTGGCTCTATCTCTTACTGTTTTCGAGATATTTGAAAAATTAAATTTTTACCCCAATTTTTGGAGGGCGATTCCACCCCTTCAAACCGTTTTTCCGCAGATAAAAAAAATACGTGTCCCTTAGTTTTTAGTGTTCTACAACATATTTAAGTTTCATCAAAATCGATAGGTCCGGCCTCGGGACCTTTACTTGTTAGATATGTTTCAAAATAACTGAAATTTCGATTAAACAACAATTTATTAATAAGAACACCAAAATAAATCGTTTTTAGATAAAGTTTAATTGTTTTAAATTTGTGTTTTAAATTGTAAAATTGAATAGTTTTTAGATAAAGTTTATTGTTTGAAGACGTCAATTTAAATTGACTTTTTAATATTTTTTATCCAACTTCAAACTTAGTCACTTACCCAAAAGAATAATTATTCTGTTATAGTTTAAGAAAGATATATATGTTCGCATTTACGTCTAATGTTTTTAAACCAAGCTCATGAATAACATTTTTCGTTTTATCCCTATTCACTCGTCTCTCCCGGTTGAGTCCGATCTGCGGTAACTATATTGTGAGTAAATACCAGTGGGTAACCTATGTATGTTCTACGGCACACTGCGCGTCAAACGTATAGACCCCCATAATGGGTGGCCGATTAATTTTGTGTCACACTCTACTTGGCTTATCGGATTTTCGGCGACTAATTGGCATGTAGCTATTTTTAGACATCTGCGCGCCATAACCCCGTTGGCCATTCCCGTTTGTTGAGTCATATTAGTTAATTGGTCTGTGCGTGGGGGTTTTACGTTCATTAAAATTAAATGGATTTTGATCTCATTAAAATTAATTGGATTTTGAGCTCATTAAAACATAATTGGTTATAATAACCCTTTCGGTACCCCCGACTTCCCGACTCCGGAATTGTGAGTTAGATCATAGCTATTTTTAGAATACCCCCACCAAATTTCATGAGTGTATAAAAGCTGTGAGTAGAAAATTCGATAGCATAGCAACCGCCGAGTGGGATTGTACTCTAACAATGGAAAAATATCAACAACTTAGAAAGTTTTTCAAGAGTCTAATTAAAGACAGCGAGCTTAAAGAGTATGAAAAATATAAAATTTGTGGTTTTCGACGTGTGAAGACAAAGTTTGGTGAGCGGATTGTTGTGGAAATGGAAACGCACTCGCTGTGCTTACCAATTAGATTCAGCCGATTAACGGACGAAGACTTAAAGGAGATTCAGGATCAGAAGCTTGCAATCACTAACAGCGGCAAGATATGTAGGTATGTATATCCTATGTATATTCTACGGCACACTGCGCGTCAAAAGTACAGACCCCAATAATGGGTTGATTGCCCATATGAGGTGCCATACAATATCTAATTTAAAAGTAATGTCGGAAGCAAAATTATAGCCTAGGACCCTAGGACCCCCAAAAGAACCAAAATTAAATAGCTAGACGTGTCTCAACACAATGTTGTACAAATTGGCTGTGCTATTAAAATATCAATATTGCTTACTTTTAGAGTCGTTGGATGAGGGAAGCGAAGCACGATAAGTAATTGATTTTGTAGAGAATTGCAGAATATCAAATTAAAAAGTGGAGTTAGTTCAAAATTGTTCCCAAGAATAAGACTAAAATTGTCATCAAATAAGACTAAAATTAAAAAGCTACATGGCTCTTGACAAGTTTTTCCTCAGACACTATTGGGATTCCGAAAAAACAATGATAGTGTAAATACAGTTGTTCGCCAGGGCCTCCGTTTCCCAAGAAAGGCTCAAAATCAAAGTACTACTACAAAACTACCGTTACGGGTATCTGCAGGAAAGTTTCAAAACATGAAAATTAGCTATTCTATTGGAATATGAATATGATTGTAGGGTAGGAATGTCGTTCGGGCGGGAAAATATTAAGTAAAGTTCGAACCTGAAGGGCGCCATTTAGATATTTAATGAACGGTTTGACTTGTGAAAATGGGCGGAAATGAAGAATTTTTTACGGAATTGAAAGCGGATGGAAGTGGGACAGAATAACTATATTTCGGGATTCGTACTAAAAACCGGGAACGGGATTAAAATTGATAGATCGGGAGAGAGTGGGACTGACGGAGTTTTGAAAATTTTTCTCGGGATTGGGAATAGCCAGAAATGTTTAGAGTAAGTGGAAATGGGACAAAAAATTATTACCTACAACATCTCTACTTAAAAGTCGTTTGGTGAGTGAAGCCAGTCACTATAAATCTTTTGTTTCGTACAAAATTTTAGGACATCTGACATAAAAATAATTAGATCTATAATTCTGATAATTTTACGCATGTAAAATCGTGGATCAGAACTATAAGATAAACAAAGCAAAATGAAAATAGAAGAGTTACCTAAGCGAAGCTAGGTCGGGATGCTAGTTGTAAATATATAAAATTAAGTTTATCCATATTCTTATAAAATGTAAAAGTTCGGGTTAGACGGAACAAATAATAGTGGAGATTTTAGCGGATAGGCGGGTAGGCCTGGACCTACCCAGAAATTTAGAAAGAATGACCTTAAGTCAAGCCTTTTTCTCAAATCTAAAACTCTAGCGTGTGCATGCATTACGCAAAAATTATTGTTTTATGAAAGTTCTGCATAATATACACTTATATACTTCTCACTGAGTTATAACAATGCGTCGCGCGAACGACGTTGCGGGTACAGCTAGTCTGTAAAATTTTTATTAGGTCGTGTAATATGAAATGTCGTTTTCGGACCACTTTATCGAGAATGTAATTCAGTTAAAATATCCACATTCAGGGTCGGATCATCGTATAAACAAATTAGACAAATGGCTAGCACCCGATACATAGGAAATTCCCATTACGCAATCCACTGGGACCAAATTGCTAAATGAGAAAGTCGAAGATCACGGGCGTCAGTGTTTCTGATTTATATATTTGTATGATTTACTGTTACAAATACGAACTATTACTTAGACACTAACACATTCAAACATATTTGCTTTAAAACACGGAGGGGTGCCATTATATACATCTTGTGTGCGACGAAATTGTTAAATGGGAGCGTGCGATATGGGAGCGTGCTATGTATTTTGAAGGGTCGGCTCAACCTGTCTATTTTGAATATTTGATTCAATATTCGAGATTTGTTTTAGTTTTTCACATTATTTAGATTTGTTTTATTTATTCTTCTATAATTTTTGTGTGCTATGTA
Source organism: Brachynemurus nebulosus (assembly GCA_035578155.1). NCBI lineage: Eukaryota > Metazoa > Arthropoda > Insecta > Neuroptera > Myrmeleontidae > Brachynemurus > Brachynemurus nebulosus. The sequence goes on from JAPWDM010000038.1 coordinate 1,245,327, forward strand.
TTTTGAAAGGGCGGGAGCGGGGCGGTAAAAACAAAATATCTTGGGACCCAAAGTCGGTTCATCCGCCTCTCGTTATATACAGGCTCTCTCAAGTGGTATGTGATTGCCTTAAATGGATTGTAAATGCTGCTAAACTACATTTTGTTCAGTTTAAAATTATGGAATAAAAATATCCAGCTTCAAGAGAAATGGTACATATACTCGTAAGTTATATGTTTGCAATACAGAAAAATTCGGGCCTACCCAAAACAAAAATCCTAAAATCGCTTCTGTGATACACTAATTTAGTAATTTGATTAATTTGTACAAAAATATAGTTATTAATATACCCTCTTTATAAGCAACTTGAAATAGAATCATACTCTTTTTAGATAATAAAATTTGCATACACGTAAAAAGAGCAAGGCATATGATTCTATTTCAATTTTTATATTGCTTACAACGAGTAAAAAGTGTATTCGATTTTATGAAATGTGGAAGTTATGAATACGCGAAGAGATAAACGATTTTATACATTAACATCTTCAGTATGAACTTACGTTTTTTAATGGAAATACATTGATCGACAGACAAGCATATTATATTTCTCTTCCTGTGCTATTTATTTTCTATTGCGCGCTACATTCCTTATATCTTTTGAAAAATCCGCACAGGATACTGTTGAAATTAAGACTACCTGTATATTTCTGGTCATGAGGTGCAAGTGACCTAGATAGCAAATTTTAACCCTGAAGAATTTTAAAGAGTTATTAATAGTGTCCGACCGAAGGTCAGTCTGGCGGCCGAAGCCGATGTTCGGCTTTCGGCAAAACCTTTGGCCAAAGCTAAAGCCGAAGTCGAATGTGCAATTAAATTTCGAATACTTGTTGTAAATAAGTAAAACGTTCATATAATCATATTACATACTTACAAATTAAAGGCTAACTTTAACATTAAATAAAGGAAGAAATATTTTATTTTGAAAATTTTGAATAATTCTAGGTATTAATTACGAAATTCTGACTTAATACGTATATAACACGCACTTGTCGACTAAACAATGTTACGGTCATCTTTTTTCTCTATGGGGAACCGATTAGTTAGGAATTTGAACAACTTTTATGGAGTTATAATTATATTTAAAGGAACTTGAAATTGTTATATACCGTAGTTTCCGGCGTATAACGCGCACCTTTAACACCAAAAATGTTGTCTAAATTTCGTAGTGCGCGTTATACGCCGGATATAAAACTAAGCTCTGTAAAAATTATGACGGTTTTTATTTTAATATTAATATTAGATAAATAAATTGCACCCATATTTATATACCTTACAATTTTTCCTTTTACCATATGCGCCGGTATTCCTTTCAGTAACTTAGCTAATTAAGCATGTTATTTACCTCGGTTTTCCCACTTTTAACAATAAAATATTGATTGTTTACAAATTTAATAAAATAATTAAAACAGCAATATTATGTTCTTACTAGTTAAAAATATTATTTTATTACTTCCTTTTTAAATTATTTCGTTCAATAGAATGAGCGCTAAAATGTCTAGAATTACTAACATTTTTTTTTTGTAAATAAGTTAGTGTTTATATGTACGATACATACTTTGGTTTTCCCAATAGAAATATACCTTAGTTGGTTGTTGTTTATAAATTTTAAATAGAATTACAATAGAGCAATATTGTTGGTTTTAAATATAATTTTATTATTTTATTGCCTCCTTTTGCAAATTATTCCATACAATAAGTTTATGTATTAAAATTACAGTGTAATGACAAATATAAGTCCACTCGTCAATATCCGTGAATCATGAAATTACTCGAACGTCAAATACTTTTAAGTTAATTTACACCGTTCAGACTATTAAATGCAGTGACTCACCATACAAGTATACGTCTTATACTTGGAAGAACCCGTAAAGCCCTTATTTTGATAGCTTTTGTTTTATTGGTTGATTTTAATGATTTTACCCCTTTTAATATTAGAGATCATTTTTTCTTGAACACTGATATTCATATGATCATGTGGCCAGTGTAAGGAGAGGCTTAGAATAATTTCAAATGAAAATATATAAGGAGAGTCAGTTTAAAAGGTAATTTTTATTTCTTATATAAATTTATATTTGTAAGGCGATATTTTTTCCTGCAAGTTTAATTTTCCTTATTGTTAGGGTTATAAAAACAGCTGTACATGTACAAAATTTCTGGAGATAAAAAAGTAACCGTAAATTATTGATTGATTTGCCAAAATATTTATAGTGTCAGTATTTATAGTTTATAATACCGTAGAATGGAGTTACTTTGGCCCAGATTTTCAGGTTTTATTACAATTATACATTATTAAATAATTAAAATTATGCAAAACGATTGTGCATATATATTTTTATGTTTCATTATGAGTTATGGATGGTATAAACATATCACAATTTACATTTTATTCAATTTTTTTTTTAATATTTTATAAAAGATGGGCCAATGTTACCCACCATTGGGTGGACTTTGGACAAGCACTACATTTGCATAAGGAATTAATGTGTTTCACCATTTGGATTAATGTAAACCCTATGGCTATGGATTCTAAGGCAAATAAAAAATAACCAAGCTATAAAATGAGAAAATATATATTTTTAATGTTGCAAAAAACACTTCATTGCCATATAACTAATATAAGCCTTGTATAAATTGTACAAAATATGTCAGAAAGATCCTAAAATGACACAACAGCACACAGTTTACTAGTAATTTTACATTAGTTCAGGAACTAAAAATTGTCCCCTCTTATTAAATAATTTTGGAGGGTTTATCTTCATTATAACATCACACCATTCGTAAAATAAAGTGTCTCTTTTTCCGGGCCAAGCCCAAGATTTTTTCTTTTTTGTCATACATTCTACTGTTGGCCCATGTTCTTCCTCACTAGTAGGCATCTTAACAATAACCCCAGGATAAAGTTCTTCATTATATTTCACCACGACAAAATAACCTTCTTCGAGTCTGTCTTTATCTATGGTACCGGTAGGCCTACTGACAGAAGAACTTTCCAAACCTTGCTCCTCCTACTCTCTCGAATATGCTTCGTGGCAAAAAAATGAGCCAGCCACTGGCTTGGGGTAAGATTGATCCAAACGTTGCTTAGGCCAATGTTATCCCCAAAAAATAACTTTTTAGGTTAAATTATTATACAAAAATTATTATAAAAAATATACAAATAACAATAAAATGACACTGTTACATTATGTTAACAACTAATGTGAGGTACTTTTAGGCTACTTACTTTAATTTTAGCATTTCAGGTTTTTGCCACAAGAATGAAAGTTTCACAGGTACAATAATGGTGCAAAACATCCAAGAGTAATTTTCCACAAGCAGGGTGTCAACCTAAAAATCTTAAAAAATTAAATACCTGAATTCCTGATATAACAGGATGTACATTTTCATTAGGACAACAATAAAAAATTACATAGTGATAATTTTTATATATCTATAAATAATAACTTTCTTGTACAGGGTGGGCCATTGTTACCCGCCAAGGGCCAAACTATCCCCACTCTACGGTATACAAAAATTCCGGTAAATTACCGGTTAACCGGTTTTAATAAAAAGTTTTGCGAACTACTGGCAAATGAAAAAGTTGCTACATTTACAATCTCTACTGTAGTCCTAACCAATACCATTTAAAAACCTAAGTAAGTATATACCGTCAAACGAGAATATTTAAAAATGGTGGGGCTATTTGAAACAAAAAAGAGAAAGATTTAAACTTTTAAAGAAGAGTTTTAAAAAAAGATTTAAACTCTTAAAGAACATCCCCTATTAAAGAGGCATTAACGTTATGAATCGTTCAGAAATCAAACAGATATAAGAGCTTAAAACTTTTTTTTTTTTTTGTTCCAAATAGCCCCACCGTTTTCAAATAGTCCGTTTGACGGTACGTTTTGAAACATATAGTATGTATTCAAAACTTTGAACTGCGGCTTTTCCCATAAAATTCGATTATTTTCGGATTGACGAACATTGCCGAACTGTTTTATATCTTTCATTTCATTGTATTTTAGTTAGGTATAGTAATGCGTAATAGAATGCTACCTTCGGCTTCTTTTTGGTCGAAGCCGAATATATAGCCGAAGGTGCATTTTTCGGCCGAAGGTGGCCAAAGCCGAAGCCGAGACGAAAGCCTCGGTCGGACACTAGTTATTATCTATGATATTTGACTGGCCTTATGATATTAAGATAAGGACTAAGATCAAAATAATGTACAGCAAACCAACTGAATATGGGTAAATATTTCATATAATTATGTACCTACACATAATATAAAATCATGTCTACCTGTGGGATACCTTTCATTCATTAGCTTGTTATAATAAACAACATAGTGTTTGACGATTATATCTTATAATAAAATCTTATCAATCCCTTACAATAAGAGTCATAAATAAATTCCATTTAAAATAAACATTTAGCAAAACAATGGACTGCTTTGTATAAAAAATGGATTACCGCAGAGAATTTATACAGATTTTATGTTTTTATTTTTTATCTAGGTATCAAACGTGTGATAAAATTATAAAATGCTTAAAAAAATTTGTTGAATTTAATGGAAATATATACAAGATACCTTATTAAATTTGAAAATATTTATGATAATAATCAATGCGTGCAGACAAGGCGGAGTCGTGAAACTGTGAACTTTAACAACTTTGAATAAATGTTATAATATGTATGCTTCAATTAAACGTGATTAAATAAAATGAAATAGTAAAAGAAAAAAACAGATATAATGCTATTTTATGATTCATTGATAAAAAATGTTATATATAAATATATATATATATATATATATATATATATATATATATATATATATATATATATATATATATATATATATATTTATATATATATATACATATATATATATATATATATATACATATATATATATATATATATATATATATATATATATATATATATATATATATATATATATATATATATATACTATAATTGACAATAGTGGTTTTTTCAAACAATATTAGGATATATTAATATTTAAAGGTTATTTGTTACATAATAATTTGTTTCATAAGTAGGCACATTATGTATCAGTTTGTTACGTTTGTTATGTCGACTGATTGTCATAGTTCTATATTTAACAATATTCCTATCTTTATTATTTACACAGGGCCGCGCCAAGGGACATTTGCGCTGGGGTGCAAGACAAAAATTGCCGCCCCTAAAACGCCAAACTTATTTGTAATACTTTTTTACTTACTATACAGTAAGTAAAAACGCCAAACTTGTTTGTCATACAGTTTACTTACTATATATACTTACTTTAATGAAATGCATAAATTATAAAATATTTAGGATTATAAATGGAATAAAACACTTAAACTTTTTTTAACAATTTAGTTCGCATAAATTTCAAGAACAAGTAAATAAAAATAAATAATTTTACACAAAACAAAAACGAATAGTAACAATTTTAAAATTTTATATAAAATTCACTTTCCTTGCCTTTTTTATTAAAAATTCATTTATTAAATCTGACATGTCCATATCTGCAGCAATTTTGTTTTCTATGCTAATTAAACTTAAATACGATATTCTTTCCTGTGACATAGGTACTAGATCTTAAATAATTTTTTATTAATTTAAGTTTCGAAAAACTTCTCTTACCAGATGCCACTGTCACAGATATTGTCAAAAATATTCTTAATGCAATTGTCATATTCGGAAATATTGTAGTAAGATCATTAGAAAATATATAATCTAAAACTGTTAATGCATTCATGTCGGGATTAATATATGTTAAAAGAGTTTCTATTTCATCACATAAATCTACCGCATTTATATCAGATTCGTTCCGCAGAGCCCAAAAGGGGATGTTTTTTACTTAAATTTCTGAGAAACGGACTAATGTAACTTTTCCAAGAAAAGAGTATGGAGTGCTGCAATTTAAAGAACATCCATAAATCTTATCTTATCCTAAGTGGAATAAGCAATATCGAAAGAACATGTATATTTTAAACTAAATTGCTTGCAGATGTGGATAAGCAAATATTGAAAACAAAATTTATAATAACAAATACCCCTGTCGCAGCATCCTGCATAACATAGCGAGTTTCCGATTATAAAAATTAGTTTTTCTCGGTAACCAGTTTATACACAATGATGGTTTAAAATCTTTTTTATCTGATTTTTCTCCTCTTTCTAATGGTGTAAAAAAATGTTGCAAAAATTTTTGAAATTGGGAAAATTTTAGCAAAAAGAAATTTTTTTCACGAAAAATGCTCAAAAAAACATGCTTACGGCATCAGACGTGTCTGACTAACGAATTTCCAACATTTTCATCAAATTTCGTAAAAATAGGACATTTCATTCGAAAGTTATCGTGCGAAAATATATATATATATATATATATATATATATATATATATATATATATATATATATATATATATATATATATATACACATATATATATATATACATATATATATATATACATATATATATATATATATATATATATATATATATATATATATATATATATATATATATATATATATATATTAGTAAATATTATTTTCGGTTTCTAGGGACCTCAAAATAAATTTTTGCCATAGTCCCGGACTCAAGTCGCTTCATGACAGTGGCTGTAATAGCTGAATTCCATTCTGGAAATTCTCCAAAAATCTTGCCATAAATGCGATGCTCGGAACATGGTTTTTTGGACATTTTTCGTGAAAAAAATTAAATTTTGCAAAAATTTCCCCAAATTCAAAAATTTTTGTAACATCTTTTTACACCATTGAAAAAATCACATAAAAAAGGTTTTTGAACAATAATTATTCTGTCAACTAATTTCCGACCAAAACTAATTTTTGTAAAAGGAAATTCGTTATGTTATGCAGGATGCTGCGACAAAGGTATTTTATATGCTACATATTACATTAAATCTATAATAATCACTGCTTGTACGGAACACTATTGGCGCAAGTACAACTTGCACTTGGCGGCTTTTTTATTTCGTAATTATGTACATGCCATAGATATATGAAAAGTATTCATATATCAATGGTACATGCATAGGTCTTTGAGGAATATGTATATAGTATCTTACTACATACATATTGGTATGTACATACTAACACTATAAGTCGTTATTTGACTTCAGTAACGAAATATAGTATATGGATAATCCATATCAAATATCTCCTTATTGAAAAACCATGTTCCTGACGTCAGACACGTCTGGCCGAAGAACTCATCCAAGATTTTTGGACTTCCAACGTTCTCACCAAATTTCGTAATCCTAGGACATTTCGTTCGTGAGTTATCGTTCGGACACACACACACATATATATATATATATATATATATATATATATATATATATATATATATATATATATATATGTCGTGACCGAAACTTTAATGAAACTTATTAAACCCGGACGACACCGGAGATCCCGTTTGGAATGTTGAGGATCGCCACTTTGTTTTATCGAAAACGAAAGAAACGGAGCTTTGGCTTGAATTAAAGTCCTTATTGATTTACTTGTTCACTTTATTTAAATTTTATTTATTTTTATTAAGTTTTATTTACTTCAAAGATTTTATTTATTTATTTTTCGTTAACTTATAATTGTCTTGTTTGATGTGATTTGGTATTGATTAATAAAACGAAGTTCAAATTAAATTAATTTTATTAAAGTAAAATTATTATTACAACAATTAAAATAATTAAATAAAAAGATCTGAACATAACGACGAAAAGACTATCAAAATTTATTAAAATGGCCAAAACTGAAAATAATGAATTTACATCGAATTTATAATAATTTTTATGTTTAGTTAGCAAAACTTATTTAACAAAGATAGAATTTATTTTTATATTCAAATACATTGTACGAAATAGAAAATATATTTTATTTTAATATGTCTAGGGAACATCCGGTAGTTGGCTCGTGGATTATGCTGTTTTCTGCATTTTCACATCCTGTGTGTAGTTATGTTGCGTTGATCTCACGGTGATAGATTTTGTTGAAATTTGCAAATTTTATGTGTTGTGCATGGCACCACACTCCTCCCCCATTAGAAAGGTTCCTGCGGGACCTTAGAATTTGACTGGGCGAATGGGACGGCGTCCAGATACACATGATGCTGAAGTTTGGATTCTTCGGTCCTTCAAAAGTACTGTTTGGCTGCTGGGCTCGAAGACCACTTCGTGATTGTACGGCTGGACTTGATTCCTCCGGTTCTCCCCGAATAGACAATTGTAAAAATTAAATGTGTTGCCTCCCGATTTGGTGCATGGGCATAGGCATTTGAATAATCTTGCTAGTAACGTCGCTATTACTTTGAATATTCCATATTTATAAAAGTAGTAAAGTAGTAGTACAGCTATGATTCCCATACCAATGTAGCATAACCAGTTGTAAATGACGTTTTCGTACTTGATTATAAATGGTTTGTTTAACTGGCTTTGAAGATTTTCGTCCATCTTCTCCAATTGATGTTGAGTGTATTTGACTTCGTTGAGGTCCAGATTTGTTAATTTTATGGGCTTTAAGTATTGTGGTTTTAGGGCCTCTTCTTTATGTAAATATTTGCAGCAATCATCTTCCAGGATGTCGACTGCTGGAATGTGTATGTAGACGGATAGGTTTTTGATTGACATTTCGGGCTGTAGTACGACGTTGTGTGTCATGAAGCGGCAGTTGTTTGGAATTTTGAGAAGTCCAATTCCATGTAGGCTTCTTTCTTCATCTGGATACTGTGTGCAGAGTGCGGTTCCCTTTGTCGGTTTTGATAAGATGAACAACCATTGATTTTGGGATATTTGTTTCCAGACTTCGGACTGTGCGTATATGGTGGTTTTCTTGCATGACCTGGGAATGGATGCTTCTTGAAGATCGAACATTTCTAACTCGCAAATGTTGTCGGTTCTTCTTTGTAGTGTGTCGATATTTTTACAGATGTACACATCATTGACTAGTGTACATGGATCGAGCTGTTTTAGAGTAGCGAATTGTGACTTTCCTCTGCTGGATATTATGTAGGGAAAATCTATGGTAATATAGGATACTTGTGAGGAATTTTGTAATGGTGTTGGAAGTGGAAATGCTTGATATAAATTGTATTCAGTAATTTGCGCTATTGGGACTTTTAATAAAATTACTAAAATGTTATCAGTCATAAAAGCTTTGACTTCCATTAATTTATAATAATTTTCAATAGTCTCTGTGCTAACTTTAATTGGTAATTCAAGAGAAGAAATTTGACTTAATTCATTCATAAGATTTGTCGGAGTAATTATGTTGTAATCAATTATCCCGTGTCTTATTAATGTTAGTGTCATACTATAAGATTGTAATTGTTTTAGATTTAAATCATTTATTTGTTTTATTAGCAATAAATGGTCTAAGAGCTCGATTTCAAGTGAATTGTGATTAATTATGCTAGAAGAATTAGATATGTATTGATTAAAAGTTTTAATATTAATATTTAATTCTTGTTCCGCGTCTTGAATAGTATTTAACGTTTTATTTAAAGTATTCATTGTTTCTGATAGAATTTTTATTTGATCTTTCATTAATAGATGTGTTGTTTTCCTATCATTAATAATAGAATTTATCGAATTCGTATAGAATGTTGCGTCATCAGAATCCGGTGATCCGATAAGCCACTTTAATATTTTAGAACCTACATTTAAAAGTCCTCTTCGTCTACGTACGTGATGAGCTTGAATAGTTTTGATTAAAGTTTTTATTTCTTCCATTTGCTGTACTAATAATTTTTGTTGTAATTTACAAGTCCCGGCGTTGGAGTGATTACTTGGTATCATTTTGCAGAAAATGTATGATTTGTGGTAGTATTCTTGAGCCTTTTCTAAATTTTCTTCGAATGTAGTTGTATTGATGTAGTGCATTAGTGTGAATTTTTGGTTACATATTTTCGCGTCCCCTAGTTTCTTGAATAAAATTCCCGGCGAGGTGTTAATTTGTTCCACCTGTATTTCTGCCGTCGTTTGGTGTATAAGCAGTAGTATTGGTAACAACGTTGATAACTTCGCCATCTGAAACGTAAGGTTTCAGGTTATTTTCGTGAAATGTTTTATTTGTATTTCTATATCTAACTTTAACTGTGTGAGTATCAGGATGGACAGATATGATTTTAAATGGACCTTTGTAGCGACAGGATAATTTCCCTGGAGCGGATTGGCCTTCTTTTACTAGGACGTATTCTCCTACTTGGAAATTTCTTACTTTTGTTTGCTTGTCGTATTGAGCTTTATTTTTGATTTTGCTTTGTTTTAAATTTTCTCTTGCAGCTAATCGTAATTTCTTGATTTTTTCTTGCACTTCTTGTGATAATTCTTGATATGTTTTTGCATTTGTGTTTCTTTCAAACGATGTTGGAATATTCGGATCGATTCCAAATACAAGTTTGTATGGTGTTTCGTCAGTGGAGCGATTTTTGTGGGTGTTGAATGAAAATGTGGCTAAATACAGCATTTCATCCCAGTCGTTCATTTCAGTGTTGATATATGATCTTAAATAATTTTCAATGTACGAATGTGTTCTTTCTAGCGAATCATTTGTTTGAGGATGATATGGAGATGTGGTCTTCTGCTTGATGTTGAATAATTTATTGACTTCTTTGATGACGGAGCTGATAAAAACAGGATCTTGATCCGTTAGAATGGACTTCGGAAAACCAAATGTGCTTGCATATTTCAGGAAATAGATTGCTGTTGTTTCTGCTTTTCTATCCTGAAGTGGATAAACTTGAAGGTGCTTTGTCAGATGATCCTGGATCGTAAGGATGAACTTATTTTGATTCCTTGTTACCGGAAGTGGGCCTATAAAATCCATTGAGATTTCGTCATTGAAGTTCTTTGCTGTTGTGGTGATCACCATTGGTGCTTTTCCAATACGAGTTGTTTTTGTTTTTTGACATATGGGACAATTCTTGATGTATTTTTCGACGTATGTTTTCATACCTTTCCAAAAGTATTTTTGTCGAAGTTCGCTGTATGTGCGGGCAATGCCTGGGTGACCTCTTAATGGTGAATCATGGTATTCGCGTAGTAACTGTTGTTTTTCCGCTTCTGTTCTGACGATGATAGTTTCCACTGTTTCTTCATTATTTGTTTCTTGATTATTTATTTCTTCGTTAGTTGTTTCTTCATTTATAATTTCTTCATTAACAATTTCTTCGTCACTTGTTTCTTCATCTATTGGTATCGTTTCGATTGCGTTATTCATACCTGAAGTGCTTGGTATTGGTCCTTCATTTTCTTCTTGATTGTTAGTTTCGTTGTCCATACCTTCTTGTTGAATTTCGTTCAATTCTTTTTCTAATATTTCTTGTATTTCTTCTTCTGTTAAATCTTCTTCAATTGTATTACTGCTTACACCTAATTCTTTTTCTAATGCTTCTTGGATTTCCTCTTCAGTTAATAGTGAAGAAAAACCAATATCATTTATATCGATTATTTCGATGTCGTCGTTGAAATGATACGATAGTAAGTTATTTACGTATTTTTCACTTATTGTTTTATCGATATATTTTAAATTAATAATTGTATTATTTTCGGACGTTAAAGATATTTCTTCTAACGCTTGATATAATATTTTAAGATTTAATTTATCTTTTATTTTATGTTTTAATATTAATAAAATTATGCTTTGATTATTTTTATCTTTTCGTATTATTTGACCTATATTAGCATTTGTAATATCATTTTTATTAAAATTATTTAGAATAAATGTTTTTAATTCTTCTTTTATTTGAAGATCTTTTGTAATAGGTATTATTAGTGATTTAATATTATTTATGTCATTACCTCGATTAATTTTTATATTGGGGTTACATGTTTTATTAAATCTTTGGAAATTTTCAAATGATTTTTCTTTATTTAACATAGCTACTAATATTGGACGACTTAAAGTATCCGCGGTGTAGTTGGTTTTGCCTGGGATGTATTGAATTTTATATTGATAATTAAGTAACTTTAGCCTCCAGCGTACCAATCTACTCGTCGGATCCTTTACGGAATTTAGCCATACCAAAGGACGATGATCAGTCTTTATTAAAAATTCACGACCGTATAAGAAATGGTGAAAATTTTTAATTGTTTTAATAATTGCAAGACACTCGCGTTCAACTACAGAGTAATTCCTCTGAGCCTGATTTAATGTGCTGGAGTAATATGCAATTGGCATATCAATCCCGTCATATTCCTGTGTAAGGACGCCTCCTACGCAATCGTTCGATGCGTCCGTAGTAATTGAAAACATTTTATTTTCATCAGGATATTTTAAGATTGGTGTTGAAGTTATTTTATTTTTTAAAGTTTCGAATGCTTGTTTGCAATTATTATCAAAATTAAACTTTTGATCCTTCTTTAATAAATTAGTTAATGGTTGGGCTATTTGTCCATAATTTTTAATAAATTTTCTATAGTACCCGGTGATACCTAAAAAGCTTTGTAATTGTTTAATGTTTTTTGGTTCGTTTAATTTTAATATTTTATCTATTTTTTCAACCTGCGGCTTGATTCCTTCTAAGGAAATTACATGGCCTAGGTATTTTAATTCCTGTTTAAGGAATTCGCATTTATCCATATTAATTTTTAGATTGTTTTCTTTTAATATACTAAATATTTCAGAGAGATATTGTATGTGTTCATCTAAATTTTTACCTAATACAATATTACATCATCCAGGTAACACATGCATTTATTTTCTAAGATTTGTTTATGAAATATTTCATTCATAAGGGTTTGAAAAGTAGCAGGACTGTTGATTAATCCGAATAGCATTTTTAGAAATTCGAAATGGCCGTTTCCTACAGTGAAACCTGTCTTGGGAATGTCTTCTTTTTTTTACAGGAATTTGGTGGAAACCACTTGCCAAATCAAGTGCACTGAAATATTTGTTTCCGCCTAAGTTTGTTAAAATATCATCGATACGTGGAATAGGGTAGCTATTGGGGATGGTTTTTTCATTTAACTTCCTATAATCAATAACCATTCGATACTTTTGGATACCTGAAGAATCTAATTTTTTATCGACTATCCAGACGGGTGAATTATAAGGACTTTTACTTTTACGAATAATACCATTTTTTAATAATTCATCTACTTGTCGTTGTGCTTCGTCCCTTAATTTTTTTGGAAGAGGGTAAATTTTATTTTTAATTGGTACATTGTCAATTAATTTAATTTCGTGCTCGATTTTTTGTGTACAACCTGGTGGGTCGTCATCTAATTTCACAATAGTATGAAATTGTAAAATAGTGTTTTCTAATTTTTGTTTTTCAATTTCTGTAAGTCCGTCTGTCCTTAAAATTTTAATAATTTCTTGTTTTCGTACAGGATCAATATTAATTTGGAAAACATTAAGTATTGGATCGAGAGAAATTAAATTATTTTTATAATCAATAACTGCGTTATATTTTGCCAAAAAATCAGAACCAATTATTCCGTGAAATGGGACCTTATCGCTATCTACTAAATGAAAATAATGATGAAAGTTAAAATTATTTTTAGTCAAAAAGATTGAAACAAGTCCGTAAGGTTGTATTACGCCGTCTGTTATACCGCTAATATTTGGTTCAATACTTGTATCTATTTCAGTACTATAATTTGGATTTATGTTGTCCAATTTTATCAGACTGACACTTGCACCAGTATCGATCAAGAAAATAAATTCGTTAGTTTTTGAATGTGGGGAATTAAAAATTAATTTTTTATCAATTAAGCCATTTGGAATTTTTGTGAAGCCGATTCTACTTGTTTGCTCGTTGTTGCGGCTTCTGTCAACCCGAGCGTTTTTAAGTTTAAATTATCATTTGCATGTGCTACTTTTGGATTAGGGTTATTTAATCTTTCGTTATATTGTTTTTTTCTACACTCTTCAATAGTATGACCCTTAAAATTGCAATATGTGCATTGTTTAATTACTGATGGATTATTATCCGATCGATTTGGAGGATTGTTATACGATGGGTAATTTGATTTACTCCTACAATCCTTTGTATTATGATTTGAACGTTTACATATTTTACAATATTTACGAGGTTGAGAATTACTAACGTTAAGATTTTTAAATTGATTTTGAACGTTTAGAAATGCTTCTTCTTCGCTTGCTATGCATAAAGCTTCATTCATCGAAGAATAAGTTTTATGGCGTAAAATATTTGATATTTCGGGTTTACAATGGTGTGTAAACCGTCGTAATGCCATCTCTTCGATGAGTGCTAGCTTTCCTAATAATAATGATTCTGAAATATTATTTTCTTTTACCTTTTGAATAATTTTTGAATTTAAACTTTTAATTCTTAAGTAAAATTCTTTTATAGATTCATTTGGTTTTTGCCTACACGTTTCTAATTGTTCTTGCAAATATGTGAGACTTTCTGTTATTTGATAAATTTGTTTTAATTTTATTTTTAAATCATAGAATGATAAAATATTTGTAGCATTTAATTTATTTTTAACGTCTGAAGAGACTTTTGAAAATATAAGTGCCGTTAGCGCTCTTTGTTGTGAGTCATTTGCTAGGTTGAGGGCATTTTCGGCGTTTTGTATGAAATTATGTAGTTCGGAAGGGTTTCCGTTGAATGGGGTTACCATTTGCGCAAGGAATGAAATAGGAATGTGTTCCATTGGAACATCGTTATCTTCGGAGACTTCTGGGGATTGTGATCGGGATGGATTTTGTGAATCAGGATTCATGATTGGAAAAATAACTTAAAAGCAGAGAGAAAAATCAACAATCCACCTACCTTTGTACAAGCTCGGCTGTTTTGTTGCAGCGTCTTGACCTGTCTCTGTAGTTGGGTTTTTCTGTTGTTTTTCCAGTTGTTGTACACCGTCGTGACCTGGTTCGACTCCAAGCTGGTAGCGCACAATGTTTGGTTGCTTGTTATTTTCCTTTTGTACACCGTCTTGACCTGGGCTGGTTCCACAAGCTGGTAGTGCACAGTAAATTCACAGTCTGTATTCGCAATGTCCCGTTTTTCACTTATTGTCCTTTTTGTCGACCGAAGGATAACTATCCTGGCAGGATCGCCAGATTTGTCGTGACCGAAACTTTAATGAAACTTATTAAACCCGGACGACACCGGAGATCCCGTTTGGAATGTTGAGGATCGCCACTTTGTTTTATCGAAAACGAAAGAAACGGAGCTTTGGCTTGAATTAAAGTCCTTATTGATTTACTTGTTCACTTTATTTAAATTTTATTTATTTTTATTAAGTTTTATTTACTTCAAAGATTTTATTTATTTATTTTTCGTTAACTTATAATTGTCTTGTTTGATGTGATTTGGTATTGATTAATAAAACGAAGTTCAAATTAAATTAATTTTATTAAAGTAAAATTATTATTACAACAATTAAAATAATTAAATAAAAAGATCTGAACATAACGACGAAAAGACTATCAAAATTTATTAAAATGGCCAAAACTGAAAATAATGAATTTACATCGAATTTATAATAATTTTTATGTTTAGTTAGCAAAACTTATTTAACAAAGATAGAATTTATTTTTATATTCAAATACATTGTACGAAATAGAAAATATATTTTATTTTAATATGTCTAGGGAACATCCGGTAGTTGGCTCGTGGATTATGCTGTTTTCTGCATTTTCACATCCTGTGTGTAGTTATGTTGCGTTGATCTCACGGTGATAGATTTTGTTGAAATTTGCAAATTTTATGTGTTGTGCATGGCACCACATATATATATATATATATATATATATATATATATATATATATATATATATATACATATACATATATATATATATATATATATATATATATATATATATATATATATATATATATATATATATATATATATATATATATATATAAATTTTAGTGAAGGTTATTTTCGGGTTCTAGGGACCTCAAAACAAATTTCTACCATAGTCCCGGGCTCAGGTCGCGTTATGACAGCGGCTGTAATAGCGTGTATCCATTCTGGAAACTCGCTAAAAGCAGAAATAATAAATTAGGTTTAAGATATCAACCAAATAGGAAAAAGAAGATAAAATAAAAATGTTGGTTTTAAAACCAAATAATTGAAATCTTAAACTCTTTTATTATATTTCGACTGTTCAATACAGTGTTTATTAAGTCTTATTTAAAAGAATAATATTTTACTAAGAGATCCTCAGTCATCAATTTTTAGTTTGTTTTGTTTACTAATCATCACGTACTATATACAACGTAACGCAACGAAAACTAAATAATTTTAAAGATTGATAAATGTTTTATGTGTAGAATTCAACGACGATTTTTATAAAATTAAAGCGTGCAAGAACATGTTCGATCCCGATCCCGTTTGATTTCGCCGATTACCGCGCAAATGATTGTTGTCGCTGGTCGACAATCGGAATAATCGGATTACCGACCGGTCACAACAATCATAATAGACAAGTATTTAAGCAAAATGCGGGTAACATTTAGTGTCATCAAAATTACCACATAAAAATAGTAATAATTTTATATTTTATTTGCCGCCCCCAAAGCCTGCCGCCGGAGTACTAGGCACCCCTAACACCCCCGCTTGGCGCGGCCCTGTATTTACATTTATTTAGCCATTCAGTTATTGTGAATTCAGTGATTGGAAAGCAAAGTATACACCAGTATTTTATTAGACTAATAGCCAATTGCACCAAAATTAATTTAATCGAAACTTAATATCCATTAGTAAATCAGAGATTAACTAACCCCGATTTGTCTGTGACACTATTTCAAATTTACCAATGGTTAGCTATTGTACGTCACCGGCCATTGTTATTATAGGACATGAAATTTGGACATTTCTGTTAAGTTTTTGTCATTTTCGTTGTCAGTACCTGAATCAGCCTTTATTCCATTTATCAAAACAATTTTTAGTTATGTTTAAAATGGATAAAAAGAAAGCTTTGGTAATTTGAAAACTAAACTAATTATTTGCTATTTGCTTTCTAAAGAATAATGACAATACAGGAACAATAAAATACTAAATGTCGGCTTGCGGTTGCAAAAACTCTTTCATTTAAAAAAAATTACTGAAACTAACTTGCTGAAAATTGAGACATGAAACAACTTTTTTCTTACAAAATACGCTATGTGATATGACAGAATAGCGCATTTTGATTTAGTTAATTTATTCAAAAATGAAAATAACTACACTCATCACATTTTAGGGGAAGGTAGACCTTAAAATTCTGATATTAAGTATATATATGTATATAAGTTTCTTAGTATATTATATGTACCATTTCCCTCCACTCTCCACGACAATTTCCTCTAGAACAAGGCGTCTCCTCCGAGACGCACAGTATTCGATTTGACCCATTTAACGGGACAAAACGTATATTTACGAAGTATAACAGATGTTTAAACCAATATGTTATTTGGGTAGCTGAATGTCAGGTACATTTATTATGACAACAATAAACACCACCCGTACATGTCCTTGCATGTTACCAATAGTACAAAGTTAACGTTGGTTTTGACGCAGCCATCAGTGTGATTGCAACTCTTAACGTATGAGGTGTTGTTACTGTGTTCAGAAACGTATTTTCTTTAATGTTAAAATGTAATCAACTTCTATAGGTATGTCTTTACGTACGTAACTATATTATTATTTATATTATTGTATAGTTAACTAATTAGCTCCTTTAAACTAAAGTATGTTAAATTACTGTTAAAATACCAGTTTGTAATTAAAAAAAAGTTATACTGCAAGATATCGCAAGATTTTCAAAACTATTTTAAACGTTACTTTAGTTATTGTACTGTACAATTAATATGTATTTAAAGTGCGAAGTCGTGCGGAGTTCGATAACTAATGTATTTGTTTTTACAGATCGTCAAATAACACAGGCCAACGACTAAAAAACTTTTTTAATACTTTAACCATATTTTTATGGATTTTAGTGTGCTGAATCTGAAAATAACAATAAAATTGCTGTATCACCCACCATTTCCCTACATTTTACATCATAAACCTTTATATTCAAAAAAGTATAGTTCAGAAAATTAATGCAATCAATATATAATAAAAAACCTTTTTAATACTTTAACCATATTTTTTATGGATTTTAGTGTGCTGAATCTGAAAATAACAATAAAATTGCTGTATCACCCACCATTTCCCTACATTTTACATCATAAACCTTTATATTCAAAAAAGTATAGTTCAGAAAATTAATGCAATCAATATAATACTAAATGTGCGAAAGCGAGCGATCCAATATCTTATAATGAATATAATATCTTATAATTCCAATATCTTTGCTCAAAGTTCCCGCATTTATCAGAAGCAAAGTTACAAGAGGGCGTCTTCATTGGCCCTGATATAAGAAAATGATGTTTGACTCTGAGTTTGAATTACATATAACAGTGAAAGAGAAAAAGGCTTGGATTACTTTCAAGGAAGTTGTTAACAAGTTTTTGGGTAACAAAAAAGACCCAGACTATAATATAACCATTGTATCTAATATGCTTAATCGCTTTAGAAATTTGGAATGTTTAACGAGCTTAAAGATTCATTTTTTAAACAGCCAGCTAGACTACTTTCTGGACAATTTAGGAGCTGTCAGTGAGGAATAAGGAGAACGTTTCCACCAGGATATCAAGATAATGGAAAAACACTATCAGGGACGTTGGAACACTAGGATGATGGGAGATTACTGTTGGTTCTTTCACCGAGAAAGTCAGCAAGCGGCACACAGAAGAAAAAGCCACATCCGAAGCTTCAAAGAAAAGAGAGAAAGAAAATATAAGTCCATGGACTCTTAAAACCTTCATAAAACTTAGTATTAGGAATAAAAATATATTTTATGTGTTAAAATAGTTCTGTTTGTCTTGTACAAGTTATTTTCTTCCCACTCCTATAGAATATTAGCATATTTCATTAAATCTGACATAGCCAAAATGTGACAAAACTGTGGGTGATACAAAATAATGAAACTCAAATTTGGATTCAGCACCCAAAAAAATATAAAGATCACCTATTAACATTAAAAAAGTTTTTTATGACCTTAATTTTGCAGGCCTGTGTAATCAGAGAAGGGATTTTTAACATATGGCGATCAACAAAGCCCATAGATCGTTTATCGTGTTTGATTAAATAAGTAAATGCATGTACAATTCTTTATTTTTGTGTTTTATAACTCAAATGTCCATAACAACAGCAATAAATAGAAATTCAGTCAAATACAATAGTTGTTTAATTTTGTCCCGTTAAATTAACCAAATCGAATACTGTGAGACGTCTGGTTTTCATCGAGAAGCTGTCTACTGTATTATCATATCAGATTTAATTTTGTATGGTATAATTAGAAATGTTTCAAAAATTGTAGTATTTATACAATAAACTCATTAATGGTAGATTGCACCAACATTATTAATCGGCAGTTAAGGGGTTAGGCTACTCTAAAACCTGAAAAAATAGGCTTTTTTGTGGAATTTTTTTCAGAAATACTACAAAATAAATTGAGATTACAAATAACGGTGTTTATTATACATATCAGTGACTGTACACAGTAATTTTTTTGAAACGATTAATTTCAAAATGGCGGCTGTGCAGCGTTTTTGCAATGACGTCTCTGTATCTCCGGGATTCACGACCAGACAAACAACGCCTGTAATTTTTAAATTATAATTTTTTGACTTTCATCGCTAATATTCGCGCCCGACCAATATAAATATATTTAGTGGAATTTTCGTATACACCAAGGGACTAAAGTGCGACTTGGCTATGTTTTGCTTGAGATTCTGGTGCATTTTGGTGTCTTTTGATTTCTTTTGATGCCTTTTGGTGTCTTTAAAGAGTCACTCCCTAAAAGTCACTCTTGAAAACGACGAGAGTTATTTACTTTCCACCCTGTATAGATGTTTATCGTTTGAACGTCAAATTCCATAAAAGAATGTAACATTTTTTTGCGCATTACGCTTCATTTCTCAATTCGTTACTTAGAAGTATTTATATATAATAATATATTGTAGTATTTACTTGCAACTGATAATTTTTAAGGCATAATTGTGAATTTTGTGATATGAAATTTTCGCGGAAGTTTAATCTTTCACGTCTGACTGATGGAACTATATAGTACTATGAGAAGGATTATGAGGTTTTATAAAAAAATTATGAAATCTTTATTTCTTATTTGAATAAAAACATACATTTGATACACAAAACACAACTTTCTCTTTATACTTACTAACTGTGGTCTTAATCTTATCCAATTTAATTTTTATTTTGTTATTTAAATCTATATTAGTGTCTTATAATTCTTTTTCTAACTAGTAATTCGATATATACAATGCATCGAAGTTTTCAAATTGTAAAATATAATCTGTTCCTTCCGCCAATTCTTTCAAGCGTCGACACTGTTTAACTTTAATTTCATGTTTTATTTCTTGGATGGTGATATCGTTGATTTGTTCTATTTCGTCGTCATTATAAGCTAAATTACTTATATTTTCGCATATTTCCGAGTAAACTGTTACTTCTTCTATTTTTACAAATGAGTGATCATGAATTGTAGTAACTCCATTACTTTTAAATGTTATAAACGGCTCTTCTGTCTGTAAGAGGATTAAATCCATTCCATTGTACGGAATAATAAAGTATCAATTGTCTTTAAGTTTTTCTCTGGTGTCGTAAACATTTACAAACCAATTTTTTATATATCGTCTTAAGAAATATGTAAACGCTTTTACTTCCATCTTTTTCTACAAGGACTCCCACCTAGGGGTATTTTCCCTTTTTATTAACAGTAAATGCAGAAATATTATAAAGTCCAGTGGTATTTCAAATTCTTCCATTGTTTTTTAAAATGATTTAATATTTTTTTTTAGTTCTGCTAACTTGCGTTCTTTTTCTAGTAAATGTTTATATTCTTCTTTTATAGCGATGGTTCTTGTCAAATACCCTAATTTCTTTTCTTGAAATCTATTTGTGCCAGCTATAGTTTTCGTTTCTTGGCTGATGTTATATAAACTGATAGTAACGGTTCTATTTCCTTGATTGCATATGGAGTCAATTTGTTAGTTAAATTGGTCTTTTTCCTTAAGACTTGTGGAATGACGTTGTTAGTTTTAATCAGTCCGGTGTACTCGATACTTATATCTTTCGAAATCGTAGAGAAAATTGTCCTGGATTTAGAGAAAAACGTTGCTCCATTTTAATGTAACACTTTTGTATAATACGTATGTTACTTTTATCAGTAACATCTTTCACAATTCCCATAAAATTAATATGCAAGCAATTAAAACTAAACGCAGAGATGCCAGTAATTAATTACATTATTCCTAGTTTCCGATTTATTGATATTCGAATATCAATTCCGAATATTACACATTTGTAATCCAGTCAACTTTTTGGTGTTTTTATTTTTCCAATATACAAAATGCAAAAGATTATTAAATACGAGGCAACAGCTGTTCTCTAGACTCTACGTCAATTTTGTTCACATTTTGGAATTGAAATAGAATATATTGGCGCATTTTGGAGTGGCTTTTACTATCTTCTAATAACTCAGTCTTTTACTATCTTCTAGCAATCTTCTAATGGATTAAATGTACTCTCCATTTTATAATAATTTTCAATATTATAGTTATATATTGTTGCTTCCAATCTTTTAACTCCGTGTTCCTTAGCCAAAACAGATAAAAATGTTTCGTTTAATCGCATATCTGGACAACTGATAAAGTCAATAATGTGATTACCAGTTTGTTTATTGACTACAGGACTTGGTATTTGGCAAACAAATTTGTTATTTATTTTAATTCTAGCATTCAAATTTAGCCATGACCAGCAATCAGTTCCAATTGTTTTATCGTTATCACAATTACATTGCGACTCTCTTTGTTATGTTAAAAGACTGCTCATTTATTGTAGTTTTTAAAATGGCCTAACATTTGTTTCGCTTTCCTTTAGAAAAAAAGATATTGCTATTTTACTGCAAAAAAATGTCATTGTGAAATTATTTCAGTACAGTAGAACCCGTTTAAGTTGGACACCCGCGGTGCAATCAAAAACTGTCCAACATAAACAGGTGTCCAACATATGCAAAATACCAAAATCATCTACGCTTAGTAATTTTAAGGTTAACACTAATTTAGAATATAATGCAAAATTAATTATTTTTAAAGTAATACATATACACACATCTACGTATCAATATTTATTGAAATAAACTATCGAATAACAATCGTAATACATACATATTATAGATATTTAAACATTATCTTTCGTAAAAAAATCACTTATCTTAGTTTGTTTGGATACAATTTTTAGGAAAATTTTGCTTTCTAATTTGCTTTGAATTTTGAATAAATCTTCTAACAGTTCGCATGGGTTTTCAGTTAAATACTTAATGGCGGTATTTATACCGTTCAAAGCTTCTTCAGGGGTTGTTGGTTTCTCCGCTACTTTCTCGCACTCGTCACTAGATTCTTCGATTTCGTGTTCCTCGTCTAGTTGTAAAACATGTTGAAGAACGTCTTGATGTGTATTGAAGACATGATCGTGTACCTCCAAGTAGGCATCGGCGGTGATCATTTCTTCAGCAGTCTGTAACTGATTTTGAAACTCTGGAGGTAATAATTTAATTGCATCGTGAAGTTCTGAATCAGGGTCTTCATTATGATCCCCTTCATTTGCTTTTGGAATACTAAAACCAGCTCGTCTAAAACACTTAACAATTGTTTCCGTAGATACAGCTTGCCATACTTCGCTGATCCATCGAATTGCATCCAAGACCGTGACTGAGTTGATAAATTCCTTGTGGTTGTTAGAAATTTCAGATTTAGCAACTAAACACATAAGCAAACTTTTGCGGTAATAAGCTTTCATTGTTCGAATCACGCCTTGATCTAGTGGCTGAATTTCCGATGTTAGATTTGGCGGTAAATAAACAAGTTTAACATTTTCGAACGATTTCATAATCTTATGACTTGTAGCATTATCTAGTATGATCACAATTTTTCTAGCAGCCTTACGCATTTGCCTGTCAATATCTGACAACCAACTTTCAAAAATATCAGTCGTCATCCATGCCCTTTTATTGTGTCGCCAAATAACGGGAAGTTCCTTACATCTCATTTGTTTAAAAGCTCGAGGACGTGCTGATTTCCCAATTACTAACGGCGTTAACTTTTCTCCGACCGAACTCGTACATAATAGAACAGTTAACCGTTCTTTAGACAATTTACCACCTTTGCATGGATCACCTTGTGCAACATAACTTTTTTTGTCTAATAAACGCCAAAAAAGACCAGTTTCGTCTGCATTAAACCGATCTTCTGGCGCATAATCTTGCAACAGATTTTCCAGTGTGTTTCGGTGTTTCGGTCACGTGTAAAATACATGAATGTCCAACGTAAACAGGTCAAAATATCAAAAATCATTTTAAAAAACTGTCCAAATTAGACAGGTTTCCAACATATAGAGGTGTCCAACTTATAAGTATTAATATGCATTTAAAACAATGTAATTTCGCCAGGCCAATTGAAAAGTGTCCAACTTGAGCAGGTGTCCAGTATACAGAGGTGTCCAACTTGGCAGGTTTCACTGTAATTACTTTCAAATTATTTAAGTTACTTGCAGACACTCTTGTACCTGCGTAAACCAAAGATAGATGATGAGCGAAGATAAAAGATAGATAGATAGTCGATCCACTTTGGTGTGCAAACGTTGCTTCCTCGTGACTACGCTAATCATGTCCAATTTTGCCGAAGTATGTTACAAAAACACAGACAAAACCCAGAATTCCTAGATAAAATTTTATGGACAAATAAAGGCACATTCAAAAAGGATCGGTTCATAGATTCCCAATCTTCATAGTTATGTGATCGAAAACCCACATTCAATTTCGAGGAGAAGGGTCACAACATCACTTTAAGGTAAATTTGTGGATCGGAACATTGAACGGTCAAATCACAGAATAATCAGAAGCTAAGTTGCTATCTCTGCACTAGTGATACCAGTGTAGACAAAAAATCCCCTCCAGTTCCCACCACTATGTTGTGTAGGTATACATTGTTTATAGTGGTGTTGGTTTGATATTTGCAACTGTGTCAGTTGTCACACACACAATTACAAAACACGTATTGTCGGACAGAGCAAGGTGGGGTCCAAGCTAACAATGGTCTAACAATACATTACAATGCGTTGTGTATTCGGTGACGGACATCGACTAACTAAATGCCTTAACCGGTATTAAGCACACTCAGGCACACTGCTATCCACAATTTTTTACACATACGCTCAGGGCTTGGGACAAATAATAGGCCCTTTTAATTTGCCTGAAAATCTGAAGAAATTTATCATATACCATGTGAGTTTTTTGAGAGTTGCCATTTTTATTACAACCAAATTTGTATCATAGAAATGGTACTGGAAAAGATACTTTTCTTGGATGTAATGGTAATGTAACCAACCAGAACACTAGCGGTTGAAGTAGCCTCAAGTACATTTGCACATTTTTACCGCCTAACTGATAAATTAAAGAAAAATTAAAAAATTAAACTTGGGTAAAAAAATTTTTTTACTCATTTATTGTTACTCATCGAAAAATTAATATCTAGTCTCATTTAAAAATCTATAGGTTTGTATCGTAGCTCGAAAACCATACGAGCTATAAAGCTCCTGACTATAGCAATCGGTTGCCGCCGTCGATATCTGCAACTCTTATTTGATCAATTTTTCGATTAAATCAACGGTTTGGCTGTAATAAAAATGGCAACTCTAAAAAAACTCACGCAGCGTATATATATATATATATATATATATATATATATATATATATATATATATATATATATATATATATATATATATGTATATATATATATATCGATATATATATAGCGATATATATATATATATATATATATATATATATATATATATATATATATATATATATATATATATATATAGGGTGTTAGTGAATAAGTGCGAAAGATTTTAACTGATGATTGCTAAGGTTCTTTTATGTAAAAAATTCATATAAACTCAGGTCCAAAAACGCTTAGTTTCAAGGATACAGGGTGTTCAGTTTCTCGTCTTTTTTAATATTTTTCTAAACATTTCAAAGCTGGTTGGAGATTCTGACACAAAATTTGGAACACGCTATGACAGGGTAAATACCCACATTTTGAAGGAGACAGAATATTTCTATTCAAATCTGTGGTGTCCTTACGGCCATGTGATGACCATGACAACAAAAAACCTTAATACCACTTTTTACCAGAACGTATAGTTTCGAAGAAAATAACTTTTAAAAAAAATTTTGAGGACCACTGGTTGTCCACCTTTGCATATAACCACCATCTACTTGTACACATGCATTCAGTCGACGTATCCATAATTCACGTTTTAGAGAAACAGGATAAAATATGCCAACGTCATTTCGTATGATTTCGAAGGCTTGCTCTATGCATATTGGCTAATTCACGGATAGAGTAATTGGCCATTTTCCTTATCAACCAAAATTTAAAATCACAACTAACACGTAATAAAATAGTTTTATAAAGAGTTAATAGTCACACACTGAATTTAACTAATTACTTAGTATAAGCGGAGAAGTTACAGTATACTATGTCATGTGATATTTTTTTGTTTTTTGTTTAAAAAATATGCCATATCATACAAATGTCAATATTAAAAAATGTGTAAAATATTACTAAATTTGAATTTTTGAAAACAAAAATATGCTTGTCCACTTTTCACAACAAAAAATTTCCACCAACTGTTCGTTTTTACTAGTTAAACAAAAATATCGCATGACATAGTATATTGCAATTTAGCCGTGTAAGCACTAAATAAAAAAAAAAATACTAAGAAACACAAATATCCAGAATAATTTAAGACTTTAACCACTTCAAGTATTGTACAAAAAAAGCAACAATTGAATAAAAAAGCACTTCTTTATCTAGTGTCAGTACAACCATATTTGTTTGTTATACCAATATACCTTTCGTCCTCACTTATGATTATGATACATCGTTACATAAATTTGAAGGTCAACTAACATGTCAGCTTGCACCAAACAGGAAACAGCACATCATCACTCGTCGTCACACACAGCCACACAAACACACACACACTGCGAACATATATATGCATGCTAATATTATTATAGCAGTTGTTCTCAAAAAGTGGTCTCGAATTTTGAAAATTAATTTTTTCGTAAACTAAGCACCATAAAAAAAATGGTATTAAGATTTTTTGTTCAACTATTTCTGGCCTATCATCGTTTTTAATTTGGGGCCGTCGTTACGGTTCACCGTATATATATATATATATATATATATATATATATATATATATATATATATATATATATATATGTATATATATATATATATATATATATATATATACATATATATATATACATATACATATATATATATATATACATATATATATATATATACATATACATACATATATATATATATATATATATATATATATATATATATATATATATATATATATATATATATATTGTTAGTAACAAAATTATGAATAAAGGAAAGTTAATTAAATTAGTAAAATATTTGAAAAGTGCCAAATTATGGTTTGGTTTATTTTAGTTTACCGTGAGCCATTTAAATTTCATATTAAATTTTCAAAATAAAATAATTTCACTTGTACATAATAGCAGAAGTTAAAATTTTTTTTTTCTTCCCAATCGTGTTCTACGGGTCCGGAAACGGATAGCGCCCCTACTCTCGCCTCGTCCCGTTCTTATCGTATAGACTGTCAACATTCTAATTTTTTCTGTGAAAAACTCGACTAAACGGCTGAGCACTTCTGTATTGACCTTCGTATGGTAACATACCATTAAATTATGACATAATTTGAAATTTGGAGATACGAGGTTTTGTTATTGTTAAATAACTTTCATTCTGATACATAAAATAAAATGAAATTTTTATTAGCCTATGATCAGTATAAGATGATTCTGAACATTTATATCTAATTATCCCAAAACAGTGAAAAATCGACATCCGTGGTTCTAGCAGTAAGCCGTCGATACGTACTATTAAATTTCCTATATTTGATCCTAAAAATTGTGAAAAATTAGCTATTGACGACGTAACTTTGATAATGCATGTTCTGCACGCACTTGGCGAATTTATTATTATTATAGTACCAATTTATACAAAAAAGAAAGATAATTGTAACCAAACTCTTTTGTATAAGCGGATGCTTAAAACAAAATAAAAATTCTAATTCTAATTCTATTAATTTTTTTATTGAATTATTGAATTAATTTATTCATTCATAGGTATTACTTCCACAGTAATTATGAAAACTTTTAAAGTAACAGAGAATTATCTAATTTTGTAAGATACGAAGTACTGCATTCAATTATGTCAAAATAATATTTCTAACAGATGGTCAGTATTGCCATCTAGGAGGTCGATGTAAAAGATCATTATATAACGACAGAAAGACTGATATAATACAGGTATCTATATTGTATATATATATATATATATATATATATATATATATATATATATATATATATATATATATATATATATATATATATATATAGTGCCATCTAACTGTGTCGGTATATAGGTCTCATTGTGTCGGTATAATATAGATCTTTGTGTATGTTGGTATGTATGGATTTTAATGATATATATCTTACCATCACGTGCTGCCACCAAAATCAGTCCAAAAACGATGTGCCATTTTTTTAACTAAAAATAATTCAAGAGCAAACATACTACAACAATTTAGTGGTGCACTGATAACGTACGATTGAATGAAAAATATCTCACTGCCTAACTTTTTTTAGTGGAAAGCGCCACCGATGTGTATAGGGAATTAATGATCACTTATGAAGACTTATGAGTGAATGCATAAGTTACGTGGTTTTTCAGGACCACGTAACTAAAAATGCTACATAACACATTCATCCACTCATCGATTGTTGCTTTGAATTTCACAGTAATATGCAAACACTTGAAATTTAGGAACGATACTGATGTTTTTTTAGAAAATTTTAGATAAAAAAGGCAATAATAACTGGTAGGTAATTAAAAACTAATAAAAGGGTATATCTTAAATATTTAGAAAATTTGCAAATATATCTGCGTTTTGGTAATAAAAAAATGTTGGTATTTATGAGGGTATACAATGCATATTATATATTATGTATAATATACATACAAAAGGAAGGGTGGTTTAATATGTACCTAGCATCCAAGGTTTATATATGTATATATATATATATATATATATATATATATATATATATATATATATATATATATATATATATATATATAATATATATATACATATATATATATATATATATATATATATATATATATATATATATATATATATATATATATATATATATATATATATGTATATATATATATATATATATGTATATGTATAAGTATATATAAACCTTGCCTAGTATCCATCCATACACCTACAGCAGTCCACAGAAAAATGACAGAAAATAACTTATGTTAAATACAAATATGACACAAAGTCGCAGTCGCAACATACATAAGCACGACATAACAGTTCACAGTAATATTGCTGTTGTATGATGTAGAGAGCAGAAATAGCAATAGCAGTTTTAAAAGTCGTAGTTGCAACATTACTTGAGTCGCAGTCGCAACCTGCGATATGCGATTTTTTAATATCTGCGACAAAACCGCCGTCTGCGATTTCAAATACCATCCCTAATATAAAGAGACATTTATTACCTTTAAAACGGTTTTTATTTCAACCTTTTAGGATGAACGGTTTATGAAATATGTGCTTTGGCATAAATGATTGCAAACACAAAAATCAGCGCAAATTGGAAAACAAAAATGGCTACCACGCTTAAATGGTTCAAGATAATTTTTTTAAGAATTGTTCTCAATACTTCAAACAATAGAAACAATTGGAAGAATATTAATTTTTTTCTAAAATGGTCGAGCGACCAACTTTTTTTTTAGACCATTTGATATACGATGTAGTATGATTTTGGCGCCCCCTGAAGCTGACGCCCGGGGCAGGGGTTGCGGTTTGCCCCCCCCCCTAAATCCGGGCCTGGTTTCCGTCATAGATATCACCAATAAAAGTATAACCATTAGAAAAAGTGTATATTATTTGTTATATCCCTGACCCATTTGTTTCATTATAAGTAAAAATAAAAAAAATAAAAAATCATTAGTAAATGTCCGGGTCTGTACCCTAAATCGGTCTTAATCTCTCCCGTCGGGGTTAGGACAGTGTTTTATATCATCTGATGTCTTTGAAACTGTCAAAGGCTTCAAAACATTTTGTGGGAAGGGGGAGGGGTCAATGCATAGTATGCCTCTCTATGAAGTAAGCATGCGATATGACACCAGAAGGAGGCATACGCCGCGTAATTCTGGCGGGAATGTAACGCATGGATAATGGAAGTTACAGTCAGTGCGAATCGCGGCCATAGTGTAATAAACTGATGTGTCCGGGTCTAAACGGATATATGTATATAGCATGTATTTTTTTATATACAGGGTGGTCCAGAATTATGTACCGTAATTGCTGGAGCTGATAGGTATGTTCAAAAATAATGGTACCTTTTCATCTACACTTTTTTCCAAAACTCAATAATAAGGGAGATAAAGCAGAGGGGTAAAATGTAGAGGGGTGGGACGAAACTAACTTCTTCTTTTAAAAACAATTTTGGGCGCTTTTGATTACTCGATTCATAATCTAGGGGCGCGTATGAACATTAAGATAATTAAATTTATGGTATCGATTATTCGATCACTTATGATTAGGGGATAATTTGGAAATAGATACTTCTACTTTAAATTACTCGAAAACGGTAATATTTATCGAAATGTAACAAGTATACCTTTTTGGCGTGAAATTGTTTGAGGAATCATATTATCAAAGATTTTGTTTAAATAATTGCAAGTTAAAAAAGAAAAGACGTGATAACTCACACCTACCATCCAAAACCACCCCTTAGTCATGAGTGGTGGGATAATTGTTGACATAAATTTAATTCTTCAAACGCAAAATAAGTACCCCTAAAATATCAATCCGTTATTCAAAAGCGTTAGGAAAATATTTAAGAAATAATGGTTTTCGTTTCACCCCTTTACAGAGTTGTATCCCCCTTATTATTGAGTTTTGAAAAAAAGTGTACATGAACAGGTACCATTATTTTTGAACGTGCTACCAGCTCTAGCAATTACGGTACATAATTCTGGACCACCTTGTATACATCGAATATAACTTCAAACATCATTAAATAATGCGCGATAAAATTCTGAACACATACATATCAAAACTAAAACAATATGACAATTATGACGAAAATTACATGTCTAACGGCCGGTTTTACATTCATAATTTTAAAGGTTCTTTAACTAAAGCTACTTTTAATTTAAAGTCGACTTTA
Organism: Brachynemurus nebulosus; assembly: GCA_035578155.1. Classification (NCBI taxonomy): domain Eukaryota; kingdom Metazoa; phylum Arthropoda; class Insecta; order Neuroptera; family Myrmeleontidae; genus Brachynemurus; species Brachynemurus nebulosus. Next base: position 1,275,804 of record JAPWDM010000038.1, read on the forward strand.
TTTTTAGCATTGTTTTACAATGATCAGGTCTGCTTACTTTTGTTAAAGAACTTTTAAGTGTTGCATGGATAAAGCGAACTATGAGTGATCGTAGCCAATCTTACATTTAAAAAAAAATAACTATAGAAACGAAAATATCAACATGATTGAATTTCAAAAAATACGTATTTCACTCATTTCGCTGCTGCCAGTGAGATTTGAGTGGGAAACTACATTATGTATTTCTTTTTAAAAGAAATTTATCATAAATACAATGAATCATAAAAGAAATCGCGGGTAACCCAGAAATCGTTCAGTCAGTTTAACTCAAAAGGAATCTTTGATATTAAACCAATATATATATATATATATATATATATATATATATATATATATATATATATATATATATATATATATACAGGGTGGTCCAGAATTATGTACCGTAATCTGGAGCTGATAGTATGTTCAAAAATAATGGTACCTTTTCATCTACACTTTTTTCCAAAACTCAATAATAAGGGAGATAAAGCAGAGGGGTAAAATGTAGAGGGGTGGAGCGAAACTAACTTCTTCTTTTAAAAACAATTTTGGGCGCTTTTGATTACTCGATTCATAATCTAGGGGTGCGTATGAACATTAAGATAATTAAATTTATGGTATATCAATTATTCCATCACTTACGATTAGGGGATAATTTGGAAATAGATACTTCTACTTTGAATTACTCGAAAACGGTAATATTTACCGAAATGTAACAAGTATACCTTTTTTGCGTGAAATTGTCTGAGGAATCATATAATCGAGGATTTTGTTTAAATAATTGCAAGTTAAAAAAGAAAAGACGTGATAACTCACACCTACCACCCAAAACCACCCCTTAGTCATGAGTGGTGGAATAAGTGTTGACATAAATTTAATCCTTCTAACGCAAAATAAGTACCCCTAAAATATCAATCCGTTATTCAAAAGCGTTTGGAAAATATTTAAGAAATAATGGTTTTCGTTTCACCCCTTTACAGAGTTGTATCTCCCTTATTATTGAGTTTTGAAAAAAAGTGTACATGAACAGGTACCATTATTTTTGAACGTACTACCAGCTCTAGCAATTACGGTACATAATTCTGGACCACCTTGTATATATATATATATATATATATATATATATATATATATATATATATATATATATATATATATATATATAACACATTTTTTTCTTCAGAATCGTGTTCTACGGGTTCGAAAACGGATAGCGCCCCTACTCTCGACTCGTCCCGTTCTTATCGTATAGACTGTCAACATTCTAATTTTTTCTGTGAAAAATTCGACTAAACGGCTGAGCACTTCTGTATTGACCTTCGTATGGTAACATACCATTAAATTATGACAATATATATATATATATATATATATATATATATATATATATATATATATATACATATATATATATATATATATATATATATTCGTGGCTCCTTTTTGCATGTGTAGGGCCCCTTGTGAACGAATTGAGCTGAAATTTGGTAAGTGGGGCTGACAAAATGGGGCATCAACACTATAAAAGTAGGGTCAATTTTTGGATCCGACCTAACCTTTAAAGGGGTGGTGGGGGGCAACAAAGCAATAAAACTTTTCCAAACCGGTTGAAAATAATGTTTCGGTCAATTATCTCAAAAGAGTGAAAAATCGACATATGTGATTCTAGTAGTAATCCGTCGATACGTACTATTAAATTTCCTACATTTTATCCTAAAAATTGCGAAAAATTAGCTATTGATCACGTAACTGTGATAATGCGTGTCCGGCATGCACTTGGCAATTTTTTTATAATTTTACAGTAGAAGCGTTTGAAAGTTTTTATTTACATATACTTCCCATGCAATAGCACATGTTTATAACTGAATTTCTACTAAACTATTGGATGTAATGAAACCAAATTTGAATATATGATACTTCAGCATGGAATATTTCAAAATTTGGCAAAAAATGAATTTTTGAAAAAATCTTACATAACACCTTCATCCACTCATGTCTTCAGTTGATAAAGAATATACTAAATGTAACATATAACATATAATTGATAATAATAATAATAACGATTTATTCAGTTTGATCTTTACAGATATAGAATACGTCATGCATTTGAATAACTAAAAATAAAATTTTAGATTTAAAAATACTAAAAGAGAATTTAAAAACCACCACCAATTTAAAATAAAAGAAAAATAGGTTAATAAAATTTAAATTAAATTAAAAGCTAAATGTTAAAAAAGTTAAAAATGTTAAACGAATAAAATAGTTTTGAAAACACTATAGATATAAGTTTCTTAGATAAAAAATAATTAGTAAATGAATAGAGCTTAAAATATGTAAATATTAGAGAAACTCATTTTCAATTTTTACATAACTCATAGAAATCATCCATTGTGTAGGGAACTAGATCAATTAATTTAGTATGCAATTTCGATTTTAGTTTATTAGTATTTAGTTCCTTAATACTTTCCGGTAGTGCATTATACATTTTTGCAACGTTGTTGTACGGACTGTACAACGCTGCATTTAAAGTGCTTTGTTTTGTTTGAACTAATTTTATATTACGTGTATCATATTGGTGAATATTTGATCTTAGTTCAAACAATTCAGGATATCTTCTATAAAACTTAATAGATTCTAGAATATATATGGCATAAACTGTCAAAATTTTATTCTTTTTAAAATATGGCCTACAGCTAGCTATTTTGGGTGCATCATTAATAGTTCGTAAGATTCTTTTTTGTGTTTTAAGTAATACATCAATATGTGAAGATGATCCCCAAAAGACTATTCCATAACGTAATAAACTTTCTATTTGCGCATGATATATCATTTTTATTACCTCTGTTGAAGCCCAGTGAACCAATTGTCTGATCAAAAAACATTTTTTGTTTATTTTATTGTTAATCTTAAGAATGTGTTCTTTCCATGTGAGTTTACTGTCTATTTGTATACCTAAGAACGTAACTGATTCGAGTATGTTTATTGTATAACCATTACTAAGAGTTACGTTATTTGTCATTTCACCATACGTTCCCAATCTTAAAGCTTGTGTTTTATTTATATTTATTGTCAAACCATTTTGTTCAAACCAATTGGTGGCCTTAAATAAAGCATTTTCTATATTAATATATAAAGAAGTACTTGTTTTCGCTTTTATTAATAAAGATGTATCATCAGCAAACATTGAACTGCTACATGGTATCTGTTTCGAAAAATCATTAGTATATAGAATATACAATAAAGGTCCCAAGATAGATCCTTGAGGTACACCAGTTTGAACGGTAAGCCACGGAGATTGGACTTGGTTTTATAATTGTTTTTTGTTATTGATATTTCTACACATTACATCTGTTACTTAAATAAGATGAAAAGAGTTTTAAGACTATTCCATTAATTCGATACTGTTCAAGTTTTCTTAGTAATATTTCATGATTTACACAATCAAACGCTTTAGACAGGTCTAAGAATATGCTCACACTAACGACCTATCATAGCATTTTTTTGAAAAATCGCATTAGCAGTTAGAAATAGCAGTCACAACTAAAAACAGTAGTTGCAACTAAAAGTCGCAGTCGCAGTTTAAAATCGCAGACATTCTTTAGTCGCAGTCGCAGTCGCAACTGCGATCGCAGAATAGCAGTTTATCTCATCCCTACTTTATAGTGATGTCCATATTTAACCTATTTTTGTCCCTCCCATAAAAAAACTTGACCTAAAGTTGGATATCAAACTTTAGCAAAATTCACTTTTTGAACATTTTTTTTTTTCTTATAGAATAGTCTAGTCTAGAAGAGCCATTTTAGTGAAATTCTCATAGAGGGCACCAAAAATTATGATTTTGGTGTCATTCGATTCGTATTGACCTCTAGAAACTTTTTGAAAAAATTGAAAATGCGCTCATAAAAATTGCAATTGTTATAAACAAAAGAGTGAAAGAAAAAAAGAGTGTTTTTGTTTTTTTGAAAAATCTCAAAAACTATTAAAGATTTTGGAAATTAAAAAAAAAGATCTGAAAAGAGCAGGAAATTTCACAAAAGCAAGTCCCGACTCCCGAAACTGTATCTCCAATATTTATAATTTTAACAGAGCCCTAAAGTTATTGCTAAAATGGGGTGTTTGGCGTTCTCGCGCGCCGCGTCATTCAAACACGGTAAACAAAAAAAATTATTTAAATATATTAAATACCAATATTAAGGAATGAAAAAATTGACGTACCTTCGGAATAAGTTGATAAACAATAATCCGTGCAAAAAAAATTTTTATATGTATTTTTCCATTAGTTATGCTATTGTTAATTAACAAAATTTTTGAAACCGAAAGTTGACATAGAAACCTTAATAATTATTTAACTAAAAAGCTCAAATTTTTTTTGCTTCGTAGAATTGTTCTGGAGAGGTGAAAAAATAGATTCCCGTTGAAAAAATTAAAAATTTTTAATTTTCCACATATTTATAAACAATCAATTGCATTGAAAAATAAGAAATGTTGATAAAGCATTTGTTTTTTTTTTTTTTTGTTTTTTTAAATCTTAATTATTTCGTTTTTTTCTTATTGAGCGCCACCTGAAAATATTTTTTTTTTAATTTTTTAATGCTATTATTAAAAAAATTGTTAAAAACAAATGCATTGTTTTTGAGGCAATGAAAAAATTTTCTTTTTGATTAGAAGGACCAAAACATATTATGATTTTTAAAAGAAAAATCGTTTCTTAAATAATTTTTCTTATTGCTCAAAAATGCATTTTTAATAAACAATTGTTTTGTGTCATTTGTCATTAATATTAAACGTTTTTTTTTTTTTAAATCATTATTTATATTGTTCTTTTATATTCCGAAGAAATTACAATTTTTTAATTATATTTAATAAGTTTATTTAATAAGCAATTTGTTATAAACAAATAAATTTTTACGTTTAATTTTTTTTTTTTAAACTGCCGTAATAAACAAAAGCAACTATGTGTCATTTGGTTTATAAAAAAATTTTTGTCCATTTTTTAGAAAATAAATGACACAAAAAAATTGTTTATTAACAAATGCATTTTTGAGCAATAAAAAATTTTTTTAAGAAACTTTTTTTCTTTTAAAAATCATAATATTTTTTGGTCCTTCGAATCAAAAAGAAAATTTTTCCATTGCCTCAAAAACAATGCATTTGTTTATAACAATTTTTTAAATAATAGCATTAAAAAATTTAAAAAAATTATTTTCAGGTGGCGCTCAATGAGAAAAAAACGAAATAATTAAGATTTAAAAAAACAAAAAAAACAAATGCTTTATCAACAGTTCTGAATTTTCAATGCAATTGATTGTTTATAAATAAGTGGAAAATTAAAAATTTTTGATTTTTTCAACGGGAATCTATTTTTTCAGCTCTTCATAACCATTCTACGAAGCAAAAAAAATTTGAGCTTTTTAGTTAAATAATTATTAAGGTTTCTATGTCAACTTTCGGTTTCAAAAATTTTGTTAATTAACAATAGCATAACTAATGGAAAAATACATATAAAAATTTTTTTGCACGGATTATTGTTTATCAACTTATTCCGAAGGTACGTGAATTTTTTCATTCCTTAATATTGATATTTAATATATTTAAATAATTTTTTTTTGTTTACCGTGTTTGAATGACGTGGCGCGCGAGAACGCCAAACACCCCATTTTAGTAATTACTTTAGGGCTCTGTTAAAATTATAAATATTGGAGATACCGTTTCGGGAGTCGGGACTTGTTTTTGTGAAATTTCCTGCTCTTTTCAAATCTTTTTTTTAATTTCCAAAATCTTTAATAGTTATTGAGATTTTTCAATAAAACAAAAACACTCTTTTTTTCTTTCACTCTTTTGTTTATAACAATTGCAATTTTATAAGCGCATTTTCAATTTTTTCAAAAAGTTTCTAGAGGTCAATACGAATCGAATGACACCAAAATCATAATTTTTGGTGCCCTCTATGAGAATTTCACTAAAATGGCTCTTCTAGACTAGACTAGAAGGAATGTTTTAAACCTCTTACAAGGAAATGCACCCAGAGTGGAATTCGGGATTTTGATGAAACTTCGCTGGTGTGTAGAATAGGCAAAAATGAGGGACCCGTATTTCTTTTTATCGGCCATCTTCCACGTTTACGGGGTGAAATCAGCCCAGAAGTTGGGGTTAAAATCGTATTTCTTAAGATATCTCGAAAACTATAAGAAATAGAGGAAAACTTTAAATTGACTGGAGGGATGAAAATGGGGGAAAATTTTCTTGTACAGCCTGAATGGTTCAATGTATCAAATTTTTTCCATCATTAATAGAAAGAGCGCCAAAAATTAGGGGACACGTGTTTTTGCGTTTTTTCGAAATATTTGTGGTATCCAAGCCACATAAGGAAGAAAAAAATAGGGTAGATTATATTGCATTATTATTGATTGCAAATACGTTCTATATTTTTTTATTTTTATGTCGATTTTCATCATGAAAAAGTAAATTTTTACTTTCCGATAATGATTTATATATTTTTCAGTATTTACTTAATTGGTAATTTAACCATGTGTATATTTGGTTACTCATATTCGATGTTTTTTATACCTATTTCTGCGGAAGTTCAAGTTCTCTGGTGTGCTTGTGTTAATGAATGCTCGACAAGAGGTAATAATCTCTTTCGCTCACGCGTTAGGTACTTTGTAATAAATTTTGCGATTTGGGAAATGCGGTTGACACCTATAAAACATACAAAAAGAATAAGAAAAATAGTTTGAACGATGAGAAAAAAATAAGCCGCGTTTATTTGGTTAAAAACGAATTTGTAAGAAGATTAAGACAGTTGTTGAACGAAAGATTATTGCTTCTTGTTGAACATTCATTAACACTTGCAGATCAGAGAACTCTGGTAGAAATAGGTATAAAAAAACATCGAATATGAGTAACCAAATATGCACATGGCTAAATTACCAATTAAGTAAATACTGAAAAATACGTGAATCACTATCGGAAACTAAAAATTTATATTTTCGTGATGGAAATTATACATAAAAATTAAAAAATAAAGAACGTATTTGCTATCAGTAATAATGCAATATAACCTATCCTATTTTTTTTCTTCTTTATATGGCTTGGATACCACACATATTTCGAAAAAACTCAAAAACACGTATCCCCTAATTTTTAGTGTTCTTTATATTTATGATGGCAAAAATTTGATACATTGAACCATTTAGGCTGGACAAGAAAATTTACTCCCATTTTTACCCCTCCAGCCCCTCTTATGAACCCGGCTCTGGTTTAACTTATACTGTCAAAAACTTTTATTATTTACTTTGTACTTTGGGGGTCTACATCTGTTATGATGGTTTTTTTTGATGATGTATATCTGTAAAGTTAATTTTTTGCTGTTGTAGAATAGATTGGTATTTGAAATATTTGAAAATTGGATACGAAAATTATAACGTAATTGTGTCAATTTAACAACTCATATATTAATTCTAATTAAAAATAATAAAGAATACAAATTAAATACAATACAAAAATTATACATATAGAAATGCGATAGATTTAAATTTGTAAAAGTTAACAAATGTGATCTATTTTTTTCCGATATAATGGTACAATTGTTCGCATACGTTCAATTGGTGAACTTCGAATTGAACAATCGCCTAACGTTACAAACATTAGATTTGGTATAGCTATCAAACTGAGATAAATTGGTAAAAATAAAGACTGCGGACGAACTATTTGAGCAAATAAAATACGGACGACTGAATGTGGTTAGATCTAATTGGTTACAGAAGGATATTTTCCTGTAGCGGCGAGTTGTGAAAACCACGTGGAGCTGTAACCTATACGAGTGCGATTGACGCTTTCAGTTATAGAATTTTCAATAAAAGGTGAGCAAACTTCTGATTAAATGTGTGAAATAAACTGTAACTAACTCTATCGAATATTTCAGACTGCAATTTAATTAAATTAACACGTACCTGGTATATGCGATACGAATAAAAGCCGACTGTGTGATTATAATATACAACAACAATGAAAACTAAAGAGAAAATTCGACTGTTACAAACGCTTTCTAATGAGATTAAGAAATTTAAGAGAAGTTTTTAAGCGAAGAACGACCTCCATGGAAGTTAGTCGTAGAAAGAGGCCGAATTTTCTGAAATCAGTGCTAAGGAAGGTTTTGATTGCCCCTCCAGTCGACACAATAATCAGCTGAAAGCTGTCATGCACAATTAACTGTCCGCTATAGGAAAAATATCCCTTTACAAATTTTTTTTTGTGTTAATTAGACATTCTTATATTTTTTTTTTTGTCGAATAATTTGAAGTTTCGTTTCTCCTTTTTTTTTTGGGGTGAAAATTAGTTTAATTATTTACTATTTTTTTTTTTTGACTGTAAGGGGTTACTTCGTAACAATACATATAAATAGGTCTTTGAAAAAGTAACATTTCGCCAATTTAAAGTTTCCCTCTATCTTTTATAGTTTTCGAGATATTTTAAGAAATACGATTTGAACCCCCAACATTAGGGGCTGGTTTCACCCCGTAAACGTGGAATGGCCGATAAAAAAAAATACGGGTCCCTTGTTTTTGCCTATTCTACACACCAACGAAATTTCATCAAAATCCCGAATTTCACTCTGGGTGCGTCTCCTTGTTAGTATTTTTTATGAGAATAGTTGTATACGGGTACAACTACCCATTATGAAACAAATACACACTATTTCAATTGTGAAACTTGTATCCTTTAATTTTTACAAACTTCCGAAAACTGAATTTTTTCCAAATTTTGGAAATTTGCGCCCCTGTATCTTTGACGGGGCTGGTGATAAAATTTTGATATTTGCACAACTTGTAGTGCTTTCGGAGTAGATTTATTAAAATAAAAAATCAACTTGTACCTATATTGATCCTTTATAAGACCCTCAATTTTAACATTGACGTAACGAGAAAAATAGAAGTTTCGTAAAGGACTTATATACTTATGAGTTTTTTTGACAACTTATGTCAACCGTTGGAGAGGGGGGGGCGCCATTTTCGAGTTTTTGCCCCGGTTCTAAAAAAATTGTAGATCCGGGGCTGACGGAAACATGTATAAACATAAAATTAACCAAAAAAATGCAAAAAGTGTCCGGGTCTAGACGGTTTTACGGTCATTCAGATTTTGGAATATAGATGTCGGCTGAATATAGATGTTGATATTTTAAGTTTTTAACATTTTTGCATAATAAAATTAAATTACTTTAAAAGATTAGTATTTAAAGTAAATTAATTTAAGAAATTTGAAGTTATTTATTAATTTACTGAAAAATATATTTATTTTTTAAATATTAAAAAATATTTAAAGTTCGATTACTTTGTCTATTTCACGAATTAAAAGTTATTTATAATAAATACAAAAAAAAAACTTTTAATTCGTGAAATAGACAAAGTAATCGAACTTTAAATATTTTTCAATATTTAAAATGGAGTTTCACAAAGTAAATCTCTCAGCAGTGAATTATTTATTTTTTATTTATTTCGAGAACAGTAGTTGGAAATGAAATAAATTTATACAACAAAGTGACATTGGCGTTTCTTAATAATAGCAAAGTGAGGTTAACTGGAAACGAAAATATTATTAATAAATGTACTCATATAGTGTAAAATTATTTGAAATTCAATAGTATTTTCTTTCTATTTTAAATCAAATTAAAAAGGAGAAGCTTTTTCACAAAAACTTTTCATTTATTTTGAAAATACTTACTATAAAAATATGTTTAGACGCCTATGTATCTGTCAAACAGTGACTTTTCGGAGTATTTATTTTTTATTTTTCAATGAATTAAAACTGAAATTCTATTTCCTTATTGTATTTAGTTATCATTTTTATATGATAATTTAATCTACTTAATAATTTTAATTTCCGATGGAAAACGTAATAATCGTTTAATTTTTCGTTACTACATTGATTAAAATGGCAGCCATATTGAGCTAATATTTTTTTAAATTACGTAAAATCCTAATTGTTTGCAAGCACTTGAGTACGAAATTAAAAGAGTGATTTTTAAAACGTAATTACACAAAAATATGAGATAAAATAATGAAAATTTAAGTGTTACTGGTAGTTTTGAATCATAAACAAATTTTTTAAAAAACTTTTAAACATTTGTTTCTATTTAAAAAAATATAAATTTACATCATAGCTCGAGAACCATAAGAGCTATAAAGCTCCTGATTGTAGAAATCGGTTGCCCCCGTCGATATCTACAACTCTTATTTGAACAATTTTTCGATTAAATCAACGGTTTAGCTGTAATAAAAATGGCAACCCCTGCTGTCCAAAATTTGTGTTGCTTAAAATAGGTGTACAATAGCTCAGATTAAAGGTTATGAACTCTAATTTTCAAATACGAGTGGCAAAATTGACCTCACACAATAATGGCTTCAATATGGCAGCTGAAAAGTATAACCGCATTTTTTGCGAACAATAAACGTTCTGTAACGTTTTAAAAAATTTTTCACAGTAATAGTTTTTGGACAGAACGGGATCCTCCTCCCCTCCTCCCGATTTTTTGAGCGACCTGGGGAGGAGGTAGGTCGATCGGGGCGGTTCTAAAAACCTCCGGCGTTGGGTGGAGTAATGTGAACGATAATTTTTTCTAACCTAACTAAACCTAACGGAACTTGATCAAACCTAACCGAACCTACGGAAATTTGGTCTAACCTAACCTAACATAACCGAACCTAACCTAACAAAATTTTTTCTAACCCAATCGAACCTAACAAAATTTTTTCTAACCTAATCGAACCTAAGATCAAAATTTCCCTAATAGATGGCGCAGCCACCTTCGAGCCCTGTAAATTCCAAGTTTTCACTACCAGATGGCTCTCATAGTTTGGTTACTAGCGATCTCTGTGCGTAAGTTTGAAAAATTGTCAATAGATGGCATGCAACGTCTGATTATTGTAAAATTAATACATTTTATTCTAACATAAAACAGGCTTAAGTTTGTATAAATTGTCAGCTAACGTCAATAGAAGGTATACTGATATTAATAGCGGAGGTTTCTATCTAATATGCAAAAATGAATTTTATCATACGATTGTATATTTTTATCCAAAAACAGGTTTATACAGGTTTTCCTCTAAATAAAAACACATTTCTTTTATTTTAATAAATTTATTTAAAGGAAATATTTTACAATAAATATTTAAATATTATTACAATAATATTTGTATATGGATATAGCATTTTGCAAGTTGCTGCGGAATGATAACCGCATCGAGGACTAGTGTATGTTGATGTTATGATTCCCAAACTGGGGCAAATTGTTATTTCTTCAAAATTCATGATAGGTGCTGATGGTAGTAGTCGTTTTAAATACCACACTTTTTCTTCACCTTTCGTATAGATGATTCGAATTCCATGTAAATTGTTTATTAAAATGTATTGTAACTCCTCGTATTCAATATGCCCATCCATCCAGGGGAATCCATGATGATTTTTCCGCAATCAGCGAGCTGTGCGCTGATCTTTTTCACTTAATCCACAAAACGGTATTGGTGATTTGAATACATGGTGTTGTAGTATATAATCTTCACCATAATTTTCTTCGGAAGAATCGAATTTCAACACAGCCAATTCCTTTATGTAGAATTTCCCATTTGTCGCATTTGGAAATCCTTGGAAGTCAACAATTGCCGCGTCGGTCGTCATTGTGCGATATCTAGAGCCGAACTGCTCAGCTTAGAGTTCAGTAACTAATGTTTTCTTTAAAATAAAACTGGTTCTTATAGGTGTGAGCTTGCTTAAATTAGTCGTGTGTATGTATGTTTACTGACGTCATTAAAAGATATATAGCTACTAATACACCGAACGAAAAATTTCCGTCTAATATGTAAAAATAAAAATTATGTTATAATTTGCTTTATTCAAAGTACAAACATTACTCGAATATTATAATTCGACATAAAATTCACATAATTTTGTGTATGTATATTTACTAAAATTTTTTTTTAAAAAAACCGATCTTTTGATTTACACCCATCCCTAAAAAATAAATCAAACTAATTTTTAATATTATACCTTAAACTTGATGTATATATAAAAATTCCATTTACAATTATGGTACATTATATGTACTAGTAAATTTTACAAAAATGTATCACTCTGTATATTTTTTTTATCTTTTGTTGGTGACAATTAATATCAGAATACATATTACTCAGATAAAAATCGTTACTTACTTACGTTATAAATGTCTAAGTATGTATTTTTTAAATACCTTATAAATACCTATAACTACTTTATTATATGGCTAATCACGCGATAAATATAAGATTTTACTCATTTAACGTAAAATATTTGATCATCAACAATTAAATAAAAACGAATTTTTTAAAATATATAGTAATATATTATGCATATAAAATGTATTATTTCTCTCTTTAGGTATATATACAGTACTCTATTAAAGGTAAGGGTTTCTACACCGTTAAAAATCATCTTTTTACAATACCAATATATTTTTAAAAAATCATATTTCTTAATATTTTAAAACTGAATATGTAATATCGATAATTTAAAACAGTTTCGAAACATTAATTTCTTGTCATAGATATTTTTTAGTCTTAATAGCACAATGTTCTACATATTTTAAGAAAAATTTTTTCCTATGTTTTATATTGACCTCAACAATATGTTTGTTTTTGTTAAATTTATTACTTGTTAGTTTAGTTATTAACAATTAGTTAAATATACCTATAGGTATTAAATGACCTCTAATTTTTGTAAACGACTGTAATAAGATTAAAAATTTTTATATACTTATCTAAATATCTTAAACAAGAAATCGCCAAATCAGCATTTTTACATACTTCAATATGTACCTACTGTATATTATTAATTTATTATAATTTTATTTATAAATTAAAATGTGTTTATTTATTAAAAATTTAAGAAAATCACAAACTGACTGCGCGATATTTCTAGTTAAATACTAAATCATGCAGTTATAGCCAAAAGATTTTGAAGTAAGAGTATGGATGGGCCTCGAATCGAACGAGTTTAATCACCGAATCGATATCGTCATTTTCATGTTAGAATTTCTTAAACACATTTTGTGTGTTTTAACCAATAAGTCCACTATTAGACAACAATGCTAGCTAACAATATTCATCTCAGTGTGTACCGAAAATATAAGAATTTCCTAAACACATTTAAATAAGACCATTTTGAATAATTCAAAAAATACACATTACATAGTTCGTTGTAAGAATAATCACTTCAACGATCTTTTTAAGTAATTACTAAAATTGTTTAAGAACAGTTGTATGTAAGAAATAATAGCACTCATATAATTTTAAAATATTTTTAGTAAAAATTAACTTTAGTATACAGCTGTTGAAAAAGTTACACTATTGTTTTCAAAATTACTATATTAATTACTATTGTTTTAGTTTGCGATGATTTTTAACAACTTATTAAATGTTTAGAGTTTATTTTAACGTCTCCTATAGGGTCGTAATTATAACCCTTTACCCGCAATTTTTTCATCACCAACGTCGGCGAATTTATTCTCGTCATCATCAGCTTCTCCTTCGCTCGCAATAGCTTTGTTGTCGCTAGCAAATGTTTTTTCATCGCTGTCTTCGTCATCATTTGATATATACTTTAACACTGGCTCAATAATACCATGCTTTTCCAATTCCCTAGTAATTGAGGTAATTCGCCTCCCAATGTCACTCTCCTTTAAATTATTAAAATGGCTTCGTTTTCTCTCATTTTCGATATAATTCGCAAAGCTGTGATTTACAATATGATGCCTTTCCTTTAAATTGGACATAGTATTAACCATTTCTTCTCCAATTTGGGTCTGAGTCGCTAAACTTCTTAGTTCATCTACTAAATGGTTCAAGCCATCAAAATATTCTTCTTTATCAACAGGTTTCGAATGACTATTATGAAGGTTAGCGTTTTCATCATCATATTTGAGACGTTTAGCTTCCCCATTTATTGAATTAGATGCTGAAGGTTGTTCCCTTTCTTCTGAATTTTTATCTTCTTGTGTTTCGTCCTTTTCGGATTCGTTCTGAAGCTCTTTGATCATTTATATGTTTAAAGCAGTTTGCAAGAGACCAGTCATTTTTGGAGTAAAACTTGTTTCTCTGTAATTATCAGTCGATTGTAAATCTTTTTGTTCGGTAGATCGATTGCCTTCGTCATTCATAGATTGTAGAATATTACGTGAGTTTTTTTAAAGAATTGCATTTTCTTTTGATTGCTTCTGTTGCAGCTATCATACTTTCGTCAAAAGTATTCAAGTTTCTTTTAGATATATCTGTATCATCTTCGTGCTGATTTTGAAATACTGGTGCTTTATCTTCCTTTTCTTCAATGTCATTTCTTGCCTCAAAGCTATAGTCGGTTTCATTATCATCATTTTCATCATTAGATTTTGACGATTCACTTTGTATTAAAGGTCTCTCGTTCTCCGTACTGTTCACGTGCGCCCCATTATTTATCGATTGATTAGTGATATATTCAAACTGATTATTTGCGATCTGGTCATTATTGCTTGTTTGATGTTCCTGAGCATTTGAACGCGTAAGCACTCTCCTTTTCATATGACGTGAAAGAGAATCTCTCCGCGAAAATGTCTTATCACAACGTATACACTCAAATATTTTTTTTTGTTTTTTTGATAGATGTGAATAGTTTGATTTATAGCATAACACTGATTAGTTTTTATATCGACATGACCTTATAAAGTACAACCAGAGCATAACTGACGTAAAGTTACGCCAACACCAAATGACACCAAAAATATACCAAAAAGACACCAAATGGCACCAAAAATACACCAAAGACACCAAGTGGCACCAAAAAACACCAAAAATACACCAATGACGCCAAAAATATACCAAGTGAAACAAAAAAACACCAAAAATTCACCAAATGACAACAAAAAAACACTAAAAATTCACCAAATAACACCAAAAATACACCAAAAAGACACCAAATGACACCAAATAACACCAAAAATACACCAAAAAAATAGCAAATGACACCAAAAATACACCGAAAAGACACCAATGACACCAAAAATACACAAAAAGACACCAAATGACACCAAAATTTTTGGTGTAAGAGTGACTCCAGCATCAAAAATTGGTGTCACGTATACAGGATGAAAAGTAAATAACTCTCATCGAGCGACTCAAAGCCTCCTGTCACTTCCAAGGAATCGTTCCAAAGGAGTCACTCCCAAAGAATCACCCCCAAAGAGTCACCCCCAAAGAGTTACTCCTTTGGAGTGATTCTTTGGGAGTGACTCTTGCACCAAAAGGCACCAAAATGTATAAAAAGGCACCAAAAAGGAACCAGACCAAAATACACCAAAAGGCACCAAAATATACCAGACGGTAACAGAAGACAGCGAAGAAAAAACATTTGCTAGCGATAGCGAAGATATTGCTAGCGAAGGAGAAGTGAAGTAGATGACGAGAATAGAGTCGTCGACGATGGTGATGAAAAAATTGCGGGTAAAGGGTTATACTTACGACCCTATAGGAAGCGTTAAAATAAACTCTCAACATTTTATGAGTTGTAGAAATCATTGTAAACTAAAACAATAGTGTAACTTTTCCGATAGCTGTATACCAAAGTTAATTATTTAATAAAATATTTTAAAATTATGCGAGTGTTATTATTTCTTACATAGCACAGTCCTTAAACAATTTTAGTATTCGTTAAAGAAGATCGTCGAAGTGATTATTCTTACAACGAACTATGTAATGTGTATTTTTTTGAACTATTCAAAATGGTGTTATTTAAATGTGTTTAGGAAATTCTTATATTTTGGGTATACACTGAGATGAATATTGTTGTCTAGCATTGTTGTCTAATAGTGGACATATTGGTTAAAACACACAAAATGTGTTTAAGAAATTCTAACATGAAACTGACGAATGCAGAGTGGTTTTATTACATCAGCCAGATGATACAAATATAATTAAAACGGTATATAACCATACAGTGATTGAAAAATTATCAAGCTGAGGTGTCTGAGATGCGAACCCAGGTATCTCGAATTATATATCTGTATTGTTCGGATGATGTAATAAAACCCGTCTCCATTCATCATTTTCATACATACGTTCATTAGTTTTATTAAAATATTACATGTATATTTAGTGTACCGTTTCATTCATTTTTCAAAATTACCCAATATATGTAATGTTTTTACGTGCCTCTGAATATAAGCAATTAAATTGCATTTTCCTATTGACATTCTAGCACAATAGAACATATGTGCAAACTATGTAATTCGTACCAATAAGTATTTACCCATACTATTAATGATTTGTTAATTTGAAGTATCGTTGAACAATAAGGATCTAAAACTGCTGAGCAGGAAGGGGTTAATTAATTGAATACAACTTAATTCCGAAGAAATATTCCTATGGTTTCAGTGTCTACAGGAAGCTTTGAGTCGCTTTTTAAAACGATGAGAGTTATTTACTTTTCACCCTGTATACGTATTTATTCTTAAAATATTAGCTTACATAAGAGAATGTGTAGTTTTTTTTGCACTAGCACATTATTTTCAATTCGCTGTTTAGAAATATTTATATATTAATAAAAAACATTCTACATTATTGTATTATACCAAAAAACGAAAAAAAAAATATTGTAATTTTTTAAGTTTTTTTTTACAAAATTAAACTATAAATAGTTTAAAAGCAGATATGGGTCATGCATAGAAAAAAGATAAAAATTTCATAGTCCAAATTACAATTTTCATCATATAGGTATATATGGGTATTGTTTAAATTGTTTAAAACTATCGATTTTCGATTTTTTATTAAATAATGTTTTAAACTGTATGAATGCTTTTATTGAGGAGTAGAAAGGTTAACACAACATTAATTTTTTTTAATCCTACAAAGTGTTACATATCAATTTTAGTGTCAGTTTATAAAAAATATGTTTGTTATCGTTTTTAACTGTTATATAGCACATTGTCGATGATCAAATATTTTACGTTATATGAGTAAATTCTTATACTTATCACACGATATTGCGTGATTAACCATACAGTAAAGTAGTCATAGGTATTTATAAGGTATTTAAGAAATACAGACAGATATTTATAACGCAAGTAAGTAATGATTTTTAGCTGAGTAATATGTATTCTGATATTAAATGTCACCATCAAAAGAATGTACAGATAAAAAAATGTGTTACGTTTTTTTGTGGTCCCAAACTTTTCCCCATCCAATCGTGTTAAGGATACATACAAATAGACAAGAACATCATTTTTTGAAAAATACTTTATTTTCCAACCACTGTACAATTCAACCTAGTATATATGAACATTGATTGTTCCATGGAGGTTGTTTCGTGCACTGTTGATTCTAAAAAAAAAGATAGCAAAATGTTATATTAAATTATTGTACATTAAAGAAAACTAATAAAATTATACATAATACCAGCATAGTGCAATTAAAAAATGGAGTGAAAGAATTTTGACAAATGTCAGGTTACAATGTTGACATTTCAGTGTAAACAAACAATTGACATTTAGGTTGAGTTTTGGCAGTAGTGTCGGAATTTACGGTCGTCTGTATGTGCGCATGTGCGGAAGCATGGAAGAAGATAGAAGGATCTTCAGAAGTGAGATTGGTGGAAAGAAGGAAGAATTAGCTCTCTTTCGACGGTTGGAGCTGGAGAAAACAAGACGTGGCTCCTCGTGAGTTCACGCTCTTGCAAACATGTGAAGGGCACGCCATGTGGCGAGATAATCAGTAACCATTATTGGGATTCTGGGGGCAAATTTTATTACGGTGCTACTAGTTCTTATGGTACAAGTTTAAAAAAAAGGGGAACTAAATATGGCACTTATCTCAGAAATATTGCTCCGTTGATTGGATTTTTTCTGCGGAACACTTCACCATTTTGTTGCCTGTTTCGCCTCATTGTAAGCGTACTTTTGGAATTACTGTCCACGTGGTTGAAGATTTTTGGCTGGCGCCGTGTGTTATGTGGAAGTGGGTCCGAAATTTGTTGTTGAAGTGCAGATGCTGCCGAATAAGTTTTGGATATCGTATCATTTCCATTTTGTGATGTTCGTCGAAAATTGAACAATACTGGTGGTATGTGGACAATAGACACGTTTTAGTGATCTTCCCTCAAAATTTGTGAGTACGTTTACAAACTTATGAATCATTCGTAAATTTGTCATTTAACTACACTTCTTACTGTTGGTTAGGTTCACATTTTTGTTGTTATCGATTTCTGTAGTTTTAAGCATGTTAAACTGAATGAGTGTTGCTGAAACAAACAAAAGTGATGTAAATAATAGAAACAATAATAATAAAGAGTATGTGTTGATATACTTACGTTTGATACTGTCAATTCATTTTCTTGCTTGTATAGAAGTAGCCTCCTCCAGTTTAAAAATTTTAATTAGATTAATTGTAAGTTAAATTATAATTTTTTTGGATATTTTTTTTCTCAACCGGCCTCTTTGTACCTAAAAAAAAAGAGAAAACAAAAGTAATAAAAAGTATTAATGTAATAAGTCCATTTTTTTTACATTCAATTACTTAAAGTACATCATTTGTGTTGTTCAAGTATTTTGACATTTTAGGCGTGGGCATTGTGGCCATCGTCTGTGGTGAAATTATAATTTTCAGATTTTCTGTTGATGCTATGTCATGTAATTGAATGTTGTATGAGCAACAATTATTCCTTATCAATATTTAAAATTATTTTACATAACTACTCTCCTTTTTGTAAAACGCAGATCATCTTCAAGCTATTCTTGTACACTTAATAAAACAAAAAAAATCAACTTTCTACGAACAATTCTGTTAATAATAATAAATCAGCCATTCCATCGTCAACTACTGTTCTTGTCTATTTCTATTTTCATTCGCTTTTCAGCTGATTTTTTGTGTACACTAGGTACTGATAGAGGGTAACAACTTGCATCTTTTTCCATATTTTTGGATCCTGATAAAATATGGTGACGCTCAATTTAGTATAGTTTTTTTTGTGTAAGTAGTTGTAGCCGTAAGTCAATTTTTTTCTCGCAGAGGATCTAACCCATACCCCCCAGCTCTACCGAGCTAGCTGTGCGAGGGTCAAGTGTGCACTTTCCCCAAGTGATAACAAATGTACAGAGTGATATATTTTTGCAAAATTTACTAGTATATTTGGTGTACCATAATTGTAAATGGAATTTTTATATATACATCAAGTTTAAGGTATAATATTAAAAATTAGTTTGATTTATTTTTTAGGGATGGGTGTAAATCAAAAGATCGGTTTTTTTTTAAATTTTTTCTTTATTAAGTATAGTTTAAAAAAAAAAAGAATAGGTACACAATGATCACTTTTTAACATGAAAACAATAATAAGATTTTTTTAATTTACAAATTTCAAGAACTTCCAACGTTTTGAATTGAGATTCCAAGAAGATCTAATGTTTTGAATTGCAATTTATGAGTTAGTCCGATTGGTCCATTATTTAAGATACCTGTCTCCAAATAAAGCACCAGTAGCAATGGATTCCATTGTTCGCAAAAATTAATTTTTAACACAACAATTAAAAAATATTTTTTGACAACAATAAGATTTAATGTTTTTCACTAAAATTTCGAACCAAATTGTGATTAAAAAGTTATGCTACGGTCTATTATAGTAGAAAATAGCATGATGACGTCAGTTATCATATTTTATGTAGCCATGCAGGTTAAAACCTGTTGCTTCATTTTGTTTTTGCATATTGGATAGAAATCTCCGCTATTTATATCAGTATAGCTTCTAATGACGTCAGCTGACAATTTATACGAGTTTAAATCTGCTTTTAGATAAAAATATACCATCATATGATAAAATTCATTTTTTCATATTAGACAGAAATCTCCGCTATTAATATCAGTATATTTTCTAATGACGTCAGCTGACAATTTATACAAGCTTAAACTTGTTTTATTTTAGAACAAAATGTATTAATTTTACAATAATCAGACGATGCACGCCATCTATTGGCAATTTTTCAAATTTCTGTACAGGGATCGCTAGTATCCAGACTACGAGAGCCATCTAGTAGTGAAAACCTGGAATTTACAGGTCTCCAAGGTGGCTGGGCCATCTATTAGGGAAATTTTGAATTTTTAGGTTCGGTTAGGTTAGAAACATTTTGTTAGGTTAGGTTAGGTTAGGTTAGGTTAGGCTAGGTTAGGTTAGGTTAGACAAAATTTCGTTTGGTTCCGTTAGATTAAAAAAAAATTCCTTAGCTTCAGTTAGGTTAGAACAAATTTTCGTTCACAATACTCCACCCACTGCCGGAGGCTTCTAGAACCGCCCCGGTAGCTCTACCTCCTCCCGAGGTCGCTTAAAAAATCGGGAGGAGGGGAGGAGGATCCCGTTCTGTCCAAAAACTACTACTAATTTTCATAAAACTTTTTTGGTTAAAAATATAAAGTTCTCCTTAACGTTTTGAGGACAATTTAAAAATATATAGAATATATACAGGCTGATCCATTTAAGCTAAAATTTTCTATGTCTTGAAAAATAAGCTTGTAGGGAAACTTTGCCTGACCAAAAAAATAGTATTTCTGAAGAGGGCATCTTTCTGTCCTAAAATAAGCCCCCCTGCCCTATGTGAGGGGGGGGCAATTTCGAAATCTAAAATAGGTACCCCCATTTTTTATTTCAGATTCGGATTCTACGGGCCAAAATACTCAACTTTTATACGAAACATTTTTTTTATTCGTAACAGATGGGTATATATCTATATATACATATATATATATATATATATATATATATATATATATATATATATATATATATATATATATATATATATATATAGAAAGAGAGAGAGAGAGAGAGAGATCCATATAATTATGTGTCCGGAAACTCTCGAACGAAATGTCCTACTTGTACGAAATTTGGTGAAAACATTGGAAGTCCCAAGCGGTTGGACAAGTTCGTTAACTAGGTACGTTCGATGCTCTGAACGGGGTTTTTTTGGCAATTTTCGTGAAAAAAATTTTTGCGACATTTTTTTACACTATTGAAATAAGGAGAAAAAGTCACACAAAAAATATCTTTAAACTATTATTCTATATTAACTACATTTTGGAGAAAAACTAATTTTTTTAAACGGAAATTAACAATGTTATGCAGGATACTTTGACAAGAGTATTGAATAATTAAAGTTCCTTATATATTTGTACAATGTTCTAGTTAGTAACCAACATCCTACATGGTCCCAAACAGTGTTCAAACAAAAATCACCTGGAAATTTAGGTTTGGGCTCAAGTAACCCGATCTTGAGGTTAACTTGAACTAAAATCTAAAAATTTATAAAATTTATGAACTATCAGAAAAAAATCCATATTATATAATAAACTAACCGTAGTCATATAGAGATCAATATACTGAATTTTCTATCCCAAATAATATATCAGTTGCGCTCAATTTTAAATATTATCAGATGATTTGCAAATCTGTTTTCAAGTAACCCCTTGTTTACGGTAATTACTTAACAAATTCTTTGTCATTTTACATCTAACCAAGTCTTGTTATGATAGGTTTATAAATGCTCTTTTAGTACCGGTTTTAATAGTCGCGTGTGTAATCTACAATAAAATTCGTGAACATATTAAAAAATTGTAAAGCGGCTGGTTCTAATATTTTATTTCTATGTAAGTTATACTAAGGATTTAAAATTTTTTCCAAATTTGTGTGAATACATTATAGGTATGGTTCATTTCAGTTAAATTTAACCATGCTTCGTCACTTTGAATTTAAATAATTTCCGTTTTCTTGGCTTTATCTCTTTTATTATTGCATTTATGTAAATTTTAAATTTGCAGTTTATTTTTAGAAAAGAATAGAAGATTGATTTGTTTCGAATATAAGAATTATTTAATTTTTTAACGAAAACTCATGATCAATTGTATCTGAAAAGAGGTATAACAAATATTAAATTACGAATTTTAGTAACAATAAATTAATATTTTAATTATTTTTTGGGGTGTTTACGACTGTCATGATTTTAATGCTTTCAAATATACTCATAAACACTGGGGGTCAATAACTATAAGATTGATAATTTTATCAATTAACAATTATTGTCATCTGTCATTAACTATAATTCGGTTTTGTTAATGACCGTCTTTGTTCTCAGTCTCAAAAGATTTGTTAGTATTAAAACCTATCATAAGCGCCATGAATACTATTATTCATAACTCAACATGTGGTTAATGTTATTTTATTTTCTGATATGTTGAAGGTTAAACGAAACTTTCCATATTTAAAAAAAAAAATATTCTGAGACTGATTTAAAGTTGATCATCAAGTGTCATGAATGGTATGGATAAAAAGGAAGCATTCAGAAGCATAAGTTGTCTATAAAAAAAATGCCTGCCTACCTGTGCTACAAATGAATTAGGGTTGGCCGGGGTAATTGTGAATTGGGGCAATTGTGAACGGCGCCTATAATTTCTAAAATAACATTAATATTGTTAAAAATCAACTCTTAATATGTTTTTCTGTCCTTTCTTAATATGCTGTTAAAATTTCATCACAATTCTCCAAGTATTAGTGTCTTTTTTTTTTATTTTGAAAAAACCCTTGCAAAATTTTATGTATCTTACTTCGACCAATCCTCAAAAAAAATTTTTAAATACATTTTCTTTTTTTAAAAGGTAAGAAATGGTTAAAAGTACTTTTAAAGAAGTGGTCTAAGCCCTGAGAGGGTTCCTTATTAATTGCTAAAGAAATTGGACAATTTATCATCAATTCATAATTACCCCATGATTTTAAAACTGCGGGGTAATTGTGAACGCCATTCACAAATGCCCCCATTCGGTCAAAAATTTCAGTAGTGTCCTTTTCAGAGTTGAAAATGTTGATGAAGGTGCTGGTGACCTTATTGTACAAGTTTCCGTTGTACAAACAATACAAAAAAAAATTGTTTTTTATTCATGTAAACTAAATGTATTTCCTTGAAAAAGTCTTATTTTTCTTGTTTTTGTATGAATACATGGAATTTTTTGATTTTTTATATGATAACATGACAAAATATCATCAAAATATAATTTTTAGCTTGTAATAAATTTGTTCCTACAATTTTTGTTATTTTTCTTTAACCCTGATTTTTTGTAGAAATTTGAGGTATGCGTAACTTGCATTAAACAAAGAGAAATTGTGACCACTAAAGTATGATGAAAAATTTGAAAGTGGAGTAAATGTGAAGAATTTGAGCTTGGCTTTACTCTGACGTACCACAGTTCTCTTGTAATCCATTCTAAATAATTTTTCTGATGGCATTCACTTTTACCCCGAAATTCATAAGATTTGCAAAACCGCACCGGGGAAATGTGAATGGCTTATAAAATTTTTGTTTTTCATACGAATTTGCTCAAAATTTGTGTGGTGCATTCTGAATAATGTAGAATTAAAAATAAATCAACTATAGTGTGATATATAAAATAAAAAATACTTAAAACAACGCTTTTATCTCAACTTATAAAAATCCATTCACAATTACCCTGGTCAACCCTACTTCATTTAGAGATATGAATTTTTAAAGATTCGAGATTTTTCCAACCTTTAAAAATTCATATCTCTAAAAATTTTAACTTGATCGTGAAAAGTCATAGGACCTTTTTTGTTTGTATTTCAATAAAGAATATAAAAAAAATTTGTCCGGTTGAAAAAATACTTAAAGGTATTTTAAAGGTAGGGGACGCATACTTGTGATGGCGCGAAATTAACAATTAAAAAACAGGTATAAACAATGAAATTTTTTTAAATCTCTATTAAGGATATGATTAACTATTGTATAAAGAATTTAAAAAAAATATTATTTGTATTTTATTATTTTTTTTAATATATTTTTCATGGGTCAAAAGTACCCAAATTTGAGATTTTTCGAACTTTTAAAAATTCATAGCTCGAAAACTATTAACTTTATCGTAAAAAGTCATAGGACCTTTTTTATTTGTATTTCAGTAAAGAATATAAAAAAAATTTGTCCGGTTGAAAAATGACAATTCCTTACAATTGTTTAGAAAACTTCCGGTTTAAGCAATATGGCCCCGGGTTGCCCCCTGGGAACATGCATTTATATCATCAGTAGGGCAATGTCAACAGGATCGCATAAAAAAATTGAGGTGGAATAGTTTTCGGTACTCATGCGCCAGTACCTCCCGTACTAACTGTTTATTTATGAATTAGGAATTTTGGATTTTTATTATTTATAAAATAGAAATTTTGGATTTTTTTGGAAAGAAAAAATACCTTCATAAAGGCCTTCCAGTTTACTATTTAAGGTCCTTTTTTAATATTTAAAAATAAAACACAAAGGCAATTGGCGGATAAGCATGGGTAGGGATGGTTTCGTACGAATTGTGTTGGCTTTTTTCCTGCTAACTGCTATCGGTATAAAATAGAAATTTAGGGGAGAGCGGGGCTATACCGTACAGCGAGGCTAAACCGTACACCCATTTTTCGTGTCTAGATTTCAAGCTAGACAAGTCCAATCGTTGTCGCAACCTAGCGCCTGACCGTGGAAAATCACAGGATTGAGTTAGTTCCGCTGTGCGTATAAATACCAATATGACGGTGAAAAAACTTGTTTTTATTATTTCTCTTATAATTTTGGGGGCATTGCCAAATAAGAGTTGGGTGAAGAACTTTTACTTATGAGCTAATAGCCATAAGATCATAAGAAACTACTTTTCTTAAGCTCTCTCTTGATCACTAGTGAAGACTAGTTAGGCGACGGAATTTGAGGTTAGGTTATGAAACTCTCACAAGCTACAGGATGGGGCTAAATCGTACAGAAGTGTACGACTTAGCCCCAAATGGTTTAATATGGCAACATTAATAAATTGTAGTTGATGCAGGAAATACCATAAACATTATAGTTTTAGTGATGCCGAACTGCAGATAATTTTACTTGTGATTTTTGTTTAAATGTATAAACTTTAAATAAAATACTTTCGTTCTATAAACTTTATCACTTTTTTTGATAAAAGTTAACCTAACACTTTTTATACTTTTATAAGCTGAACTAAATATACCGGTAATACAAGTTACGTTATGATGTTTCTTAGCTGAGTCGACAATAAGTAATAAAATGTGTTTTCTACAATAATTTATTGCATTACTCTTATTTACTTCCTTAACAAGGTGATTTTTTTACAATAATTTATTGCATTACTCTTATTTACTTCCTTAACAAGATGATTTTTTACTGTACGGTATAGCCCCTCCTACCGTACGGAATAGCCCCGATCCCCGGTGCTATTTCATACAGAGACACTTTTTTTGTAATTTAATTTAAATATGTAAACAGTGGAATAATTCAAATTTCTTTGTGTGAAATCAATAGCCAATGGTCCAAATTATATATTGCTAATTTTCTTATAATTTTATACTCGATATTAGCTAAACAATAACAGCTCTCCCGTAAGTGTACGGGATAGCCCCGCTCTCCCCTACTGAGATTCAGCCCTTAAAAACTTAAATTATTGACATATTTTCCTCGTTCATTCTTTTAAAGCCCCGATCAACCGGACACTCATCATCAGTTTTGAAACCATCAAAATGGCAAATCGCTTGTGGACTTTCAATTACATTTCGCTTGTAGACATTCAATACCGAAGATGAAAGGAAAAATTCGACTTCCATGATGGGGCTCCGCTGCTCACGGAGTTTTTTTTAAAGTATATGCAATATACTTTAATATTTAAAGTATAAGCAATGGTTTTTCATCCTATGTATTGTAATTTAATTCTAAAATAAATGCTTATTTAGATATTTAGAATTGCTTCGTTAATGCTCCTATTGCTTTCATTCTCATAAGTATGATATTTATGAACAAGGAAAAGATGTCAATAATTAATCTAGCAACTGTCAATGATTATCTTCAAAGTGTCAATTACTAAAACTTTTACATTGATTCAATTTTACTAACTCATTTATATAACTGTCTTTCTAAAACTGATTCAAATGTATACTCCATGAAAATAGACCAAATGGCTTTCACAATGGCCTTAAGGTGTTAATCACTATACCGTTTACCCCAGGGTAAGCGTAAAATTTTTGGAGCAAATTAATTAAGCAAAATAATTACTATTAAAGTTTAAGTAAAACACAATAAAAAAGTTCAAAGCACCGGGAAGTAAACAATATACAAGTTAGTTTGAAGTTACGTAACCGATCAGAACATTCACATAACCCTTTCAGTTGGGAAGATGATGGTTCACAAGGAAAAAAGAAAATAACACTTATCTTGTGATTTCAGAAGTTGACAAATCGACTTTTGGCTATTAGCAGATGTTGAATTTAACCATCAATCTCTGAAACGGTTACCCTTCCAAACAATAAGTCTTTGGGGTTACTAACTAAATTCGCAGTACAGCAATGCCACATAATATACTTAAAGCGGAGTGGCTGAGCGTGCTTGTGCACTAGTGCTTGCCGACTGGTAGGTCGGGGGTTCGGCTCTCGTGGCCGGCTATGTTTGTGAAGGTTTTCTGTAGTTTCCCTTACAATTCCAGATGAATATTGGCATAGTTCCTTAAGAAGACGACTGTAGACGCATACCTTCCAAACCCTAGCTCTCACACCACTTTCCTTGTCCTCCACCCACATCATAAATGTATAATGTAACGAACATAATGTGTAACGAATAAATAAAGTATACAAATAATGATGTGGGTGGCGTCTGTTTCAGACTAAATGATCTCAAAAACGGACGTTAAACACATTATTACTATTATTTATTATTATTACTTAATGTCGCTGATTTATACTTTCAAGTCACATAATTCCTAGTTGAGATCCCTAAAAGGCATACCCTTGACACTAACTCAATCCGAATACAAAATTTTAGACCTCTAGGTTTATTTGGAGGACCTGTACGGGTGACACAAACTTTGGCGTGAACTCTATCAACATACAAAATTTCAACCCTCTAGTTTAAATCTGGAGGGCCGTGGGCATGTCAGATCCAACCCAAAAATTTTTTCCCCCTCTGCTCCGTCAAAATTGTTCTAGGAACCTGAATTTTGGACATGTTGTAGAATGTAGATAATTCACCAAGACCTTCAATCCAACTGGCTTGAAAAAGTTATATCGATTTGTCGCCCCCCCCCCCCACTACTTTAGAAGTTGGGACATCCACTTACTAAATTTCAGCTGATTCATTCATATATGTATATATGTATATATATATATATATATATATATATATATATATATATATATATATATATATATATATATATCAGATATTTTATTTTCTTCAGAATCGTGTTCTACGGGCCCGAAAATGTATAGCGCACCTATACTCTCCCGTAATAGTCTAATTTTTATTTTGAAGAATTCGACTAAAAACAAAAATGAATAAAAGTGGTAATTTTTTGCAAAAGTGAAGTACCATATACTAACACTCAAATCTATCAAAGGACCCCCCCGGTTAAGATAGGTGAATCTGCCTAAGGCCCAACCTGGGTCGGGAGTGCCATTGAAAAATCAGAAAAAGTCCAAAATTGAACATTTTGATACAACTCGAAAAAGCAAAGCTACCTTGACCTAATATTGCAGCTATGGAATACATGTGCAAGGGCGAAACCTACCATGGCACTCCCGACCCAGGTTGGACCTTAGGCAGACTCACCTATCTTAACCGTAGGGGTTCTTTGGTCATTTTGTTTTAAATAACGTTAATATTTCATAAAAAAATTGTGAACTTTTGTGAACACACTATACTGTTTTCTAGTGTTAGTCCTTACGGAAATAAACTGGAAGTTAAATTACATGTTAACGTAACATTTCCCATTGAAAAAATTATACGAAATAGTTTTTGTGTATAGAAAAATGTATTAAAGTAAATTATACATCCTGTTTATTACACTGAACCGAATAAAAATTAAATGAAGCACAACCTATCAAGACTTTTATTTCATTCTTTCGTAAATCAAACATTTTTTTCTTTTTTCATTAAAATATGTAATTATCAAGAACGGAAATTATTACCTTGGCCTATTCGTTTCAATTTTAATTTTTAAAATAAAACGCCGTCAGCAGCGGAGCCCCATCACGGAAGTCGAATTTTTCCTTTCATCTTCGGTATTGAGTGTCTACAAGCGAAATGTAATTGAAAGTCCACAAGCGATTTGTCATTTTGGTGGTTTCAAAACTGATGATGAGTGTCCGGTTGATCGGGGCTTAAAAAAAAGGTTTTAAGTTTTTAAGGGCTGAATCTCAGTAAATTTCAATTTTGTGCCGATAGCAGTTAACAGGGAAAAAGCCAACACAATTCGTACGAGGGCATTCCTACCCATGCTTATCCCACAATTGCCTTTGTGTTTTATTTTTAAATATTAAAAAAGGAACTTAAATAGTAAACGTGGAGGCTTTTATGAAGATATTTTTTCTTTCAAAAAAAATCCAAAATTTCTATTTTATAAATAATAAAAATCCAAAATTCCTAATTTATATATAAACAGTGACTCTAATAACATTTTTAAATTACTTAATATATATGTATTTCATTTGTTATAAAAGTAGATTCACTTTTTTTTAAATTTTTTAAAATTACTATTCGCCTACTTGTATCTAGAATAAAAATAATGCATTTAAAACACATTTAACAATAGCATTTAATTCCGATGTAAAAATGGGAGAAGTGGGGGGAAAAGTAATGTGGACTCCCTAAAAGGTACTAGCTTGATACCAACTGAATACATGTACAAAATTTCAGCCCTCAAGGTTTCCTTAGAGAGTCTCTAGACGTGTTAGAAAACAAGCAAGAAAATTAAGGAAATATTGGCGTAAAAATCATGAGGGTAAGGATTAAAAGTTAAAACCTCCAAAAAACAGTGTCTGGCTATTAGCTTACCCTGTATACAAAATTTCAGCCCTCGGGGTTTATTTGGGGAGATTTTGACCCGAACGAAACTGTTAAAAAACAAGAAAAATCATGTTCTTTTGGGTATAAAAATGGTAGGGGTACGAGTTAGAAGTCGAGAACCCCAAAAGGCACCCCCTTGATACTAACTCAATCCGAATACAAAATTTCAGCCCTCTAGGTTTATTTGGGTGACCTATGCGAGTGGTACAAACTTCGAAAACGTCGAAAAAGCATGAAATTGTAGCTTAAAAATGAGGGGGTGGGGGTAAAATATTAAAACCTCCAAAAAGCACAACCTAGGTACGAACTTTATCAACACACCAGATGTCAACTCTCTACGTTAATTCTGGGGGGCTGGGGGCGTGTTAGATCCAGCGAAAATCGTTTTTCCCCCTCTACTCCAACCAAATCATCCTAGGAAGCTGAATTTTGGATATGTTGTAGATAATTGACCGAAACATTATTTTCAATCCGTTTGGAAAAGTTGTATTGCTTTTCGGCCCCCCACCACCTCCTTAAATTTGGGTCGGATCCAAAATTTGACCCCAGTTTGATAGTATTGTTGTGCATCCGAATTAGCCCCATTTTCCAAATTTGAGCTCTTAACTTCCATAAGGGGGCCCTACACATATTAAAAGGTAGCGGGAGTATATATATATATATATATACCCAGTGAACATTTTTCTGTAAATTTTATGTCAAAGTGACAGAACTGAAAGTCACCTGTTACATAAAATATGAGTCACATATGACTCACATGTAACTTACAATTTCCCACTTATAAACGTAACAATGTGACGTAACATTGTTATGTTCTTGTTACGTTTCAGGAAAATATAACTTTGATGTTACCTTATAGATAAAAATACGCCTTACGCCTTCTTTTGCAATAAGCAAATTCAAAATTCCCCTTTTTTGTTTCTTATTAACATTACATCACATATTACCAACTTTGTTCATATACATACACCTAAATTATTACTGTTTTTTTTTTTTTTTTTTTTTTGTTGACTGTTACAGGATTCGAACCGTTATCCAAGCTGAAGCATCATTTAAATTATCGACAGTCTTAACCACTAGACCAAACTGACTTATTTATTCTCATCGTTATATATTAATATATATCACAAAATAGTAAATAAAGCCTTACAAGAATTTTCATAAGAGTTTAATTTTTAAATTAATAACAAAATTAACTGTTTTAACGACGTATTAACGTTTTTTTAATGAAATGTCACAATCATGACTCTTTTGTTATGTTTTTGTGACATGTCAATATTAATAAAACATTTCACTTGTCACTTTTGTGAAATGTTTTGTTACCATATTAATTTTAAATGTATCAGTTCGCGAGGAGTTATCAATTTAAAGATACCTGTAGTTAATACGTCACAAAAACATAACATAAGAGTACTGGGGGCCAAGTCTTGAAAATGTGATAAATATATCACAATTTCACTGTTGTTATTTTTATCACATTTGAAATTTCACATACCACATGTGATATCAACAAAAAGCAAGTCTCGAAATTCTTGCGTGATACTGTGAAAATATACTTAACGCGTACAAATCACGTAGCACATGTGTTAAATATAACTACATATAACTATGGAAATTACAAATTTTATAAAATTTTTTGTAATGTCAAATCAGAAAAACAATATTTGACATTTCAAACTGTCACAAAATGCACAATTTTATTAATTAACAATTTCTTTTCTTAGTTACCTATAAAAAAAATGAATATTTTTTTTCTTATTCTTAGTTACAAAACAGCTCATTTAAGATGCATACAGTGGCCATCCAATGGTACGTACTCCGATTTTACGTAGTGACGTCAGCGATTTAGTGGGGTTCTCCTCTCACAGATATGTTGTTGTTTGTCTGTATTGGTGAAAATTTATGTACCAAGCCAGAGTCAGGGCCGTAGGTAATATTGTATGAGGGTCTCGTAGCCTTTAAAAATTTTAAAATTTCACTGCAGATATATATGCACATATTCTGTATATATGTAATATGCAAAATGCAAATGCAAAATAAGTAACGTAAAATTCTAGAATATTCTAATCGTCAACTAGCAGAGATATCAAAAAACAGACTTCACCGTTGAATTGGTCATTAAAAATGGAATTAAACAATGTAGTTTGACAAAAATTCTAGAATGTTCTATTTGTCAACTAGCAAAGATATTGAAAAATCAATTGTGCCATTTAATTGTCCATTGAAAAAGAGGTCAAATTGCACATTTTGACAAATGTTCTGGAATGTTCTATTCGTAAACTAGCAAACATATTCAAAAACAGACGTCGCCATTGAATTGGCTACCAAAAAAGAGACCAAATAACACATTTTGAAAAATTTTCTAGAATATTCTATTTGTCAACTAACAAAGATATTGGGAAATCTACTGCACCACTTAATTGTCCAACCGAAATTAAACTAATGTAAACCAAATATCCGATTCTGACAAACAATTTTTGCAATTTGACGAATAGAATATTCTAGAACATTTATCAAAATATGTTATTCCGTCTTTTATTCGATGATCAATTAAATGGTGCAGTCGATCTTTCGATATCTTTGTTAGTTGACGAATAGAATATTCTAGAACATTTATCAAAATAGCGCTGCTTAATCTAATTTTTAGTGCCCAATTCAATAGTGAAGTTTGTTTTTTGGTATCTTTACTAGTTTACGAGTAGAATATTCTAGAATTTTTGTCAGCTTCCGCTATTTGGCGTCATTTATGTTGATGAATGCGATAGTGAAGTTGATTTTTCGACAGTTTTCTAAAAGTCGTCACTCATATTCATTAGTATAACATTCGATTTCCTTTGTCTACACAACCGAATTTTAGGTGTAAATTGTCTCTTAAGATAATATTGTTTTAAAAAAATTCAGATAATAATATTTACCAACCCCCGAAACAAAAGTTTACCGACGCCCCTGATCTTCCGATTTTACGTACTTCCCCTTAAATTTGCACCGACCACTACGTAAAATTGGATTTGTGGTGTAATATTATTAATTTAAACTTGCAAAACTTCTGCTCATTCGTTAAACATTCTAGTAAAGGTAAATTTCGTTATTTATTATAACGATTCTTCTAAAATTATTCTCATTCAATCATTTTAATTATGTATACGAAATTTCGCAACTATTCTCTTGAAGTCCCAATTTTAGGGGTTAATATTACCTCTTAAAGGCATTTTCCACAGGTAAATGAAAACGCTCTTATATATTTCTAGATTTTTATGGAGAAACATATAAAGTTCGTATTCAAAGCGCAAATCGGAAGTAACGCCTAGAGAAAATTTCCATGTAAATACAGCCTTTTTTGTTTCTTATTTTTTTGTTTTATTTATGTGTATATAAAAAATATTTTTTTGGAATTTATCTAGATTTACTGGTTGTTTTAGAAAAACTGAAGTCAGTTCAAAAGTAAAATATGGTCAAATACCTAAATTTTAAAGAATTGATAAAATAGGAGGGTTAAAAATCTAGACCTACATTCACCACCAATAGACTAACGATAAGTGTTAAATAAATGTTCAAAATATTCAAATTTTAAAAAAGTATTTGGTTAAAATTCAGTAAAATTTTAATAAATTTAACAGATTTGAGTTGTAATAACTTAAAATTTACGAAAAGACGTGAGTTTTCCAAAAATCTGCTGATAACATTTGCATTTTACTTAAAAAATTAATTAGTATCCCATGTGAAAACAAAATAGCACAACCTATATAGATGTGGTTATATTTCTGTTGATAATTATATCACTGTGAAATTAATAACCACTAAATTTTGTGATAAAATATTCAAGACTTGCAACTGGAAAAAAATGTGTTAATTTCTCACATGACGTCATTTTTCCACATGTGTTATGTGATATCTAAATTCAAGATTTGGCCCCCAGTTGTGACGTTTTGTT
The DNA here is from genome assembly GCA_035578155.1 of Brachynemurus nebulosus. Lineage (NCBI taxonomy): Eukaryota > Metazoa > Arthropoda > Insecta > Neuroptera > Myrmeleontidae > Brachynemurus > Brachynemurus nebulosus. The sequence goes on from JAPWDM010000038.1 coordinate 1,308,665, forward strand.
CAAAGTAACATTGTTAGGTCATCGGGACATAACAAAAGAGTTATGATTGTGACATTTCAATAAAGTAACGTTGATACGTCACAAAAACATAACATAAGAGTCAGTTCTGTGAGGTTTTATTAAAGTAACATTGTTAGGTTGCGAAGACATAACATAAAAGTCACGCTGTGACGTTTTATCGAAGCAACCTTGATACATCATCTAAACGTAACATAGCAGTCACAAATGTGACATTTTATTACAGTCACAATTGCACGTAACTGTTACGTAACGTACAGGTACCAATTAGGGATATAACGTAAAACTCTAATTTTATATAATTGTTATGTCACCCATAAGTCAAAAAAGTTGCGTAACTTGTTATTTCCTTGTTACATCACATTTACATTCTATGTTCACTGGGTATATATATATATATATATATATATATATATATATATATATATATATATATGTATATATATATATATATATATATGTACATATATATATATATATATATATATATATATATATATATATATATATATATATATATATATATATATATCAGACATTTTTTTTCTACATATTCGTTTTCTACAGGTCCGAAAACGGATAGCGCCCCTACTCTCGCCTCTCACCGTTCTTGTCGTATAGACTGTATAAGTCTAATTTTTCAAGGAAAAATTCGACTAAAAATATACACATATGCACATACGAATACTTTAAGGTTCATTATATTTATTTTAATTTCAAGTTCTTGAAATTAAAGTATTTGTTGTTTAAAATGAGATAATAATTAGTCATTAACGTATTTATGATATATTCCGCAATTTACTTAATTAGCTGTATAATTCGTGATTAAAGGGTGGTGTAGAACTGTAGATTGTCTTTGCGAATCCCGTTTTCCAATGTGATTATTTTAAGCTGTCAGATTTCAGTTTCTGAAGTTTAAAAAAATTCTGACCAGATATGAATTCTGGAGAATTCTCAATGATTCAGTCCTGTTGAACAAGTCATGTGAAGTATAGTTTTCCATCCTAAATTTAATGCTAAATTGGATACACGATCTATGCACTCTATAATAGATACTTGGGATAATGATGCCAAGATTATTGAAGTAAACAATCAAACATTTATATTAGAACACTAAAGAGTAGTCCGCGTCTAACAAGTAGACCACAGCCAGTGTTTGCAGCCAAAAAGAGGACTTCAGTCATACCAAATGTGTAAAATTATCGTATTTTTCGTATTTTCGAGGTAAATTATCGTACACAATGTAATTTAATGAATTTTCCTTTATAACTTAATGAAAAATTATCGTATTTTTGTGTGAGATAATAAAAATGTTATCGTACGTCGCCATCAAATTTTCGTACATGTACGATAATTATCGTACAGCTGCCAACACTGACCACGACTGCGTGCACGATGTGGCACAAAGTACATTGACTTACGTTGTATGATGCACATATACTAGTGTGCGGTTGCGGGGACGCTAAGAAAACGGACGCCGCACGTTTAAGAAAATGGATGTGTGCATCAGCACTTATTGTATGCACACTGGTTTCCTAATCAGAAACGTCGCATATAGTCATATAGATAAAAATTTTCATTTTACTAAAAGCAAAATGAATTCAAACTTCCATTTTAAATGCAGTATGTATATATTATGTGTAATCCAATAGCGAATTTACCCTAAGTGCCGCTCTAGGCTCTATAAAAAATGCCGCCCCTAAAAAGATAAAAAAATTTTCTTGCATTTTTGCCGCCCTTCTTAAAAACGTAAGTGACGAGCAAAAAAAAAAAACTTCAATTCTACATTTTCCCATTTTCCCGCCCTTTTTGCCCGAATTTGCCGCCCCTAAAATCTGCCGCTCTAGGCTCGAGCCTACCCAGCCTGCTGGTAAATCCGCCAACTGGTGTAATCTAAAATAGAAGACACAAAATGCCGTTTTTCATTTTAAATAATTTAATATAGGGTAAAAGCCCCCATTGTGGAATGCGATCCAATACTAAAACAGTTTTGACATTTACATATTAATGAAGTTATTTCTGAAAGAAACCTCTGATAACAAAAATTATTATTAATAGAATGATTGTTTTCCAATTTAAATTCACCTCGCATTTAATGTTTCCTTACCTAATTAAAGAAATACATACATATATTAAACAGTTTTTGCTGAATGTGTCTCTTTTGCGTTTGATCAATGCTTATTTATAGAAACACGTGCCTTACAAATTTCAACATTCTCCACTTAATTTTCGAAGTTAGCGCAATAAAACTGTACAAATAATTTTTATTAGTCCAATTAAGAGATCATAAGAGCTAACTCACCTTTATATTTGGTTTAAATATTATTTATATATATGTGTATTTCTATTCAGTACAGATATAACCTTTGTATGTATGTAACTTAAATCATGTACGTAAAATAACTAAAAATTTAGGATGTGGCTATTTATACATACAGTATGTATACGCAATTGGCTATTTATACATACAGTATGTATACGAAATTGGCTATTTATACATACAGTATGTATATGTAATATTTTGTTTAAACATGCAGTATGTATACGCAGTTGACTACTTATTCAGAATTACCGTAATTTCTGATGTATAATGCGCACATTGAGCATCAAAAATATCGTCAAAATTTCGTGGTGCGCGTATTAAAATGGACTTTTCCACTGGTGACAGTAAAACAACTTATAATAACAAATTTATCGATTCTAATAATAACGAAATTCTCGCGTACCACCGATTGAATTTTGTATAATCTTTTTAGCTTAAGAACGGATTTTTGGCGACGCGAACCGGAAGTTGCATATCTGAGGACTAAAAAAAGGTTTGCTTTGCTATGGTAATAAAAAATTAGAGGCAGATTCTTATAGAATTTGATCAATGGAACAAAAAAGGAAGAACAAATTTTTTTCGATATCCTGTTTAGTTTTCGAGATAATATGTGTTGTATTTCTAAAACTTACTATAATGAGATAATGAATTGTATATTACACACATACACATATACGTAGTATCAATTTTTACGGATATAAACTCAGTTTTAAATATAATTTTTGAATGGTATATTTTTGTTTTTATTCATAGAAATTAGTGAAAAATGAACGGGACATCACCAATGAAACCTCATTCTTGGGCAAAGGGTAATGATTTACAAATATTTCTCGGCGTGTAATGACTTCAAAATTATTTAATTACCCTTTTTCTGAAAAAGAGGTTTCAATGATGTCGTCCGGTCCATTTTCCACTTACTTCTATCAATACAAGCCGTAATATACCTACCGTAATTGTCTATCCAATATAGTAAGTTTTTCAAATTTGACACGTAATATCACCAAAACGAAGCAAAATATCGAAAAACTTCATTGTTTCTTTTTTGTGCTACTCACCAAGTTCCATAATAATCGATCTTTAATTTTTGTTGCTATGGTAACGGAAAACATTTTTTAGTAATCCCTAGGCTTGACATTTGAAGGGTTGAAAAATACACATCCGGTCCTCGTCGCCAAAAATCCGTTTAGGGGATAACTTCTTAAGCCAAAAAGATTATGTAAAAAAATAATTCAACTCAATCGAAGGTATTCGGTTATTATAATAGTGTAGTTATTAAAAAAATATTAATTGTAATAACAGCGCATTCAATCAGTATGTATAAGTAGTCAACTGCGTATACAGTTTAGCTTTAGGTAGTACATAACTACATACTGTAGGTTTAAATAGCCAATTCAGTATAAACATAATTATGTATAAACAGCTAATTTCATATACACACTATATATGTATAAATAGCCAATTTCGTATACGTACTGTATGTATAAATAGCCAATTGCGTATACATACTGTATGTACACCACATCCAAAAATTTATATTATAAATAGTTTTAATTTATTTTTGAGTCTAAAATATTTACTTACTGCTCGTAAAATTTTAGGGGAAAATCGATGAGAATTTTCCCGGGAATATTCCCATTTGGGTAATTATTAGGTATTTTCCCGGAAAAATTTCTAAAACCTGGGTAAAAACGATTACTTACAATTAGCGGTACTATTTTACAAATGCGTTTTTAATTTTATACGTACGTATGTACATCGGTCCCTCAACTTACGTGAATATCCGTTCCACGGGGATTCAGTTTACGCGGATAAAAATCGCGTAAATTTAATCCGTCATTATAAAAGGAAAAATACTGGAAATAAAAGCTACCAACAATTTTACAGAATTTTATAATACAAATTGATAACGAATATGTCGAAAATTACATACTAAAATTTTAAAAATATTGTTATTTTCGATATCGATAATTTTCGACAACGAAAAGTAGGTTTTGATAGTCCTAATGTGTTCGGAGTGTCCATAACTTGCTTTCCATAACCCTTCAAAAATTTCGTTATTTTTGAGCTACGACGCACGGTTTAGGAGATATTTACGATTAAAGTTTTCGACAGCGAAAGTTAACGAAAAGTAGTTTTTAAAAAAAAGTTCTGTTACTGACCAGATCAATGGGACTAACAGAGCCTAAATTAACTAGTTATAACCAATTTATGACAAGTTACGCGGTATCGATAATTTTCGATAACGAAAAGTAGGTTTTGACAGTCGCAATACGTTTGGAATACCCACAACTTGGTTCGCTTAAGCCTTCAAAAATTTCATTATTTTTGAGCTACTATGCACCGTTTACAATCAAAAGTTTACGTTTTCGAAAAGTATCGAAAACTAATTTATTTGGAAATATTCTATTGCTGACCAGATCAATGGGAATAATGGAGCATAAATTAAGCCATTATAATCAATTTATAATAATTTGTCAGTAAAAGTAATTAAACATATTTAACTTAAAATATTATGTTACTCTTCTTTTCGTCTTATCTAGCTTGTGTAATTATATTGTAACCTTAGTTTAAAGATTATTTATTTACATTTAAGAAATATTCTTTATTAAGCAGTGGTTTTGATAGTTTAAATCCAAAATAATATGCTAAATAGTAAATTAAAATAAATTCCCACTTTTTGGGAATTTTCCCGGGAAAATTCCGGGTAGAATCCCATCTCCATTCACTTTATACATATCAAAGTAACCTATATGTAGTTGCCTATACGTAAAAAGATAGCAGAAAATCTATGTGATGTATCTCATATACGTTATATACGTGTTCCTTTTTAGGTGTTCGTGCTGATTTTTTAAAGGTGTTAATATATTCTGTCCTTTTTTTTTATAGATGTCAACATTTTATAAAAAAAAACATTAATAAATCAAAATTTTTGGGTTATATTTTCTTAAAAACATATTCATTGGATTAAAAACACTTGGTTTCATGCTTATTAAGAAAATAAAAAGGGTGCTTAATTTATTTATTAATTTTTATTAGCTACTTTAATGACACACCTAAAAATAGTGTTCCGTAATGGGGGCTTTTACCCTACATATTTTTAATTATTTTTATAAATAGACACTTGAAGGAAAGCCTTAATATACAAAAATTTTACATAATCACACTTTTACCAAATTTGGAGCTTTTGAAGCAAAGTAGGACTAACTGGCAATAACTTAGCCAATTAATTTAGACCAAGAGGGCTAAACAGATATGCTACAAATGCGTAGGTTACATAAAAATAGAATTAATATACGTTTTATTTTCAAACACTAGCAATTAATTATAATTTTTACTGTTTTTAGTTTTTATACAAAATTGTTACACTTATTTACTATCTATCCATTTCAATGATGCATGCATATTCATTATTCATTAATCACTTCTTACTTCGAAAATATTAATCATAAAAATGTCACGTATCAATCAATCATTATTTACTAAAACAAATTAAAATTATAACTGCAGTCTTTACTAATATCAAATATGATAATATCCGTAAAATTAGTTATTTATCATAATTTAAAAAAAAAATCATTAATCATATTATTTATATTTAACTGCCATTTTTTTAAAGGTACATTTTTGTCAAATATTTATCTCCATTAATTTTTGCCTACAATAAGATACAAAAATATTGGAGTAATATATGAATTCATAGTATTGCTTCGATCGCTTATTAAATACGATTCCAATTCCCGACTCTAAAGCTGAATGTTAACACTCTGATGAAAATGTAGGAAAGGAAACTTTTACATAATTATATACTGGAGTATTTCATGTACTTACCATCTTACATCCATTTAGGTAAACATTAGCATTGGATTAAATAAAAAGCTCATCTATTGTTAATAACCAGCGTTAAAGATTAAATGGTTGATTATCAACTCTGATACAGAATCACAAAACGTACGAGACATGAAATAACATTATTATCGTTACATTCATGTTTATTTAGCCCTACAAAGAAAACTCTTAGAATGCAAAGCGTTAAATGCAATATAGACATTTTTTTAGTGAGACCTGTACAGTGTACAGAGTAATCTAGTAATTGACAATGAGATACGTCATGAGGCACAAAAAGTTTAAAGATACCTATCAGAAGGTATGCTGTTCTTGTAATAATGTAGAAAACTCTTAAATGATACACAACACCGAAAAGAATTAAAGTTTTTAAATAGAAAACAAAAATTCGGTTAACAACAACAGTTTTATTCAACAAAAACTTTTATCTACGACTATCATGAAATTGCTTGTTTATTGTAAAAAATACTATCTAAATAAGCTACGTTTTACATACAGCCACATATCCAACTGTACAAAAAATGGCCCTTTACACGGATGTATGCTAAAAATAGCAACGCCTACTACACTCTTATTAATTCTTATAATTATTATATATTATACAGTGATATACATGATCTGTACAAAAATTTTACCTAGCAACTGATTGTTTACGTTTGTTCTTAATAAATTTCAAATACTACATAATTTTAATGTATTGGTATTTTTAGATTTGTACCAAATTTTTGTCGTTTATTGTGAATTTCATGTTAGTCCTGTACAAAGTATAGTATGTAACTCGGTTGTAAGGTATATTACACACTCGCGCAATTACGTACTCGCCGCTGCGCGGCTCTTGCGTAACTTTTTCGCTCGTGCTTAATATACAACTTACAACCTCAATCACGTAATATACTATTAAGCCCCAAAAAAAAGTTTTTTTGTTCAAGTAAATATATTATACTTGTGGTTTTACTGATGTCCGAATATTTCCATCACTACTTCACTATAGCTGACAGGCCCGGATATAAGGCGATTGGAGCGATTGGGCCCAATCGGGCCCCGCGCTTGAAGGGGCCCCGCATCAGCATAAAATTAACAAAAATTTATTTTTCGAAATTTAAAACGATAAAGGATAAATTATAAATTATTCAAATAATTAAAAATATACAGGAAGGATTCTTTTTATAATACAAGTGCGAGAAAGAAAGAAACATATTTCATAATCTTCTTAAGAAGGATGTTTCAGGTATGAAATATGAAATGCATCGGATAGTACTGTCTTTCTCCCTCAATTACATATTCTATTCTAAATGTGTTTTACTCGATGCACTCACATTCGTTTTTTTTACATTAGTCATTGTTGTGCTGCGTCATTAAGTAGATGTAGCCATGGTCGAGGGGCGGCCGATTTTGAAAAACAGGACAAGGCTGTAATTGAACAGGTAAAGGTTGTAATTGACGTTTTTTTTTTTTGCTCGTCGGTTATCTTTTAAGAGAAAGTTCGGAAAAAATGTAGAAAAAATTAAGATTTTCTTCTTTTTAAGCAAAAGAAGTGGCATTTTTCACGGTGCCTAGCGCGGCACTCAGGGTTAATCCGGCCCTGGATGTATTTAGTATCAAATGGTGCTGATAGCTGATGTTCAATTTTGGTAACCACATTTTATACCGTTGACAATTTCACTCATGTGTAACAATAGTCTAAGAGCTGGCTACATAAAAAAGCTTGATATCGCTACATGGCTGATTTTTTTTTTTTTTTTGTAAAAGGATAATTTTTTGTAGCCAAGTTCAAATAATCTTGTCTGCCAACACAATCCCGTGGCTTAACACAGGAACGACCGCTTAATAGTTAAATTTCGATATTAAACATTTTATAAGATGCATGGGTTATAACTATGGAAACAGTTTTTATTTTCAAATTATTATTATTATTATTTTCAATTTATTATTTTTTATTAATTTTTTTCAACATTATTCATCAATTTTTTCAGTTGAAAAAGTAACTTACTCATACTCGGTTCGTAGGTTTATTTTTGTGGCCATGGATGCTTACGAATTCTCGGCTTTTAGCCTCGGTTTCTCAGACTGCATCCGAGGCCACAAAAATAACACTTACGGTCCTTGCCAAGTAATATATATAATTATATACTATTATTGCATCTAAAAAGTACCTGATAAAGTTACAATATTGTCTGTTCGAGGATTTTTTTTATGATATTCATGATATTCATCAAAAAAAAAATTCAGTATAACATTCAATCAATCGACATGCTTGTATATGTGATGAATTTTTTATTTCACAATCTTACGCCACTTTCTCGCTGTCTGCCGGCACTTTCATCACTAAAAAAACTCTCTGCCAACTATTTTCTGCGTTTTCTAAGAATAAATTGAAAATAATAATAATAATAATAATAATAATAATAATAATAATAATAATAATAACTGTCACCCCTCTGGTGCACAATCCTCCCCAATTCAATAACACACAAGGTCCGTCAACCTCTGTACCATCTAAACGCGCAGTTCCAGGAACACCCGATCTTAATGAACAATTTGATGAACCAGAAAACATCTACACCAAGAAACGTAAAATAGAAAGACACATCCACACACATACACAAACACACACACAAACACAAACAGTCCTTTCCCTTCCCTCTGTCCCTACTCCTACCTACCATCTGAGGACACGAAAACGAACTAGGCTTTCACAGCCCTCTGTCATTGAGCCAACATCTACGCTCCCACAAAAGTCTCGTCGTACGAACCAGTATACACCAAAATAGACGCATAACACCTCGTTTCAAGCAACAACAACAACAATATAAGGAGTGATGTGACAAACTCGTCCGTGAGTGTACTACGGTACTTTTACGGATTGGTTTGGCACATTACCCTTCCACAGAGCCTAATACCTTGCATAATGCCGGTATAGGTGAATGTTACCCAGTACTGTCCTACTGAGTAGTGAGCGCCAGGTTGGCGTAAAAGTCTATAATAATAATAATGAACCCCCAGGGGCTTGTTGTAACACCCGGTTGCTTCGGTAGTCGGTTGCTACGACAATTCGGGAAGTAGCGCTCCCGGGTCCCCGAGCTAAGGCCAGGTACTTTCTGGTACCTGGTGCGTGGAGTCAACCAGCGCTAAATGGTGGTCTCTGTTAACGGGCTAACTACCCCTAACAGGTTTTTTACTAGTCCCTAACGCTAATAGAACTAGGAAGGCTGGTCGTGCGGCGGGTCTCTCGGATGGGCCCGCACAAAAAGGCGGAACCAGTCAAAACTCATCTTCTCGTCTCGTTCGACTGGAGTGGATGGACAGCTTGAGACGTGATCTGCTCACGTGCCGCGCACAAAGTGAGCCAAATAAGAGAGGGTACATGGCAAGGATGCACGCCATATGGTGCCATATGCATCCCGAACACTCAAATTTAACGCCACAAAATCTGCGTGATCATGTAGCCCGAATTATAAAATTGAAAATACCTACCGGACATGACGATAATCGAGAAGCTCGCGAAGAAGCTAGGGTTGCTGAAACTGTGATGGTGGAAGATGAACAGGATTCTGCGGTCAATGGTGAGAGCTTGGCCAATATTAACATCACAGAGCAGGATCAACCGGTAACTCATGGTGACAGCATGGTTACTGAGGCACAGACGGACTTGTTAAATCAAGCCAACACAGATACTGTGCCAGAGTCTAACACCAGAACGAGTTCAACTCCCACACAGAATGATGCCGATCTAAATAAATCCGTTTCTGTCTCAGACAATTTAAGAAAACAATTTCGCGATCTTCTCGAGACCGATTTAGACTTTGACAAACGACCACGTCCCAAACACCGACGGACGTATGTAAAGGGCGAACAACTGACCCTACTAAACGAAATTTTGGACGATCATCTATCCCCATCCAGTGATCTCACCGACGTCGACAACGCAGTATATGCAGCGATGCGTGTCCTGACCCCATGTACTAAGCAGCAAAAGACTGCAGAGGAGAAGGCACGGATTCGTATTAAACAAATTGACACCAAGGTGAGGGCACTACGACAGATGGTATCGCGTATCCAATGTGTGATAGAATATATTCAGACCAATAGGCGCTTTATCCGAAAGGTACGGGCTTTTGCCAGAGAACTAAGGTACCGCTATCACACGATAAATTTGGGCAATCTATTGACCATCAAACAGACACATTTGGATAAGATACGCGTATTGGCCCTGGCCAAGAAGAAAGTAGCCCGGCGTGAACGGTGTATTCGGGAAAATAAGATCTTTAACTCGAACCCTTCACGCCTGTTCGCATCTAAAAGCCCTGTCGTGGAGCAACCACCGACGGTCGACGCAATAGAGGATTATTGGCGGGGGATATATGAGACGACTAAAGAGACTGACTTGGACTGTATTCCCATCAGCCAGTTTAGATGGTACTGCAAACAACAGCTTGGCAAAGTGCCATCTCACACCAATATAACATCTGTTGATAAAGAGGAAGTCGAACTTGCTTTCAAAGGCAAGAAGAACTATTCGGCTCCGGGCATTGATGGAATAACGAATTTTTGGTGGAAGAAGCTCGCTAGTACCCACCGCCACCTTGCCCGTATATTTTTAAATTGATTATTTAACTGTGAGCCAATACCATCGTGGCTCGCTGAGCGAAGAACGGTCCTAATACCGAAAAAAGGAGACCTATCACAACCACAGAACTACAGACCGATAACGTGCCTGAACACTGTGTATAAAGCGTTCACTTCCATTCTATATGAACGCATCTTGAAGGCGATTGAACCAGTGTGGAGTTCGATCTATGAACAACGAGGTTCAAAAAAAGGAATGTCGGGTTGCAAAGACAACTTGCTGGTCGACAGATGTATCTGTCAGGACGCTAGACAGCACAAACGCAACCTGAGCATGGCCTGGGTGGACTATCGGAAAGCATTTAACACAACGTCGCATGAGCTCATTATCTATTTGCTCCATTGTCTGCGAGTCCACCCCGACATTATTAAATGTATTGAACACCTGTTGCCGCTCTGGAAAACAAGGTTCACAATAACATCCGGTGAACACGTTGTGTCAACGGAGTTGGTGACATACAAACGAGGCGTATACCAAGGAGACAGCCTCAGCCCACTTTTGTTTTGCATCTCGTTGTTGCCCCTGTCAATCAGCCTGAGAAAGGAACCCGGGTACTTGTGTGGCCCGGCAGGAAATCGCGAGCATAAAGTCACACATTTATTTTATATGGATGACTTAAAACTGTATGCCTCGTCGGAGAGTGATCTCAACTGCGCTCTAAAGTTAACACACAAATACACGCACGCGATCGGAATGGAGTTCGGACTGGACAAATGCGCAGTGGTGCACTGTAAGCATGGTGTAGTTCCGAATTTTGATTCACACGCCCAATTAGTGGATGGAAGCATCATAGAACATCTTGATGAAGGAGCGACCTATACGTACCTTGGTGTTGGCGAAAGTCACATCCAGGACGTGAAGAACATGAAGGCCGCCTTAAGTAGTAGATATAAGCGCCTTCTCCGACAGATTTGGAGTTCCGAATTGTCGGCGAAGAACTAGACCAGCGCTACAAATATGTTAGCCATACCCATCCTTTTATATACTTTTGGCTCAATTAAGTGGAATGTGAATGAATTGGAGGAACTAGACCGAGACACGCGGAAAATAATGAATATCAACCGTAGTTTGCACCCACGCGCATCGACACAACGACTTTACCTCCCACGAGACCAGGGGGAGAGGGGGCTCCTGTCAGTCGAACGTTTACATGATCGTATAGTCTTTGGTACAGCTTGTCGTGTACTTAACAGTTCAGACCCGCTATTGCAACTCGTCAGGGATCACGAGCTTGCTGGCGTAGGCGCATTTTTATTCACAGCAGCGCAACGTGCCACCGATATCTTGGGCTTAGCCTTCGATCCGCGTAATCGCGACGGTGATGATAATATTCTTTCACTATCACAGTCGCGCCAAAAGTCGGCAATCAAGAGAGCCGAGCAACAACATCTGCTCAATAAACATCGCGACAAAGTTCACCAGGGTATGTTCTACCGTCATCTTGACAACCTTGGCCTTTCGAGCGAACTCACTTGGGCTTTCTTGAGAGCTAATGGACTTAAATCGGAAACGGAGGGCTTTATCATGGCAGCTCAAGATGGAGTGTGGAACACTTTAACACACTAAAAATATGTGATGGGTAATAAAGGGGTTTCGAGTACCTCGTGTCGGGCATGCAAAGCAAACCCGGAAACCTTAATGCACCTGACTTCAGGTTGTTCTTATTATGCTAAATCCACCTATGTCCATCGCCATAATGCAGCGTTGCGTGTGCTCTACTTTTATCTTCGTCATCATTACGAAGTTGACAAAACACCAGTCTTGCCCTACGATCCTGCGGAAGTAGAATCCTTTGTTGCCAACCAAAAGTGCAAGATCTTTTGGAATATGCCGGTTGCAACTACAGGCAATTGAACGCCAATAAGCCTGATGTTGTGCTCCAAGATTTAACATCTCAGACTATGTATGTTATCGAGTTCTCTGCTCCGGCGGAAACTAACATAGTCGAAAAGGAGGAGCAAAAAAGGATTAAATATCAAGATCTAATACATGAACTGCGCCAACTGTACCCGGGCTATACTATCCGCTTGGTCGTACTTATAATCGGATGTCTGGGGGGTATGCATAACTCCTTTGTGCGCAATCTTAACATCATTCCGGCTTGTAGATCTCACGCCAACATGTTAGCGGCGTCAATGCAAAAAGCAGTTATTATCGGGACGCTCCGCACGCTCCGGTCGCACGAGACAACTTTCTCCGGGAGTTCATGAACACCTTTGAACGCCCATGCCCCGTTTAGAGCGGGTTCTCGAACATCCATTGGACCTGCCCTCGAATCTCCCACTGCCATGGTTTTGCAGCGAGGTTCGGGGATTTATTAGGTAGGGAAGACCAGGAAGGGGATGCTGTATGACGGACACTACGTACCTGACCTAGAAGTACCTGACCTGGTACGCTGCACGGACACTTTTTCCTCCGCCTGGGGGTTTTTGAAGTGCAGTCGCGTTTTTCGTTAATCTATAATAATAATAATAATGATAATAATAAACGCCCTGTGGGTGGGGGCTTCACTTTGCAGAATTTGCCCACAGTAAGTCCTGCTTGTCGTAAAAGGAGACTAAAAGGACAACCCATTAGGATGGAGCAAATAAGAAAAAGGCCTTGGAAAACTGCCGCTGCCGGTGGAGCGACCGGGCGCATCAGGGTCACCACTGAATGTGACAGCTCAGATCACGGTGACGACAGGTTGGGTTCTAGGCAGCCACCTGTCAGCTGTAACAACACCTTCAGCCAAAATGCTACTGCCCTACTTACGGAGCCCCCAACACCTTTGGCTCAGCCGACTTTAAGTGTTTCCTCAGAGCAACCTTTGGGGACCACTAAAGCTGGTAAGAAGCGTGTGCGTATTCAATGGACAGATGAACTGAATGAATTCATCGTACGCACATACTTCAAAGTTACTAGACTTGAAACGGACAAAACTGGTTACCGTACAAAATTACATCAAGAGTTCGTGCGCAGCTACCCTCACCTAAGTCGCGTTACTGAACAGAGACTGGCAGACCAAAAACGTGTCATTTTTACCAATAATCTTATCCCTTCCTCCCTCATAAACACCATTAAAACACAAGTCGCACATCAATTTGCTCAAAATGAAGAAAGTCAGGCCGATGGCCCACCAGAAATGGGAAGCCCCACACAAAACGACATTCAACAACTTGTCGAGAATGAGCCTAACCACCATGAGACAGCAGTAAATGACAACCTACTGCAAGAGATAGAACTGGAATTTAACACAGCGCTTACTGAATTTGAAGGGACGGACCCCACACATAGGTACTTGTTGCCTAAACAACACACCTCACGTAGATTGGCTGAGATCGTTGAGATATTAAACAATACAATACTGCCTAAACACTTGGAAACATGTGACAATTTTATCGAGTTACACACAGCTATTTACTGTGGAGCCGTTGCCGCTATACGTTGTAATGGTTCCGATGTAACACCACCTGTAGCGTATAACTCGAAGGAACACAAAACTCCTGCTTGGGAAACACGACTGAATAAACGTATCAACAACATCCGATGCAATCTCGGCAGGATCACCCAACACCAACAGGGTACGAGGTCCAAATGGCTCAACAAATACATACACGACATATTACACAAACACACAGTACACACACAATACGAGGAACCCAATAAAACACTCACAGAGATCAGAGATACGCTTCACCAAAAATTAACAGCACTAGCGAAGCGCTTACGAAGGTATAAGACCAGTACTGAACGCAAGCGACAAAACTAAGCGTTCAGCAGAAACGAGAGACGATTTTATCAGTCTCTAACGAACACGGTAACTGACAGTAATGGTCTACCGGAGAAGAACGCACTCCATAGGTTTTGGGCGAATATATGGTCGAATACCATTGACCATAATGACAAAGCCAGCTGGATCGATACAGAGTACAGGAATAACGAACATCTTCCGGAGATGCCCTATACGGACATTACTACAGAGGACGTCTCCAGAGCTTTACAGAGATCGCATAACTGGAAAACTACTGGCTCAAACACTTTACATCAACACACAAGTATCTCGCTGAACAATTTACACTATTTATAAGAACACCAAACCTGACACCGAAGTTCCTAACGCAGGGTATCACATATATGAAATCGAAAAACAGTGATACAAAAAATCCTGCTAATTATAGGCCTATCACCTGCTTGCCTACTGTGTATAAGACTTTGACGTCCTGTCTGGCAGAAAAGATCAATGAACATTGTCAGATTAACACCATACTGACAGAAGAACAAAAGGGATGTCGAAAGAGGTCACAAGGTTGCAAAGAGCAGCTTCTGATTGACTCCGTAGTACTGGAACAAGCGAAAGGGAGACAACGTAACCTGTACACAGCGTTTATTGATTACAAAAAGGCATTTGATTCGGTGCCGCACTCCTGGTTACGGAGAGTATTGGAGCTGTATAAAATACACCCAAGTATCGTGAACTTCCTTCGAACGATCATGTCTGATTGGCGAACGACCTTACATTTGAGTATTGGTAACGAAAAAACAACAAGCGATCTTATTCAAGTAAGACGCGGCATATTCCAAGGCGACTGATTGAGTCCATTATGGTTTTGCCTCGCAATGAATCCACTTTCACGCCTGTTGAATGAAACCAAATACGGTTATAATGTGGGGACAAAAATGAATTCGCACCATACTATTTCACATCTAATGTACATGGATGATATAAAGATCTACGCAGCAACTAAACATCAATTACAGAAGCTGCTGGGACTTTCCAGGGATGTTTCGCGAGACCTCTGCATGGAGTTCGGGATCGACAAATGTCGGACACAATGTCGTTCTGGGGGAAAACGAGATGCGGTCGCATTTGAACTCGGACCGGAGTCTGTTATGCAGCCAATGGACGAGGGAGAGTCGTACCGATATCTCGGATTCAACTAGGATGAACGTATAGATCACAGCGCTGTAAACACCTAATGCAGCAATACCTAGCGCGTGTACAGAGATTGCTGAACACTCACCTTGATGGAAGAAAAATCATCAAAGCAATTAACACCTACGCAGTTACGGTGCTAACGTACTCATTTGGGGTAATCAAATGGACGCCTACGGACTTGACAAACATCGAGATCAAGACCCGCGTCCTTATGACCAAATACAGAATTCATCATCCCAAAGCAGCGATAGAACGACTGACGCTGCCAAGAGCCGAAGGGGGTCGGGGTCTTATAGACATAAGGAACATGCATAATAAACAGGTTCATAACTTGCGAGAATACTTTTACACCAAAACACACACATCACACCTACAGAATTCAATAATCCAAGCCGATAAGGCATACACGCCATTAAACCTCTCACACACAGAAATGCAGATAGTTTTTGCCCTTTGGTCACGAAGGAGGACAAAATTCAGCAATGGATCCGGAAGCCTTTACATGGGAGACATCCACATGATCTTAATCAGAGTAACGTCGACAAAGCAGCGTCGCACGCCTGGTTGAGTCAAGGAAGTCTTTTCCCGGAGACCGAAGGATTCATGCTAGCTATACAAGATCAAGTAATTCATACAAAGAATTACTCAAAATACATACTTCGTGACTCGTCAATAACATCTGACTCATGCCGGAGATGCCATTCCAAACACGAAACGATCCAACATATCACAGCTGCCTGTACTCAGCTCGCTCAGTCCGAATACAAACACCGTCACGACCAGGTTGGCAAAATTATATACCAGAAACTAGCGGTTAAGCACCACCTTATAACCGATAAAAGCCCTTGCTACAAACTCACACCAAAAGTAGTAGCGGAGAATGACTCCTGTAGACTTTACTGGGATCGGTCGATTATTACAGATAAGACCATAAATCATAATCGACCAGATATCACCCTCGTAATGAAAAAAACTAAGACCACCTATCTGATCGATATTGCGGTTCGGAATACACACAACTTACAAAAAACACACGCAGTCAAATTGGATAAATACACTGATCTCGCAGCCGAAATAAAACAACAATGGCGAATGGAACATGTCCACATTGTACCAATAGTGCTCAGTGCTACCGGGGTCATTCCAAACACACTACACAATAGTTTGAGCCTCTTGGGTCTCCCAAAATACACATATGTCACTATGCAAAAGGCAGTGATCATAAACACGTGTCGTATAGTACGAAAGTTCCTCAGTAATACGAATTCGACTGCGATATGTGAAAGCACAAAATCTGCTTCTACTTCATCTGAGCCATCTACAGTGAGCGAACAACACACTGACACTCATCTTACAGACACACAACACACATACATAAACACACAATACACTAACACTGAAACACAAACACGTAACACACATACAGATCCAGATTCGTCTGATGAAGAGGGAGGATCGACCAACTGCCGCACTATCACTGTTACCGCTCTAGTGCACAATCCTCCCCAAACCAATAACATACAAGGTCCGTCAACCTCTGTTCCATCTAAACGCGCAATTCCAGGAACACCCGATCTTAATGAGCAATTTGATGAGCCAGAACACATTTACACCAAGAAAAGTAAAATAGAACGACACATCCACACACATACACGAACACACACACAAACACAAACAGTCCTTTCCCTTCCCTCTGTCCCTAATCCTACCTATTCTCTGAGGACACGAAAACGACCTAGGCATTCACAGCCGTCTGTCATTGAGCCAACATCTACGCTCCCACAAAAGTCTCGTCGTACGAACCAGTTTACACCAAAATAGACGCATAACACCTCGTTTCATGCAACAACAACAACAATATAAGGAGTGATGTGACAAACCCGTCCGTGAATGTACTACGCTACTTT
The DNA here is from genome assembly GCA_035578155.1 of Brachynemurus nebulosus. Lineage (NCBI taxonomy): Eukaryota > Metazoa > Arthropoda > Insecta > Neuroptera > Myrmeleontidae > Brachynemurus > Brachynemurus nebulosus. The sequence continues at coordinate 1,326,301 of JAPWDM010000038.1, forward strand.
TACGGATTGGTTTGGCACATTACCCTTCCACAGAGCCTAATACCTTGCATAATGCCGGTATAGGTGAATGTTACCCAGTACTGTCCTACTGAGTAGTGAGCGCCAGGTTGGCGTAAAAGTCTTTATAATAATAATAATAATAATGGTGGTGAGGCTATCTATAGCAGCTGCCCTTGGCAACCGTGAGGGATATTTATCCCCCATTGGTGTCAAGGAGGCTAAGGGTCCCAGGGGTAGTTTATGCGCAATACAGTAATCTTCGGATTCCATTAGCCTCTGACTACTCAAGATCGGCACCGTTCCTTCTCGAGGTACCACTGTTTTCACGAAAGGTGCCGGATCTAGAGGAGAAATCCTCGATCGTTCATTTTTTAAACTTCGTTTTTATTTCTTTTCGTTTTTATTGCTCTTTTTGTTTTTGTTATTTTTATTTCTTTTTGTTTCAGGTTTTCTTTTATCTTTTGTTTCCTTTTTGTTTTTGGTTTTGTTTTGTTTTGTTTTGTTTTCGTTCTTCTTTGTTGTCTCAACTTCAAGTCATCTTCGGGATCCACAGTAGTTCGTGTGTGGCCTAGCGGTATTGCCTGGAAAAGGGGATCTTGGTGACTGAGGGAAGCCGTTACTTGCGAGTACGGCGGAACAACACTTCACTTGGGCCCTGGCTTCAGGCATAGACCGTGGCTGCGGTTATGCACCGGCCGCAGTAACTTCGAGCGCCCCGGGATCGTGCGTGTCACTATGGCAATGGGCTTGTCCCTAGGGTCCCTCATTCTCGTATCCCTGGCGTGGGAGTCCCACGTCCCTTATGAAGCTCCATGGAGGGTGGGGAGCGGGGTGAGGGTTTTTGTCTATTTGTGTATGGGAGAAAATAATGTCAATATTACGGGCGAGTCCGGGCCCAAAAATTCGGACGCGAACCCAGCTCCGCCGACGTCATCTGGTGGGAGCAGCAGTAGCGGGGCTACTTCCAGTACCCCAGCTACATCCACGCAAGTAACCCCGCTGGCAGTAGCTGGTGAGGTTACGAACTCTGAGGGGGCTAACCCTCCTCCCTCCAAGAAAACAAAGGGAAAAAATCGTGGGCGTCCAATGAAATTGGACACCCCAAGAGTGTCAGCGGAACATTATTTGAGGTTTTTAATTCTGAAGCCAACGGAAGCGGACTTTAGCAAAGTTAGTCCCTTCCTTCTGGCAAAACTTGTAAAAGAATGTATTGGGCAGGTAAAAGATGCCAAAATCTCGGGCAAAGGGTTGCTCGTGGAGGCATACTCACCGGCACAAAGTCAACGTATACAGAATTTGAAAAACTTAGGGCAGTACGCTGTGGAAGTGACGCCCCATGGAGTATTAAATTACTCTAGGGGAGTCATAATGCACCCCTCTTTGGCGTACTGCACTCTCGACGAGATAGTGTCGGAGATGTCTCCACAGGGGGTAATAGAAGCAAAAAGGCTGAAATATAACGGGGGGAACCATCATCCAGAATCCTCCCTAATATTGCTCACATTTAATAAGACTACACTTCCAAAAGATGTAGTCATCGGCCTTTTTACAAAAATAGACGTTCGTCCGTACATTCCGGCACCAATGAGGTGCTACAAATGTCAGAAGTACGGACATGTTTCGCAAAAGTGTAACGTCTCGCAACAGATCTGCGTGTGTGGTAGGCCGTTGCATGAAGGACGGCCATGCGACGACCCTTTAAAGTGCATAAATTGTGGTGGCAATCACTCGGCTAAGTCCAGAAATTACCCCATATTTAAACAGGAATCAGCCATCCAGGAGCTGAGGGCCTTGGGAAAATTAACATATCCCGAGGCACGCCGTAAGCTTTTGGGCAACATGCCCCGTCGATCGGTTCTGAATGGCTACGCACGCGCTGTTGTGGGCCCCGCCCCTACAGCGGCTGAAAAGAATACCGACATCAAGGAATTGAAAGAAACTATGCGCCAGATGCAGTTAACTATGCAGCGAATTCAAGAAAGTCTTGTGCGCTCAGTGGGTGTACCTGTTTCCACAACCACCACAGCCGCTGTCGTGTCAACCAAGGTCCCTGAGACTAAAAGGGTGAGAACAACCACCCCTCAGGGACCAGTCGTACGTACTGTGATGTCTTCACCCAAAAAGAAGACGTCACCGAAGAAGTCACCGCCAAGAAGGCGCTACAGTGAGGGGGAAAAGGAGGTGGCCGAACAACGGTCCCCAAAAAAGGGATCTGCCACCTCAACATCGGAGGCGGAATTCATTCCGCCCCCACCAGTGACGGCCCCACTACCACAGCGGCCGTCCCGACCGGGCACACCCGAACACCCGGTCACCCCCCTCCCCAGTCGTTCTAACCAAACACCGATTAGCGACTCGGGAAGTACGACCGCGTCGGTTCGTACGGGTACTAAGCGCCCGACGACCGACGCTTATACCAACACCTCGGCAACAAAATCTGACAATTCGGACGCCGAGGTGAAAGTGATCAAAAGAAAAAAAGGCTGGCCAAAGGGGAAACCTAGGAAGTAGTCACACTTCCTAGGGAGCAACCCAAGTAGTAACAGAAATGGCTGTCCTACAGTGGAACTGTAATGGTGTTAAGCACCATTACTGTGAATTGCAGATGCTTCTGGCTGAGCACACGCCTATGTGCGTGTGCTTCCAACAGACACACTTACGGCCGGCGAACAATTTACCATCATATACCATAAAATCCGCCGGCACGACGTACAGCTAGACATCAGGACGAGGGGGGGGGGTGTTGCCACCATCATCAAAGATGGCATGACATTCCGGGACCACCCGTTAAACACCCCCCTACAAGCTATTGCAGTACAATTGTTAAAACCGCCCCAGTTCACAGTATGCTCGGTCTACCTACCAGGGCGGACGCTGGTGTCTGATTCATACGGTAGTGACCATATTCCAATCATATTGAGCAGTACCAGGCCGATGACTCCACATTCATCTTCGCCGAGATGGCGTCTCCGTCAAGCTGATTGGGAAATGTACGTTAACTCATTCCGTACACCCGAGCTGACTGGAGACGTAGAAGATGATGTGGAGAAAATGTCCTCCAGTGTCAATGAAGCAGCATATACGAGTATACCGAAATCGTCCAGCATTCCACCCAAACGTCAAGTACCATGGTGGAATGAAGTCGTGAGTGTAGCAGTTGCAGAGAAAAAGCGGGCGTACAACGAACTCAGACGTCGCTCCACGCAGGAAAATGTGATAGCTTACAAGCGTGCGCACTATAAAAAACAGAAGAGGCTATCATGGGAGCAATATGTTTCGGCCATAAATACCTCCACCACCACCTCAGAGGAATGGAGAAGAGTGAGGGCCATTACAGGGAAATCCTCCCGTTCACCTATGCCCTCCCTTCTCATCGTTGACGCGCAGAAATAGCTAATTGCTTAGCTAAGCACTTTGAGCGCGTCAGTAGCTCCCAGAATTATGACCCGGACTTCCTGCGGATCAAGATCGAATACGAACAAAATGATCTTGATTTTTTCTCGGATGACTCCCTCTAGTATAACCAACCGTTTTCTATGCAAGAATTACTGGAGGCGCTTAGGAGATCTGGGGATACTTCCCCTGGACCTGATGAGATCCCCTACGCCATGAGCCGGAACCTGCCTTATCCTGGTAAGTGTAGGTTACTGGATCTGTACAACGAAATTTTTAGGCAAAGCGTTTACCCTCCGTAGTGGCGAAAAGCTACCATCATTCCGCTGCAAAAAGAGGGTAAAGATTCATCCCAACTATCTAGCTACCGTCCAATATCCTTGACTTGCTGTTTCAGCAAGGTATTGGAGAAAATGGTGAACAACCGTCTCGTCTGGTGGCCCACAATCTCATTCCTAAACATCAATGTGGTTTCCGCCGATACCATTCGACTACGGACCATCTTGTTCGCCTCGAAAATGCCATTCAAGATACCTTTCTCCAACGAAAACACCTTGTGGCTATGTTTTTCGATTTGGAGAAAGCTTATGATATGACCTGGAGGTATGGCATTCTCAAGAAGCTGCACGACTGGGGTTTAAGAGGTAACCTCCTTCAGTTCGTAAAAAGTTTTCTGACTGACCATCCTTGTCGTGTCCGGGTAGGTGATACTGAGTCTAAGGCCCACTCCTAGGAGAATGGTGTTCCTCAAGGCTCCACCATTAGTGTCACCTTATTTTCCATCGCAGTCAGTCATATTGCAGCTTCAGCCCCCATTCATCGTTGCTTGTACATTGATGACCTCACCATATTTTACGCAGCCGATTCCATCGAGGATATTCAACAACGGCTGCAACAAGGCATCGACGAAGTGGTGACTTCTGCAGAAGCTCTTGGTTTTCGTTTTTCACCCCAAAAAACATCGGTGGTTCACTTCTGCAGAAAGCGCAACGCACATCCGGATCCTGTTCTCACATTAAAAGGATCCAACCTTCAGTGCGTTGATAGCGTCAGGTTTCTAGGACTCATATTTGATAAACGTGGCGTCCACACCTCCAAGCCTTAGCTGCGGGTTGTCGCAGGACAATAAACATGCTTAAGTGCTTGGCAGGTGCATCGTAAGGTGCGGGCCGGGAGTCGTTGCTTCGCCTGTATCAATCGCTAGTTCTGACTAGGATTGATTACGGCAGCATTGCTTACCCTCCGCCCGGCCGTCTGCGCTTCTACTCCTAGATCCTGTTCACCATGCAGGCATACGACTGGCTACGGGAGCATTTCGAACGAGCCCTTCAATGAGCCTCTGCGTAGAGTCGGGTCTCCCTCTGCTGCGACTGAGACGTGAACGTATCTTACTCAATTATGCGGCGGGGATATATGCAACACCTTCATATATAAACCACCCGACTCTATTCAGGTACCGTTTACAGGGGCTCTATGGTCGACGTCCCACCATAAGTCGACCAGTGGCCGTTCGAAGGCAGGAGTTATTAGAGAGTCTCAACTTACAGTTCGCCAGGGTGCTTCCCAAACGTCCTATGGGAGTGCCCCCTTGGCTAATCCCTAACGTAAGGATTTTGCAAGCCCTGCGATTCTGTCAAACATCCGAAGACAGCGCATTCCTCATTTGTTCCGACTCGTTGAGCGGGTTGCAAACGATCTGCGACACTCATACTATCGATCCACTGGTGCAGAACATCCTGACGTATCTCTACATGCTCCTCTACAGTCTATCACCTTCTTCTGGATACCCGGACATGTGGGGATACCTGGCAATGAACTCGCCGACCAGGCAGTACGCCATGCAGCCGAAGTCGGTGAGCCACAGGACATTGCCATTCGCCCAGAGGATCTGAAAGTGAGCATACGATCCGCGATTGATCATAAATGGCAACGTGAGTGGAACAACCTCACGGCAAAGCTCAGACAGGTGAAACCTGAGGTCCGAAGAACTCCGGCACCTGTAAATCTGAACCGGCGAGAGAGTGTGGCCCTGACGCGTTTACGCTTGGGCCACACGGCGTTAACACATCGTCATGTTCTCACCGGTGAGGATCAGCCAAGGTGCGGCGCCTGCGGGACGGCGCTGACCGTGAGGCATATAGTTGAAGAATATGTAACCTTTGAGCCATTGCGCCAGAGGTTGCGGTTCCCGAATAATGTAGCCGAAGCTCTTGCTTATGATGCTGCCTCTGAAAGAAAGATGCTCGAATTTCTCCGAAATTCGCATCTTCTTCAGAGGCTTTAGGGGCATTACATCTCTAAATTTTATTGAAAGTCGTCTCTTGATTCTCCCTCGACAGTAAATTTTATCTCCTAGCGATTTTAATTCATGTGTTTCAAAATTTTTGTGATTGTCTTAATTTATTTATTTATTAACTATACCCTGTTCCAGCTGGTCTGGCAGGGTACTTTTAGTCTTTTGTTATGCCACTAAGGGCCTTTTACACCCTTAGTGGTATTGTGTGTTATTTATACCTTGTTGTTTGTTTTCGTTATTGTTTTTTAATGATGTACCACCGAAGGCCTTTTACACCCGAGGTGGTACATCAACTGTTTTATTTATCTGTAATATCTTGTTATGCCGCTGTAGGCCTGTTGTTATGGCTCTACAGCGGTATTGTTTTAACTCCTTATTGTGTCGCTGGTGGGCCTGTGGCTCCCCAGCGACCCAATAAGTATTATCTGTGATTACTTCTGTGATTTATAATTCTAGTCGTTTGTGTGTTTCTAGTCAGGTTCCTCCACTCCGGGGCCTTTTACGCCTCGGAGGGAGTTCCAGCGATGGCTTCCAGGCTTTGGTGACCGGATGCTCTGTCTAGTACTTATCGTACCGTCACCAAGGTCTGTCCACTCCTTTTAAGCCCTGGGATGGCAGGGCTCATCGTTGGTTTTTATTATGTGTATGTTTGTCCGTTGTCTAGTGCATTTATGTGTCCCTGTCTTTACGTGTTGTTTTTATTTATATCGTGTTTGACGACGCATGTCCTTCGATGGCGATGCCGCCGGGTGCTGCTGACCGCGCCATCCACCGGCAGCAGTACCCCAATTTTAACCAAAAAACAAATAATAATAATAATAATAATAATAATCATAATAATAATAATGATTTTAGCTGGGCTAAAATCCAACCTTCACGTCCCCGTTCGTGCCCGGCGGGCAACTGTTAGCTTCGGCTAACAGGCTGACGAGGCTCTGGTACCGTGTTTCGACAAGGATGATCGTGTGGAGGGGACGATGTCGTATCCCCCGAGTGAGTGTTATGCCTGCGTCAGCTTGAGCTTCATTAATAGTACCTTCACCGGAATTCAACGCGTCGCCAGTGCTGCATACTCCAGTGGGCGTGATCTTCGGAGTCCGACGATACCGTTCGGATGTGTCGAAAAGGTGATATTGCGTCTGTGATTTATGTAAAAATTGTGATCTGTGTCTGTGATAGTTGTTATGCCACCTTGGGTTCTCATGCCTGCGGTGGTACTTTTTAATTGTTACTGTGATGTTTCCCTGGCCTTGTTCTTGTCATTTCGATGGGTAGGAATGTGGCTCCCGACGCACTCGTTCTCATCGGCCACACGTACGAGTCGACGTCTGCCCGAACAGCTTGAGCGAGCTCGCCCAGTAAGGAGACGTCGTCGTCCCTCGCACGGATGCGTTCGTGGGCGTTGATATGGCGGCTTCCGCCCCGTCGAAGTGATACGAACACAGGTCAGATGTTGGCTTTGTGATACTTTGTGGCATTGTTCCGTTCTCTGTAGCCTCGACTCGGACGAACGTGGCCTAGTCATCGTACCGGTCTCCCGTGTAGGTTGACCCCGACATCTGACAGAACGGCACATGTACCCAGTAATCAGCTATCTGACAGAACAGTACATGTTGCTCAGTAATCAGATGTCACTGTCCCTATACGTGTGAGTTCCTAGGTGTTGACGAAGCCATTTCGGAATTGTTGAGACTATGGGGAGCGGAATCATGCCACAGAGCAAGAAACTTTTTAAAATCTGTGATATTGTTGTTTTTATTTTTTAATAAGATTGTTTTAATCTGTTTTCTTTTAACGATGTACCACTGAGGGCCTTTTCCACCCGAGGTGGTACATCATCTTTTTATTCTTATCTGTGATATTTTGTTGTGCCGCTGTGGGCTTGCTGTTGTGGCCCTTCAGCGGTTTTTTTTTAACTACTTATTGCGGCACTGGTCGGCCTGTGACTCCCCAGTGACGTAATAAGATTTTTTTTTAATATCGTCTGATAAATTTTTTGAGTGTTTTCTAGTCAGTTTTCTCCACTCCGAGGCCCTTTACACCTCGGAGTTTCATCGTTGGTTTTCAGACCTTGGTGGCCGGACGCTCTGGCTAGTACTTAGCGTGCCGCCACCGAGGACTGTCCACTCTTTGTGAAGCCCTGGGATGGCAGGGTCCATCGTTGAATTTTATTATGTGTATGTTTGTCCTTTGTCTATTGCATTTATGTGTTCCTGTCTTTATGTGTTGTTTTTATCGTTTTTCCTCGTTTTGGCGGCGCATGCCCATGGATGGCGATGCCGCGGGGTGCTGCTGACCGCGCCATCCACCGGCAGCAGTACCCCAATTTTAATTTAAAAAAAAAAAAAAATAAATAATGATTTTGTCGTCATCTTCTCGCCGGTGAGGATCAGCCAAGGTGCGCCGCCTGCGGGACGGCGCTGACCGTGAGGCATATAGTTGAGGAATGTGTAGCCCTTGAGCCATTGCGCCAAAGGCTGCAGCTCTCAAATAATGTAGCCAACGCTTTACGTTATGATACTGTCTCTGAAAGAAAGATGATTGAATTTCTCAGAAATTCGAATCTTCTTCAGAGACTGTAGGGGCATTACATCTCCGAATTTTATCAAAGACATCTCTTGATTCTCCCCCGATATTTTAAACTTTTATTTTCAGTAATGTTTTTATTTTATATGTTTTTGCGATTTTGTGTGTCTCTTAATTTATTAACGATACCCTGTTCCAGCTGGTCTGGCAGGGTACTTTTAGTCTCTCGTTATGCCACTAAGGGCCTTTTACACCCTTAGTGGTACTGTTGTTATTTATACGTATTATTTTGTTTTTGTTATTGACCGAGGGCTCTTTACACCCGAGGTGGTACATCAATTGTTTTTATCTAACTGTGATATTTTGTTATGCCGCTGTAGGCCTGTTGTTATGGCCCTACAGCGGTATTCTTTTAGCCCCTTGTTGTGTCATTGGTGGGCCTGTGGCTCCCCAGTGACGCAATAAGTTTTCTGTGATATTGCTCTGTGATATTGGTCTGTGATACTGTGTGTTTTTCTAGTTAGGTTCCTCCACCCCGAGGCCCTTTGCGCCTTGGAGGAGTTTCAGCGATGGTTTTCAGGCCTTGGTGACCGGACGCTCTGTCTAGTACTTATCGTACCGTCACCAAGGACTGTCCCTTCCTTTTTAGCCCTGGGATGGCAGGGTTCGTCGCTGGATTTTTATTTGTGTATGTTTGTCCTTTGTCTACTGCATTTATGTGTTCCTGTCTATTATGTGTATGTTTTTATTTTTACCGTGTGTGACGGCGCATGCCCTCCGATGGCGATGCCGCCGAGTGCTACTGACCGCGCCATCCACCGTACCCCAATTTTAATCAAAAAATAAATAAATAAATAAATAATGTTTTTATTGCTTAAGAAAACCTTTTACACCAGGGAAGGTCATTTAACATTTATAAGTAACAACAAATAACAAAAATTATAATAAACAGAAAGTTCATTAAGTGGTAAATACTAGCTCAGTGCTCAAGAGCCCCTATCGCATATAAAAATACGTCGTTCAGCTGCTCCAGACCTCTTATGGTTAATAACGCCGTCAGGGGATCACCTCCAGCATTTATATGCTTATTCAAGTACATTTGTCTTTTAAAAGGATATTTTTTACATTTGAAAAGAAAGTACGTAAGATCGTTAACTTCGTTACACTGTTGACAAAATTCATGTTTCAGAGTCAGTGTACAGCCTTTGAAGAAAATTTTTGTACATATTTTATTTGACATTCGTAACTGAATAACTAATCTTATTTTGGAAAAACTAGCCTTGAGGTGAAGATAGTTATTCCCATTTTCTTCATGTATCAGGCGTCTGTACATTGAGGTATAAGTAGATTGCTGCAAGCGGTTTAGATTGACGTCTTTTAATGAGTTTTCATATTTTTGAATAATTTCGGTCAGGATTCTTTTTGTTTTGAACATGTCCTACGCTTCCACAAATCCTCGTAACCAAGTTGAGGCTAATGTGAATATACCATTACAACTTATTTCGTATTTTTTTTAGTATAAATTCAAAATAAATCGTAAGTTTTGCGTTCGTTTGAACAAACCTGACCACGGGTTTTGAAAATTAAAATTTAAAAATGCAATTTCTCAAAAATTTGAAATAAAATAATGAAAATTTTAGCATAGGTAATTGGCAATTTGAAGTAATAAACTAATTTTTAAGAAACATCTCAACATATGTTCCCATTTGAAAAAAAATTTTTCTATTCCGAAAAAACCGTAAGTCCTAGAAATCTGGAACAATTTTTCGTGAATGGCCCCCTCTATTTTGAATATTTTTTGTATAAACTTTTTTTTTCGATTAGATGCATATTTTAGGAATAAATCGAATGGCAACTCCAGAAAAACTTACACGGTATATATACATACAATAGAACAAAACAATAGAACTTTTCCAAACCGGTTTGAAATAATGTTTCGATCAACTATCTACAACATACCCAAAATTCAGCTTCCTAGAGTGATTTGGGGCGAGTAGACGGAGGAAAAACGATTTTGGCTGGATCTAACAAGCCCCCAGCCCCCCAGAATTAACGTAGAGAGTTGAAATTTGGTGTGTTGATAAAGTTCGTACGTAGGTTGTGCTTTTTGGAAGTTTTAATATTTTTTCCCAACCCCCTCATTTTTATTAAGCTATAATTTCGTGCTTTTTCGACGTTTTCGAAGTTTGTACCACTCGCACAGGTCACCCAAATAAACCTAGAGGGCTGAAATTTTGTATTCGGATTGAGTTAGTATCAAGGGGGTGCCTTTCGGAGGTCTCAACTCTTAACCCTTACCCCCACCATTTTTATACCTAAAAGAACATGATTTTTCTTGTATTTTAACAGTTTCGTTCGGGTCAAAGTCTCCCCAAATAAACCTAGAGGGCTGAAATTTTGTGTACTAGTTAAGTTAATAGCCAGCCACTGCTTTTGGGAGGTTTCAACTTTTAAACCTTACCCCCACGATTTTGACGCCAATATTTCCTTGTATTTCCTTCCGAAATTTTGTACGTGTATTAAGTTAGTATCTAGCTAGTGCTAAAAATGTTGGATTTTTTTGGAAAGAAAAAATATCTTCATACAGGCCTTCCAGTTTACTATTTAAGGTCCTTTTTTAATATTTAAAAATAAAACACAACGGTAATTGGCGGATAAGCATGGGTAGGAATGCCCTCGTACGAATTGTGTTAGCTTTTTTCCTGCTAACTGCTATCAGCATAAAATTGAAATTTACTGAGATTCAGCCTTTAAAAACTTAAAACCTTTTTTAAAGCCCCGATCAGCCGGACACTCATCATCAGTTTTGAAACCACCAAAATGACAAATTGCTTGTAGACTTTCAATCACATTTCGCTTGTAGACATTCAATACCGAAGATGAAGGGAAAAATTCGACTTCCGTGATGGGGCCCCGCTACTCACAGCGTTTTTTCTACTTTCTTCAAAACTCCTCTTCAATCTATTTCTCTGATGCTGTCTATCTGGTTCATCTCTCTTCAACATCCAACAGTAGCCTGCCATCATGCTTGCGTCTCACCTTCCTTGGTATCTGCTCTCCATAACCTTTATATCTTGGTGGAAGCGCTCACCCTGTTCTTCACTTATTACACCAAGATTCTCAGAAAAGAAGTCAATATGAGATTACAAAAAAAGATAACTTTACACTCTTACTGCAACCCAGTTTATGGAAATTGCTGAACATATTATTCACTATATTTTAATAATCTGCGCTTTTTTGTTTCCTAAAAGTGTTTCACTATCTCTTTAAATGAATTTCAACTTTTTTTTTATTATTGTTTTAAACTAATTTTTATTAACAGCCGATGATTGACAGAGAATATATCGATATAATTTTTTTTTTAAATTGTATTTATACCTACCTACCTAAATTGTATTTATTAGTACGATCCTGTTAGCACCGTAAATTTGCGAGGTTTAGTTATCAATTAAAACTGAATAGAAAAAAATAAATTACCCCCAATAATAAGCTCATTAGCGGATGATCTTAAAATTCACCTTTTTTTCCAAAATAAACATATGTGACTTAGTTAATTAGGTTTTATTTAATGAAACCATTGATGAGAATGTGTTCCCAAAAGCCAATTACAACTATGCAATGACTTTTTATTAGATACGAAATAAATAAAAATACATAATCTATTCTTGACTTGGTCAACCTAGGTAATTTTAGTCAAAAATTTTAATACCTAATATCTAAAAATTCTGACCTGCTGGAATTTTTGGAATATTTTTTTCGTAATCAGCGCCCTAAAATCTATAAAAGTCAGTTGTCAAATTTTAAAGGGGGAAACCATCGCAGGCCTGTGTTATTTTTAAATTAAATATTCCAAAACTCTGTACAAAATCGATTATTTATAGTGCTGTTTACTAAATGACTAAAATAACCATCTTCATATTTTAGAAGCATGGTTAACTTTCGCACCATAAGACTTCTATGTAGATACCCGTACCAATAGCTTTAAAAGTGTTATATTTTAGACCTTTCTTGAGGTACCAAGACCCTAGGAGACTATTTAACCTCATTTTCATCTTAGTAGTATTTGAGCAAAATTTTGTCAAAATTTCTTCAACTTTTTAATTTAAATCCTATTTCATAGCACTGATGAACAATTTTAGCGCACATTCATTTAAATTTTATATCCTGTACAAATTGAATTTCTGTACAAAATTAGTTCCTTATAATGCTTCATTCCGGTCGCTCAAAAGCTCTAAAGTAGTCATATACAATTCACAGTAGCATGTCTAATTTTCATAAAAATTTTTATAGCTGTTAATTTGAGTCCTATTGAATTAAAGCGGTCAATTTCAACCGCAGTTTACTTTTAAATCAGATATTCCAACGACCCCAAAATCGCTATATACATATTTTAACAGCATATCTAATTTTCATACCTTAAGATCTTTTCGCAAATATCCGTATTGATAATTTTAATTTCCGACTCTTTTTGAGATCTCAGAGCTCCGGAGAAAATTTATGGACTCGTGTTAATTTATTCCCGAGTCTGAATAACATTAGAACAAAATTTGATCAAGATCCGTCCAGCCGTTTATTCTGTTTGAGCAAAATTTGATTAAGAACTTTTCAGTCACTTATTTAAGTTTTTTCTTTGTGGGATTTTGGAAGCTTAGGTGTTATTATCATTAAAGAAAAAATTCATTAAAATTGAGATTTCATGATAGTAACATACTGCTGCATCCTTACTACGTATATCAAGTTGTATCTAAGTTGAAATAATACAAAATAAGAAACCAAGAATGTTAGGAATAAATCAAATAATTTGAAGAATGTAAAATATTAATTATATAACAATGATCAACAGACTAACCAGTAGCATCTGTTTCGCCTTACAATCATTTCAAATTTCATTACATTTTTCTTTTAGGATTTTTTACGTGGGAAACAAATATTGTAGATTATTTTCTTCTAAACTGTAAAAAGATGTTAGTTACTAGGCGCCGTGAGTTCAGTTTGATACTAAAAGATACATAAAATTATGAGTCGAAAAATTTAACGGAAGTCTCATCATAGAGACCAACAGCATAAATGTCTAACAATATCTTAGGTTTTCAAAATGTAAAAGAAAAGAATTCCAGATAAAGTTATTATTAAACAGAAACAAAATAATATTACGAATGCAAGTCAATACTAATAATAAATAATACAATCAATTAATTTTTAAAATTATAAGTTTGTAATTAAAAAGTATCTGAAAGAAGTAATTACTCTATAGTTATGTGAAGGTTAATTGAAATTCGCAAGTACAAGTATAATACATAACATTTCATTTTTATGTATTCACATAAAACAAACAATAAAAATTTTTTTTATGTTTTCGTAATCCCATTTTGTTAATTTAATTTAAAAGAAAAAAGTCATGTAAATCAATTAATAACATTTTTTTTATTTTGCACCAGTAATTAATGCAATACCTACAGAAAAAAATTACAAATTACAAAAAACAATAATTTGACATTTCGTTAACCCCAACGCATTAAATACAACAACCTTTACCAGGGTGGGTACTCTCCGAAAGTAGAGTAAGGTTATGTCTGAAACACACATACACACCATGAATTTATATTTATGTATTATTATAAATGTAAAATTGCTCGCGGGTCTCCATACTGAATGACGCCCAAACACATCGTATATAACTTGTTTATTCTGGATAGCATATACGTCATAACTTCCCTTGTCTATTTTTTGTCTTCCTCTACTTTCTGAACATTTTCGCAATAATGACCCTTAAGTGAAAAAAACACAAGATCCTTGCAGCTAAATATTTATATTCTTTTTTATATAACATCATAATCCCTGCATGTTTTTATTATGTACGACATACGTTTAAGTAATTACTTCGTAATTAGTTGAAAGGAGATGTCTAATATTTTTGATAAAGTAGCTAAGAAAAGTATTTATCAAAATAAACGCCCAGTGTTTCCTCCCTCTTTGTTATTAATGACAAGCCGTTCGAAGACCTAAACAAATCATCAAGGGTAAGTTGTACTTACGCAAACAGTGTTCCGTACAATCAGTTGTTTTTATAAATTTGATATAACAGTACATGAAAGTGGCTGAAATATTTTTCCTAATGAATACATTTTGTTTCTAAAATAAACCATATTTTTCGGTTTCAACATGATGGTATCGTTATTTTGGTCTATTTACCTTTATCACAAGCGCAAAGTGATATTTACTGAATGGAGTAAATGTACTAAGAAACTCTGTTTTTTCTTTTTTTCAATAATAATTTTTAGCAGTATTATTAATTATAAAAATTGTATTAGATAATATTACAAGTCAGAAAATTATTTAAATATTATTTATATTTCTTTGAATAGATTTAATTTGTTTTATTTCTCTGGATACCTAACAAAATTTTACAAATAATATTATTATAGATAATATTTAGATACAGAGATTGTAATATTTTTCCCGTACAGATTTAACTGCTATTCCTTACTTCTTTAATTTCTAAAACTTACTTTATAAAAAAAATTACCAAAATATCCATTTAACATAAATACTATTAATGCAATTATTATTGATAAACAACATCTTTATTAAAGCAAAATATGTCACCAACTTTTATTTTTATATACCAAGAAAATTGTACAAGGAAATTCAGTCCTGATAATTTTCGCTTAATCTACACCCCATTCTTAATGTTCATGAATTTTTCAGATTTTTCTAATCAACCCTTCTGATAATAGGGGTCGGGAACAGCAATTTTTATGATTTACCCCCCTCTCCTAAGAAAGGACGAAAAGTATGTAGTTACATATATTACTGAATTCGTGCTTTAATAGGCTTTCGTTTGATACTCTACTCAATGCACTTGGGGAAAAATTTTGTTTTCACTTTCCAGGTTATCCTCTAAAATTAATTCCCAGAATCGAAATTCAATTTTACATCTGTAATCTGCCACCACACCCTGTCTGTGTTAAGTTTAAAATTTTCGCGTCGTGTGATTTCCGAGAAAATGGCTCGTGACACCTGGACAAACACTGAAGTGATTGCACAAATGTTCCGTTTTGCCAATTTTGGTACGGAATACTATAAAATATATATTATTTATTAAATAACGTGTTCTAAAATTTTTTACCCAGAGAACAGAGGTACAGCAACTATCTCTATCGTGTAACCTGCAGTGTCCACTTCTGTGCACATTAGGCTACTAAATAGTTACTCTCTCAGTGACAGTCGCTGAGTGTAGGTCAGTCACAAGACAATGGATTTGATTCTTATTTTGGTTGTGTTGGCATTGTTACATCCCCACACATAGCGTTGTGGTATCACACATATGTATGCGAGCACGGTCACGTGACGGCTACCACCATCTTCGATTACTCTCACAAACACAGTTTACCGTATCAATACAAAGTAAACACCGTGCACGTATGTATATAACATATTTTCTATCTCTTACTCGTTATACTGGTTCCAGTAATTTGGAGATAGGTATGTTGTCTCTAGTGCTCTGTGATTTTTTATATGCGAGTGTCCAGGTGTGTTTGAATATGCAGGTGTGTTTGAATATTGGGGTTTTGGACTATTATTAGCTAGTTTGCAAACGAATATACAGTATAGAAAAAAACCAGACCATAGGTTTCTATCTATGTAAAATAGATATTTTTATTATTATTAGTGTAATATATTTAATGCCTCAGATACAATATTCTCTAAAAATCAGTCCAAAATGTATTAATTCTTATTAGTCTTTATCTGAAAATCTAGTTATTTAATATTAAATTGCTCCCTTCTGGTAGATACAGTTTATGAATTTTAGGACAGTTTGTTGTACAAATTTTATTTTACACTCACACAATTTTACAATTGTGATAATTACATACTAAACTTAACTGTGAACATTATTAGTTTACATATAACAACTTCACGGATATTCAGTCTGAGAGATTCCTATGTCATGGCTCATCAGACTCATATCAGCTTCTTTCAGTAAAGTTCCTTTAAAAGGGTTATCTTAAAGACATTATAAATAATCAGTAAGTGCTAATCTTACTGAATACGTACTTACGTAGTGTGAGAACCACTCAAAAAGAAAATTTTTAATTTTATGTCTCTGCTTACATTGCGTCTATGCAAAATTGCATAAATGAAATAGGTGATCCAAGAGTGGTTCCACAGTTTAGGGCTTCAGTGAATCACGTGATCCAGTTAATGGGGTAATTAAGTATTGCAAAATGTTAAGTTAATACTGAAATGCATCTAATTGAAGTTTTGGCAAGGCTATATGGGGGTGATAGTCAAAAGAAGTTTTAGCAGGTCACTTTAAAAAAAAATTTCTTTTATAACAAAAAAAAAAAAAAAAAAAAAAACACACACACACATATAGCCATTAGTAATCACAATTGACAAGTTTTCAAGTTTTTGGCATTTAAGCAACGGAAAAAAAAGTTTTTTCAGGTAAACATTCTTATTACTAGGAGAAAAGATTTTGGTTTCTATCATTGCCACATCAGTGAACTTTAATTGAAGCAAACAAATTTTTTTCCCTTTCAGTTTTGGTAATTCCCGAAAAAAATTGCTTAATGTTGATTATATTTATTCAACTAATTTAGGTTATAGATTTTTTCCTCTGAAAAGAGTCCTATAGTTATAAGTCCTGTAGTTAATAAGTTCTACCGTTGTAAGCAATGACATATAGAGAGAAATTTTTATTTATAACAATACTATATAAGAAAGTCATATACAGACGTAGTATCTAAAACTAGTAAAAAAAGGGTGTAATTAAGGTTTCTAACAAATTTTAGGCAAATACCTATTCAAACTCTGTTTTATTTTTGTATAAAATTTGTATAATTTTTTTTCTTGTACCCTTCCTTTATAATTTTTTTTTCACAAATGGAAAATACATAAATCGTTTCAAAATAAACATGAGGGGAAAATATAATACTTTGATTGTAAATATAGCAATCTAATTAGCATAAAAATGGGTGTATTGCTTGTTAAGCCGTTTTTTTAGTTATGTCAATAAAAATTGTATGGATTTCTTTCCAACTAATTTAAGATTAATTAAAAATCGTTTGTCGTGAATAGCTACATTTTAAAATATTTATGACGTCATACGAAAACAGATAGATATATTTAACAATATATACCAAATGTACCTATTACAAAAAGGCTATTGTTGCCATAAATCAAAAAAATTAAAGAAGATAAGAAAAATTGTGCAAAACAGAGAACTAAAATTGATGAGGTATATGCTGAAGCCGATAAACAAATTTTACACATATTTTACGTAGAATTATGTACACGTTTTTATACAGAGCGTATGCATAGTAATTGTACCAATCGTGTCCAGATAGCTGAAATTGTGAACATCCCTTAATAGGGGATGCACTCAAAATGAAATTCACAGTTATGATGAAACTTTGCTGATGTGTAGAAAAGGCAAAAGTAAGAGAAGAGACCAGTATTTTTTTATTAGTCATCTTCCACTTTTATGGAGTGAAACCAGCCCCTAAAATTGGGGGTTTAAATTGGATTTATTAAGATATCTCGAAGACTGTAAAAGAGATAGAGGAAAACTTTAAATTGACGAAATGTTACTTCTTGAAAGACAAGAAGATCTTTATGAGGAAGAAAAAATTGCAAATACCTCCTACATATTTTTAATTTTATGTTTATTTCATCATAAAAATGTAAACTGTTACTTTCCGATAATAATTTACGTATTTTTCATGGTTAAATTACTTAAATGGTAATTTAACAATGTGTATTTTGGTGTTTGTATACTCCTACTCTATATTTTTTACACTCATATATGTAAAAGTTCTCTGACTTGCCAGTATTAATGAATGCTCGACGAGAAGCAATAATCTTTTCTGTTTACTGTTCAAATGCTTTGGAATGAATTTAGTGATTTGGAAAATGGGGTATTATTATAGGATATGGCTCTATAAAACTTATAAACTACAATCGACAGCATTGCGGGATTTCTACTTCTATGGATTTTTACTTCTATGGAGATCGATGTATTATTCCATCACACCTCTATCAGCTGCTACTTTAAATTGATGGACAGCTCAAACATGACTAAATTCCCAATTGAGTAAGTATTGAAAAATACAAAATCATTTCCGAAAAGTACAAATGTATAATTTCATGATGAAATAAACATAAAAATAAAAAAAATATAGAAGGTATTTACAATCAATAATAAAGCAATATCATCTACTCTATATTTTTCTTCCTAATATGTTTTAAATGCCACACATATTTCGAAATGACGAAAAATTTAATTATGATAGTGAAAATTTAATACATTAAACTACTTAAAGGGAGGTTTACTTGAACGTCCTTAAAAAAAATCGATTTTTTTGCAGAAATTGATAGCAAATTATGTGTAAAATATGTTCACAAAATGATTTTGCTGAAAGTAATTTAAAGGAAGGTTTACTTGATATTCGATCAAAAAGTCGATTTTTTGCAGAAATTGATAGCAAATTATGTGTAGAATATGTTCCCAGAGTGATTTTTCTGAAAGTAATTTAAAAATACCCCTGTCGCAGCATCTGCATAACATAGCGAATTTCCAAATATTAGGCACTGGCGGATCTCATCTAAGAATTGTACCTATTTAAAATAGTTAAGCTTTCTAAGAGTAAAAGATTTTTTAAAATCGACTGGGTAATTAATTTTGATATTTTTGGGACCCAAGAACCCAAACGGACTTTGTGCAGCATAATTGTATCCATCTAAAATAATTTAGTTCTGTAACAGTGAAAAAATCTTCAAAATCGGTCGGTTAGTTTATTTTTTACAATAATGGGATCAGTAAACCCTGGCGAAACTCATACAACATAACCTTTATTCATCTAAAATAATTTTAGTAAAAAGTTTATCCTAACAGTAAAATAAAAAAAGGGTCCTAGGGATCTCACATAACTTATGGTAGTCCGAAAGGTTCTTGTGGACATCATTTAATTACTTAATGAATTCAAATACTTTAACTTACTAACGGTGAAAAAATTTGCAAAATTTTCGAAATTCGCTAAAAAAATCATTGAAAAATATTTGATATGTTTCGATCAATTAATGGTCAACATCAGCAAATAAAAGTTACTCAAATCGAAGAAAAAAATGAGTTATTTGTCCGTAGAAATTAAAATATAAATTCTGAAAACGAGCAAAGAAATACTGAAAAAACTAGATCGGCAAAACATTCTGACAAATAACACTACTTTTGAAAAATATTAAATGATTTTCAAATGACTTTGGAAATTGACCCCAAGGTCGACTTCAAAGTCATCATGAAGTGCATCACTTTGAACTCTATAACTTTGGTCCTAAGCACTTTTTCAGAAAATATATCGTACCATAATCCACTTCTATGTTGATTCCTGGTCTCTTTTCCTGCGTTTCTAATATTTATGTCATTCAAAAAATATGCTACCGTAGACAAGGATAAATAGGGACGCATTCAGAATTCACACCGTATTTTTTTGTATTTATTTTATGAGTAGCTAATCTTTAATATATTAAAAATTTGCACAAAGATGGTCACTTTATCACAGTATCCAAAAAAATTTAAAAATATCGGTGGTTTTTGAAAAATTAACAAAAATCGTATAATTTCTTCTCTATGAAAAATTGGGGTCAAAAGAGACGAAAGAAGAGAAAATGGGGACAACCCGTAGGGTCGACCAAAATTGAAATTCTAATATAAAATAATTTTGAACTTTTTGTATTTATACATTAAAAAAAGAAATAATAGGTACTTGATGATTTTCTATAAAAATAAACATAGAATCTAAAATAAAATTTATAAAGTATAGAAATGTTATGCTGAATGTATTTATAAAAATTTCGAATGGCTTGATAACCTTGAAAGTGCTCTCACCTATGTCTCAATACATACTTCATACGTCCCTAATCACCCCACATTCGTCCCTTTATACTTGAACGTCCCTATTAACCTATATACTGTCCCTATTCACACCTTTTCCGTCCCTATTAACTTCCAACTTAGCCCAAATCTCAAGTCCTCTTTATTTCCTCTTAAAAAATAAAAACAACTAAAAGCCTGCAGTCTTTTTTTCAGATATGTTCTAAAATAATTAACGATTAAACAGCAATTTATTCATTAGAGCACCGAAAAATATAATTCTTAGATAAAGTTTTAAGGAACAAAAAATAGCACTGTTTGAAGACGTCAATCGAAACTCAATTTTTAATATTTTTTAGTCAACTTCAAGCTAAGTCACTATTGTTACCCGAAAAATTAATAATTATTCTATAATTTAAGTAAGATATATGTTCGCATTTACGTTTAGTATTTGTAAATTAAGTTCATGAATAACATTTTTCGTTTCGTCCCTATTCACCCGCCTGTCCCAATTTATTCCATTCTACGGTATTTGTTTCAAAAATTCATCACAATCATTGCTTTTTTTACTATACAATAGGTAATGTAATGAGAACATATTAATTTTTCCGCAAATAAAATCATTTTCATGTATTAAAGTACTGACATGGAGTAATTTTTCTTTTTTTGATTCTGTCAAAAAATCTTCCATCACACTTGTCACTGTATCAATACTTTTGGTTGTTATTTTCATTGAAGATCCAACCTTTGCTTGAAGATCCAACCATCCACGTACCCGTAGGATTCTCTTGTAGATCTGTGAACAAAAACAATATAGTCTTAATTTGACAGTAACATCGGGAATAAAACATAACTTAACACTTTCCAATATTATTGTTTTACTAATTAGGTATACCTAACGCTTACACACAAAAATAGTATAACAAGTAATACTTACATTGATATTTTAACATTCTGGAATCCGGCAGAACAGAAATCTGAGTTACATGCAAAGAACTTTGCAAACATCATTGAATCAATTTTTAGCAGATTCGTACTATCTGCCTATCTGATAGTTTCGGTACAGAAAAGCATACTTATGTTATATCTGAAAATATTAATTCTGTTAAAAAAAAGATATTGAAAAGATATTACTTAATACAGTTTCTTTAAGTTATTTCCTTACCTAGAACAGTACAGTAACAGCTTTACAGAAGCATGTTATTGACAAAATTTTACCATTTTTTTCAATTACAATATGCTTTGCTGCTACTATTTTCAATCTCATATTTTCTTATTTGAATAAAAATTTATTTCATTTAATTATAATGTCATTCACCATAAACAAAATTCAAATAACCTAAACCCCTCTGTCAAATTCGAATAAACAGTACAAACGAACAAAACAATTCAAATTTTCAAATTTCTACTACATTCATATTTTAAATTTAATTGTTATAAATTAATGATTTATTTACATATTAAATTTATCAACATAATTACCTATTTAATATTTGAATGCAATCTAAATGTAATGTAATTAATACTTATAAATTTTTATTGAAAAATTTAATGTTATAAAATTTTCTTAGAATACTTATTTAAAACCATAGTACTCTAAGATATTTTTATTACTTATGTGTCAAAATACATAATGTGTCCTTTACACAATTAAATAAAAAGTCTGTCAATATTTTTTCAACTTAATAATAAAATAAAAAAGAAATTTAAACGGAAGTTATATTTTCAGCAAATTTTAGTGAAATTTAAAAATATCTACAAAAAATGAATTAAATTACATAAGGAATATTACATAAAATATTCCTTACACTTTACGCTTTATATATTGTGGAAATGGCCACATATCAATTTCAAATTGTCATCACATAAAAACACAAAACTTTGAGCTTTTTTAAAAAAATAACATGAAACACGTATGGATCCTGGGTGAGGGAGTGGAATAAATGTATATCGTCGATTGCCTTGCTTAAAAAAATTTTTTCATTACATATCACTCAAAAAGCTTCCTTTTTGAAAATGTACCATTTTAAAAATTGAAATGGAGATAGTTTGTCCATATAATAAAAAAAGACAACAAGTATCCTTTTGGAAATTTTTTAATCCATTTCTAACAAATTTCTTAATTTTTCTCTGGTATTAGTTTACGTAAAATAATAATTTAAACACTTATCATACCTAGATTTTGCTCATCTTTCCGACTTTATAAAAAAAATTTTAAAAAGTTGCTTAATTCTGACAGAAAACTTAGTTTTTTGACAAAAAACGCCCGAAAAACCTACTTCTGGGCATCCGATGTGCCTGGCTAAAGAACTTAGCCAAGCCAGATCAAAATTGAGTCTCCATGCGAAATTTTATAAGCATTAAACGTTTCGTTCGAAAGTTATCGTGGCGACATATATATATATATATATATATATATATATATATATATATATATATATATATATATATATATATATAAATTTTAGTGAATATCATTTTCGTATTCTGGGGACCTCAAAACATATTTCTGTTATGGTCCCGGGCTTAGGTCGTGTCATCACACCTGCCGTAAAAGCTGAATTTCCATTTTTGGAAATTCGCTAAAAAAAAAAGATTATTGCACATTAACCGAATCTAGTTTTCTATTAAAAAAAAAAAAAAATTGAAAAATCGTAGTTTACGCGACAATGAGTATTAAATATAAAATTTTGAAAATACGCGTTTTATACGAGTATATATTTTATAATATCTCAAAACTATGTTTTTGGAACTGGTGGACACGATAACTTAAGAACTACCCGATGAATCCTTTTCTTATTTTAAAGTAATTCAATTCTGCGACACCTATACCTAAGTCCGATACACTTTCAATACCTTTTTCTTTTTTAATTTTACTTTAAAAAGCGAAAAATAAGGCAATAATCGTAATCAAAAGTTCACACGTCCGCCATTTTTTTTCAGCGCTTTATTGATATTAAAGGTATAGCCTATAGGTGCCGGGACTGTTCATATATTTTATAAATCTTTTTTGAATTGGAGTGGTTTATTACCGGCGCTATGATGTCCACCAACAAGGCATCGGATTTTCGGATCGTCGCACTGCGCTATCTATAAAATGGAAAATTTTTTATATTTTTCCTTGAAAAGAATTTTTTTTGTATAGTTTAATACTTAGTAAATATGTGTACAAAATTTGAAACTGATATTTGCTTTCTTTAGTCTTTGAGAAAATAATTCCAGAAAAATACATAATTTTTAAGGACTCTCAGATAAGTCCCCCCCTAAAGCTGTACATGAAAGTTTACCCCCATTTTCATCCCTCCAGCCTCCTTGTGTGCTCGATCCCAGTTTAACTTATGCAGCTGAATAGGTCTCTCAAAGAGTAGCATTTCGTCAATTTAAAGTTTTTACAATTTTTAAGATATCTTACAATAGGTTTCTTAGTAGATTTTAACTCCAAATTTTAGAAACTGATTTTACACCATAAAAGTGAAAGACAGCTAAAAAAAAACACCAAAATACGAGAGCAGCGTATTCAATCAATACAGCAGTAGCCCGATATTCCATTAACAAAAAATTGGATATTTATTGATCGACAGGTACATACGCATACATTTGAGTAAACAGTTGATCTGTAACAGAAAGCGAATGTTCTACTGGTTTATGTGTCATTGTCAAATATTCTAGAAATGGGGAGTATCAGTACTAAAGATTATTTATTATTTATTGAAACATAATTATTTGTTGAAAGTATCGAAAAAAGAGCTGTATTTAAAACTCTTAAAACGTATTTGTAACGTTTATATTATATGAGAATATGAGATACATACAGGGCCGTGGAGACAACGAACGGGCTCCGGAGAAAAAAAAGATTTTTCGAAAATTTTTTCCCTAAAATATCGACGACGAAAGGAAAAATAGACAAAAAAATTTTACACTTTTCCCTAGGCTCCTCACAAATGCCTCCGAGCCACCTCTTCCGACCCGGACCCCGAGGCTACAGTCTCGAATGTCCCACCTTCTCGTTGATCTTGGACAAATGCGCTTAATATTATTTGATTTAACAATAATACTTTAATTCCTTAATAAGTTTATAGTTTTAAGAGTTCAACTCCGCATATTATTATTAAATGTTACAAGGGAAATCAACTGAAAGTGTGAATTCGCAGTAAACTGCATAAATATATCAAAACTAAAATTCTTTCATTAATAATTTATCAGAATTCATTTATTAAACTAGTAGTTCTTGCATACATTACATTAGGTACATACAATTTACAAAGAAAGAAAATTTTTTAAAAAATATGTAAAATACCCCTGTCGCAGCATCTGCATAACATTTACGAGCGAAAAAAATTTCAAAGTCATTAAGGTAATTATTTTTTGTACATTTCGGTCACCGGAACCCTGTCACTTCACATAACATAGCCTATGTTTATCTAAAATATTTTAACTCTCAAACAGTGAAAAAAATTTTAAAATTAGTTAGGCAATTTATATTTGGCGCTAAAAATCTGACAGACTTCTAATAACATGACTGTCATCCAACCAAAACAAGTTGGCTAATTTATTTTTGGTGCTTTAGGATTCGCAGGATCCTGACGAACCTCATATAAGATAGGCTACTATAACCATGCCTAAAACTACGGCAGACGGTTATTAACGGCACGCTGTTGTTTGAACGCTTTCAACAAACACTTCGGTGCTGTTAATAACCACCTGCTGCGGTTTTAGCAACGGTTTTTTTGTTTGCCATTTTGCAGATGGCGTTTTTAATAAGTATATAAAAATAACATCCAATCAATCGGGAGGCATGTATGTTATGAATTTTATTTCAAAATTTTAGGCCACTTTCTCGCTATCTGCCGGCATATTCGTCACCAGCAAACTGTCTGCCAACAATTTCCCAAGTATGTCTTAAGAATAAATAAAAACTATTTTCATAATTATAACCCATGTACCTTATAAAATTTTTAATATCGAAATTTAACTTATTTAAGCAACCGTTCTCGCTTTAGCAACGGGCTTGCGTTGGCAGACAAGACGATTTGGACTTGACCGCACAAACGAATCCCTTTGCAAAAGAAATCAACTGTGTAGCGATAACAAGCCTTTTTATGTAGTCAGCTCTCAGTCCATATCAATATGATTACATTTAAAAATTAAAATAAGTCCTCATAAACGTTTTCACAGTTAATAAATAAAATAGATTAGCTTTTTAACGGTGGAACAAATTTTAAAAATCGAATTTCTGGTTTATTTTTGACGTCCTTAGGTCCAGAGGATCCTGGAGAACCTCAGACAAAAGAGCCAACATAGCTTGGTTTTCTAACAAAAAGATGCACCTAGAGTGAAATTCGCAATTTTGATGAAACTTCGCTAGTATATAGAATAGGCAGGAATAACAAAAACAAGGGACCCGTATTTATTTTATCGGCCGTCTTCCACGTTTACGGAGTGAAATCAACACCTAAAGTTGGAGGTTTTAATCGTATTTCTTAAGATATCTCGAAAACTATAAGAGATAAAAGAAAATTTGAAATTGACGAAATGTTACTCTTTAAAAGACTTATTCACCTATATATAGGTTAAACCAGGGATATATATATATATATATATATATATATATATATATATATATATATATATATATATATATATATATACAGTTAGGTGCAAAACCGAGTCAACCAATATAAGTTTTGGATATTTGTACTTCTTGAATATATTATAAACCTTACAATCAAAACAATATATAATTTATATAACTGAAAAGTACATTTATTGATACATAAAGTTATAAACTTAATTTAGCTTAAAAGCCTATTTTAGAATCAAATAATCATAATGACCTTTGGTTCACTTTCGTACCACATGTAGCGAGCATCAAATAATTAAACTTTAATATTATGTCCACAGACCTTTTGCCTTTCTAACAGCATGTGATCGTTTTTTAACACTTCTAACAAGTTTTTTCGCAGTACCACTGTTCCTGTACATCTTCCCATAAAACATCTAAATTTGACGGAGGTGATTAATATTCATTCAAAAGTTTATTCTTCAGATATGACCATAAATTTTTAAAAGGATTGAGATCAGGACTTTGAGATCACCACAGCAGGACTTTGAATTTTTGTTTACTTAACCAATTTTTTACTAATTTCGAGGTATGTTTCGGATCGTTGTCATGGTGAAATATTATTTCATCTTCTGGATATGGTATGTTTTCGACTGTTTTTGTTAAATATATCCTGGGAATATTATAGTACAATTTTTTGTTCATATTACCATCAATCCTATGAGTTGCACCTGCAGCGAATGCTGAAAAACAGCCTCAGAACTTGATGTTACCACCACCATACTTTATCGTTTGATTGTAATCCTTTGGTTGTCTTGATTCTTTAGTTCTTTTCCAATTCCACCGGCGACCATCTGCACTGTATCTATTAATTTTAGTTGCATCTGACCAAATCACCTTCATTCAGTCATCATCATCCCATTTTATATATTGTTTTACAAAAAAAATTTCTGGCTTTAATATTTTTTTAGTGAGAAGTGGTCTCTTTTTCTTTCGACAGCTCGGAACTTTGCGGAATATAGTGCCCGACTCTTACTTACTTATCCACTTACTTACTGACTTGCCAACGTCTTAAATTAAAGAACAAATAATTCATTCAGTAAGTGATTATGAGCAACGAGATTTACTCAAGTTTGTTTGTTTGTGGGACTGGTCTGTAGGCGTCACTGATTCTAATATTACAAAAGCACTTGGCAAAAGAGGCACCATATCTCTTCGCTGGACTTCAATTGTTTTGCCAGATTAAAGAGGAAGCTAAGAGGAACACACTACAATAACTGGGATGATTTTCAAAAAACGCTGAAGTTAATCGTGACGGAGTTTAACACGTCAGTTTCCATGACTGGCGTACAACAACTACCTGAGCGATGGCAACGTGTAATAAATTCTGAAGGCTCGTACATTTAACTAATACATAATTTATTGTCATTTCGATCAATAAAAATTAACAATGAAAAAAATAAAATGGATGTGTTTGCTCGGGACAACCTAATATATATATATATATATATATATATATATATATATATATATATATATATATATATATATATATATAAATATGTATACTATATATACATACATACATATATATATATATATATATATATATATATATATATATATATATATATATATATATACATATATATAGAGAGAGAGAGAGAGTATACACCCTGTAGACACTAAAACCACAGGAATTTTTTCGGAATAAAGTTTGAGAAACTCGAAAATTGACTGGCTACATGATGTTTCAAAATTCAAAATTTGTTTCAAAATTTTTTAAGTGCGGCCCTGACTGAATTATACATAAATACCTTCTTAATATCAAAAGTACAAAATAATTTTATTGACTAAAATTCGATAAAATTTTGTAAGCATATTTAGGTTGTAAACGTGTTTCCCATATCTTTTTTTAAAAACAGAAAATTTATCTTACACACATGAGATGGTCAGAGCCGGATTAAAAAAAAAGTTTTAAGGGGTTATTTGATATTTAGTATCAAATTTTTTCTGTTAAAAAGCAGTTTTGGTTCTAGTTTATTGGCAAATATTAATTGCATGGGTGAGATCCACCCACTGTTTAATACCAAAACCCAATCTATAGAATTATTGCTTAAAATAATACAAATTTATTTATTTAAAATTTAATATTTCCTTTGATTATATTTCATGTATTTCCGTTTTATAAAATCTATATAAAACCAGTAAAAATGCAATATTCTCAATTCACATTTAAGCAATAATAAATCAATATTTCTGGATGTTTCTTTCCAAAAAACGCGTGTCATGCATTTCTGCTAATTATGCAATAAAATCTCTATAAATTTGTAATTTCAAAAAAACAAAAATTTAATTCTTGAAAATTTTGTATCTTTCTTAACTCGTTAATCTTTCCGTCGGTATTTTGACAATTTTTAAAGAAAATTTGTAAAAGTAATAATGTTTCGATTGTTGTACGTAATTTTGATTATTGTTGTAATTGTTGTGTTCTTATAACTTGTAATTTTTTTCAAAATTAATTCTCAACTTTTGTAAATTGAGCTTTGATGTTAAATAAATTTTGTTAACTCCAAATCAGAACTTATTTGTTATAAAAACCTTAAAACAAATTCGACTGAAATAAACTTTTAAAAATTACAATAAAATAAATCAAAACAAAATAAAGTTAAAATTAAAAAACTAAAATAAAATAATAATTAAAATTTAAAAGTAAATTAAAACAAAAACAAAATATTAAATAAAAAAGAAGTCAAAATAAATTTAAAATAATTAAATTAAGGCAACGACATTATTAATCAATTAAAATAAAATAAAAAGTATTTGAAAGAAGATCATCAAGTAAAAGTTTAAGCAACCCAAATAAGTCTAAAAGCACCAATCTACTCCAGAACTCGGTTTTTCTTGTTTCTCCTAAAAACATAAGTGACGATTACCCTTCTGCGGATCCCAATAAATTGTCGTCGAAGAAGAATACTGGGTACAGAGGTCGTAAAACGACCGTGAGTCAAGTATACTTCCTCGTTGAACCGCCTCTACGGGACACAACATATAAATTTTAGTAAATATCATTTTCGAATTCTAGGGACCTCAAAACATATTTCTGAAGTCAGATTTCTATAATTTGTATCGCGTACTATTTACTTCATTATTGGGCGTAAATTTTTGCTTGATGACAGGACAAATTCTTTTTTAATTTAGAATAGGTGGTTTTAAGAATACGTAGTCAAAATTTTAAAATTGAGTTAGGGAATTTTCTGATACTAATAGAGTTTCATTAATCATAAAATTATAATTAAGTTCTTCTTTTTTAAATCAGCTTGATCTATATGTGAATTATGATTTATATTAAAAACAATTGTAGAAACCGACTCGAGTAACTAATTCAACTTGAGCTGAAAAAACAATTGAGAGACTGTATAATTCCAACTGAACTCATTTCACTGTTAAAAATATACCGTGACTCAAATAAAATAATAATTCGATACAAATTCCACCGCTAATATATTTAGTCTGACCTATTTAAATATTTCCCGGAACTTAGACTGGGAAACACATTGGCATGGCGCCCACCCGAACTTTTGTTATCTGTGTTTGTTCTGGATAATACAATTCGTACACCAGGTATATCGATCACCTAATCATAAAATTTCGTGGTAAAAAAATTACATATGCATGTAAATAGATATATACAAACGTACAATATTAAATACGGCGCGGCAAAAACGAGATCGAAGAGACCTCGTTTTCTTTCACGTGTTACGCCCTGCCCCCAAATCAGACCACATTAGTACAAGTACCTATAAATATGTCTGTACGAACGGTAGAAACGCATTTATACGTACAACATATTTTGTACATGCATATTATTGATATACATTTATATATCAATCTATTTAATAAACTGCAATAAAAAAGACAGACTTGAGACTTGACAGACATTTCATATCCAAGATTTTATTATGTATAAAATTGTGTATAATATATTACATATTATAATAATGTAATAATGCAAAAATATATATGTATATATATTATCAATATAACGTAGGTATATACCGTATATACTGTTTTTTTTAGATTGTTCTTAAGAAAGAAAACTTCTTAATATTATTTAAAATTACTAAATTACGCTTGTTTAAAGACGTAATATTAAAATTTTTAATTAAAATAAACGCTTGTTTAAATCTTTGTCCAGTATACTGAACAAAAGTATGCTCATTGACGTTTAAAAATTTTTAAAAATTCGTAGCGAAGAAGTTAACTTTTTTTTATCTGCGGTTAGCCATTTTTCAGCAAATGTTAAATAATTGCCCATATTAGTAAAATATAGATAAATACTTTTTTAATCTCTTTAATGGTGAGTTGATGTTTACCCTGAAGGTAACTTATCGCGTAAAAGCAACATTTACCATTCTGCAGGAACATATTAGCCACTAGGCCACGGCCTTGGAGCGGCAAGTTTTTAGGGGCGGCAAATTTCGGCGAATTCCCTTAAAACTTAAAAATCATAAAACTTTTTTAATTAATTTTTTTTTATAAGATAATAGGCTATTAACTATGTAGTTAAATAAGGAACTAATTCGTAACAGGTATTTTATTGTTTCATATGTTAAGTTGTACCCCAAAGATGGTAAATTCACCAAGTGCTATTAAATTTAGGCGTGAGTTTTAACGAACGACATAAACTTATCGACTTTTAAGTTTTTTAACTTTAACTCAAAAATTATGCATTTTTCATAAATACACATGATATGATTTTTTGTAGAGAATTAAATTTCCTATCGAAATGGCACTTTATGAACTCAAAAAACATTTTTCTCAATAAAGTAAGTCCGACAAAATATTTAAATAAAAAAAAAAGCGGAAATTTTTCAATTTCTCTTTTTTTTTTTTAAATTTTTGTGCAGCCCTTTTTTCTGAGTGAATTTAGGTATAGCTATTGGTTCAAAAAAAGAAACAAAAAACTGACTTGCGTACAGAACAAAGAGAGAGCTAATTTTTGGTGTACATTGAAGGTCATTCCAAGGTCACGTAGAGAAAAAAGATGCAAAAAACTGTACTTGATATGCTGCAAAATATGGAGACCCCACAGAACAAAAATGAGACCATGATTTCCTAACAGAACGTGGTAGAGTTAGTATAGAAATCGATTTTCGTAAAATTCGAGATAATCCAAGACACTCATTTAAAACCATATTTTTTTGGATTGCCTGAGTTGACATTTTCTTAAATTCTTTTTATTAGGTTTGCGAACGTTTTAATAGTGTAAAAAAAGTCACAACAATTTTTGAATTAGGAGGAATTTCGGTAAAGAACTAATTTTTTTCACGAAAATTGCCAAAATAAAATATGTGCCGGACATCGAACATGCCTGGTTAACGAACTTATTCAACGGTTTGGGACTTCCAATACTTCCACCAAATTTCGTAAAAGTAGGACATTTCGTTCGAGAATTATCTAACGGACACACACACACACACACATATATATATATATATATATATATATATATATATATATATATATATATATATATATATATATATATATATATATATATAGTTGTTTTTTAGTTGTTCGTAAAATAATTTTTTGCTGCGAACTGGTTTATTTTGGGCAAAAAACCCAAGAGACATTTTTTGTTTAGAATGAAACAGGCTATCGGAAATAAATTTTTAAATGGTAAACAAATAATAAGACAAAAAGTTACATTGGAAATAAATTTTAGGGGTTGCCTTTTTCCACCCCTTACAACCATGGGGTAAACCAAATGAATTTCAGGCTAAGTGTCTTTTTGGTAGTACAAAACGTCAGGTTGATTTCAATATTGTAACTTTTTTAGTGCTTGTGAAAAAAATTGTTATACAAATTTTATGTACCCCCATTAAGGGGCTGTATCTTAACAAGGGATGCTCCAATGAAATTTCTTTATATGAAAGATCCTATCTTTTTTTCGATGAGGAATCACCTCCTTAAATGTTTTACACTTATTTAGTTACACCCTATATATATATATATATATATATATATATATATATATATATATATATATATATATATATATATATATATATATATATATACCATACGCGTTTTCTGAGAGTTGCCGTTCGATTTATTTATAAAATATGCATCTAATCGAAAAAAAGTTTATACAAAAAATATTCAATATAGAGGGGGCCATTCAGGAAAATTGTTCCA
This sequence comes from Brachynemurus nebulosus, assembly GCA_035578155.1. Lineage (NCBI taxonomy): Eukaryota > Metazoa > Arthropoda > Insecta > Neuroptera > Myrmeleontidae > Brachynemurus > Brachynemurus nebulosus. The sequence continues at coordinate 1,358,155 of JAPWDM010000038.1, forward strand.
GACTTCTAGGACCTACGGTTTTTTTGGAATAGAAACAAATGTTTTTTCAAATGGAAACATATGTCGAGATGCTTTTTAAAAATTAATTTACTACTTGTAATTACCTATTATGCTAAAATTTTCATTATTTTATTCCATATTTTTGAGAAATTACGTCTATGAATTTTATTTTTCAAAACCCGTGATCAAGTTTATTTAATCGAACGCAAAAAATACGGATAATTTGCAATTTACATTCAGAACACGCCAAATAAATAGTGATGGTATGTTCACATTAATCTGTTACAGTAAAACCAAATTTATTAATTAAATACATTAATTATCAAAATAATTTGTAGTTTTTCCTTAAATATTTATCTTACTATTCAATAAAAAGTCATTAAATTAGAGCTGTAGTTTTAATTTTTAATACTTAATATTACACCGCACTATCGAAGTCAAAAATAAGCATTTGTGAAACAGTCATTAGGTTCTGTGAATGGTAATACACAGTAATAAATATGAAACCTCAATTATCTTTTATTATTTGTAATTTATTATTGAAATATTTATGTAGATGGCAATTGGCATCGATGTCGGATGTATAAAACAGATAGCTGTGATTATTTAATAATTGTCTCCGTTAAATAAAAATGTCAAAAAAAAGTATTTTTAACGCCAAAATTCTGGTATTTAAACAAGAGAAGATTGCGGTATGTTCAAAACGGAAATAAATATGATTTTATTCATTTCACGATTAGTTTTTAATCTGTAGTAGTAAATAATCATTTTCATAACCTTCATTTCTTTTGCAGTAATAATCCAAACAATTTTTCAAAATCTACGTACAACAGTTGGTATAGCTCATTTCATTTGATGTTTAGAATTGGAGCATTTACTACACTTCTGTCAACTTCAACAGAAAAACAGTATTAAAATATTAAAATTTGTCGTTCCGCGTAAAGTTTAATTAGTAAAAATCAGTTGATCACACAATTGGAAGAAAAACATTCCCATTTGAAACGAAATTTACTCATATAAATAATGGTTCTTAGTGTAGACTTATAGTGTAATGAGCTTACTCTCGAAGAAAAGAAGCTGATGAAAAGTTTTAATTTCCAAAAACTTTCCCACTATACAAACAGTCATTTTTATAAAAAAAATTATTCTGTATTTTAAAAGACAAAAATGGTTTTTGTAACGTGAAAATTCAAATAAATGTTGTAATCTAACAGATTTTGCTAAAAATAATAAAGTTTATTTAAAAAAACAACAAAGTTTTTATTAAAAATATTTTATCTTTAATTGACTTTTTAGCTGAGCGTCCGCTAGTACGGAAACGCGGCGCGGCGCGGTTCTTACATCAATAAGTTTTCCGGGGCAATACCGCGCCGCTCCGTCGACCTAGTGGACGAATCGGCATTTATTCAATGTATTTGTCTCCGAGAGCGGATGTGCGCCGCGCCGGGTTTGCGACCTAATGGACGCTCAGCTTAATGCTATGGCTACACGAGCGTTTTCTAACGCCTGTTTTTGAGCGGAAATTAACGCGACGTTTCGTCACGCTAATCCCTGGCTAAACGGCCGTTTTTCAGCGCTTATTTTCTTTAGCAAAAATTAACGCGACGTTTTTTAACGCTGATTGGCGGATATACGAGCGATAAATAACGCCATTAGTGCTTTTGAACTTCAAGAATTAATAGTTCACTCTCGATAAATTTCATTTCAATATTTATTAGGTTATAAATTCAAAGTATGAAAACAAAATGAAATTGAATCATCAGTCTGTATTTCTCAATACATATGGGGTATGATATGGCGTTTGGCGTTACTAGCGTTATTTGTCGCTCGTGTAGCCAGCAAGGTCTGCCACACGCGTTTTATATCGCCGCATAGGCCTGGACCGACCAGATTCATTTTCTGGCGTTATGACCTTAATAACGCGTGTGTCTTTCCAGACTGAGCGATAATTTTCGCTACGTGTAGCCACTTTAATTCACATCAATGTTATACATATTTCTAGCGTTATTTAACGCTCAAAACTAGGCGTTAAAAAACGCTCGTGTAGCCTTAACCTAACTCTTGTAGAGCGTCGACATTTAGTAAATCACTAGATTGTCATTGGCGATTCCTTCATTCACGTTGTCATTGTCAACATGGTATCATTGGAATCCCAATTATTTGTATGAATTACATCTAGAGCTTTGCCTTTCTCCATGTTCAGCAGATCTGGTTCACATTGCTGTTTTGAACTAGATTTTGTATACGTGACCTGAGGTTTTAGATAAACACGATTATGTTTGTAGGTCGAGTTATCTTCAGTAGTCACTAAATGATCATTGTTGTTTAACACTTTTCTGATTATTGCAAGAACCCACTTTCTTAACTTTTTTTATAAAAGTATAGAAAGAAAAACATCCGTAACTCGATGAATCAACAGATTAGTACTGTTTGAATACCTTGCTTAAATTTGCGAGCACCGAAGTACCTTTATATCTGCATAACCTGATAATTCATATCACAGTGGCCTAAAAAATAATATTTTTAAAATTAAAAGCAATTAATATTTTTAAATAACGAACCTAAAATTAAAATTACGCAAACCAAGGTAATAATTTTTTTTTCGAAAGTAAATATGCAAAATATAGAAATATATTTCTACATGTCAGATGATGTCATATTCAAATAAATGCAAATCAGTTAAAAATTTTACGAGTTTTACGAGTTGTTAACTAGATAGCTATCTATGTAGCATAAATACAATTACCGCTTAGCTTCTTTATACAATCAAGTCATTTTCCGTAATTATAAGGGTAGTTTGAACTAAGCGCTCTTAAACTCACCAAAGTTCACTTAAATAAATCACTTTTAAGCGTGAAAGTTTTAAACTTAAGATAAAAATTTTTATTTTTTTATTTTTGGTTTCTGTTGCTTTATTGAATAATTTTTATCAACAAATAAGTATACTATTCCATTTAAAAAAAGGTAAGTTTGTATCGTATATCGAAAACCACAAGAGCTATAAAGCTCCGAAGTATATCAATCAATGTCGCCCGCCAGTGGCTACAACTTTAATTTGAACAACTTTTTGATTAAGCCAATAATTTAGCTATAATCAAAATGGCAACTCTCAGAAAACTCAGCCTGTATATATATATATATATATATATATATATATATATATATATATATAAATTTTAGTAAACATTATTTTCGGCTTCTAGGGACCTAAAAACAAATTTCTGCTATAGTCTTGCACCATTTTATATCAAAGTGATAATGGACTCAAGTTACCCTAATTTGAAGGTTAACGGGTTTATCAAAACTTTAAGAAATTAAGGAAATAGCTGGTATATAAACATGTCTGAATTTGCTTTAGTAACGAACCAAATATGAAAATTATACACTTACTTTACTTTGCGAGCTATCGAAATATTTTTTACAGTTGAAAGTTAGCAACATAAGAAAAACAGCAACTTCGAATAGAGAGTAAACAACACTCGCCTGACACCTAGTGTCAATTTTCAGAACTACCTAAACATAGACACAGTCACAGAACAACATAGAAGCAGTCTACATATACAAATTTGTCGCTCGTAAGTTACAGTAAGTTGCAATTTACACCGCTACTGGTTTAGTCTATTTCTGTCCGTCGTGGTGTTCACGTCGTAATGAGCATCATGTTTTTATTAATCAACTCGCAAAATTTAAACAGAAAAAAATATGAAGCGTGTCGTATTTAAGTGTAAAAATTCTATTGACCAAAAAAATTCTCAAAATAAAGGGATATGTTTCGTAAAATAAATAAATTTATTTTTAATTTTGGGTTGTTACTTAAATGGAGTGGCCATGATAGTATATGGTATATGTATGCTAGCTGCGCACCATATTACACTAATAGAATGGAATGGTTGTGTTGATGTATGACGTTTTTGGTTGTATGTATCATGATCGCTTGGAAGGGGTAATGGTGCCACGTCACTCACCGGCGACAGCGAACACAGTTTGGCAGACATACTAATTTGACCCCTTGGACACAGTGAACCTAATGCTGTTACCTATTAGATAAACATTTAATTTACTTCTACTACTGGCTAAACTAAGCACAAAACAAAAAATAATACTTTTTCCATTTTAGGCTCAAGTTACACCTTAGGGCTCAAGTAACCCGTGTTTACGGTAATTGAATGTTTTTGACAATTATTTATTTGTTTACTAATAATTTTATAAATATGCATTGTATTTTCTTATTTTTATATTTTTTATTTTTAATTAAGGGAATCGCCAGAAGACGGAAGCATATCCTCTTCCGAAACCGCTAGCGCAATTTTTAATCTTCTCTTTCATTTTATTTTCCTGATGACATATTACTCCTAATGTTCCCTTTATTGTATGTACTATTACAGTCATTTAAATCTTTATATTTAATATAAAGATATGTGAATATAGACTTAGATGATAAAGAAGTCGAGGAGATGTACAGAATAGAAGGTATGGAAAGGATAAAAGAAGACCCGTAAAATTGAAAATAAAATCTAGGAAAAGCAAAAAACAAATATTCGGAAAAAGGAAAGAACTAAAAGGAAGAATATCTATTTAAATGATGATCTCTCAGAAAAACAATTAGAAAGGAGTTAATTTGGCATTGTAAAAAATTTAAAGAGGAAAATAAAGAAGTTTCGCTGACAGGAAATAAATTGTGGATAAATAAAAAAATGTACACCACAGAAGAACTGAAAGCTTTAATAAATGAATGAGAGGATGTTGATGTAAATGAAGTCCGAGAGGAAGTAAGTGGAAACTGTGAAGCATCACAAGACGAGGTAATTACAGCCAATGGTAAAAATGATGGGAAAGAAAAAATTAGGAACAATGCAAAAAACTGGGTACTGAGGCTCAGAAGTGGCGAAATAATGAATTAATGAAGAAAAATTTAAATAAGAGTAGAAATAATGATGTGCAAAATAGAATAAAAGAATTGCAAATGTGTATAAGTAATGAAAGATTAAAAATGATACAAAATTAAAGATAGTGATTTGGAATATAGAAGGGTGAATAAATTAGTAAATAATCCAGAGCTAATGAAATACATAAATCAGTTTGATTTAGTATAAACATGGGTAAATAAGAAAACTGAGCTGAAAATGAAAGGATGTATAACAGTACGTTACATATCCTTTGTAATATTTTCCATATGTAATATGGAAAAAAAAGCATAGTAAGGGAAGAACACCCGGGAGAGGGAATGATATTTTATAAAACTGAAATAGAAAAAAATATTAACGTAATAAAATATAAATTGAAAGAGGTAATCTGGATCGAAATAAATTGGGGGAAAAGAAAAATAGCCTCCGCAATAATATACAACCACCCGGAATATGGAGTATGCAAATTGTCAGTTCTTCAAGAGCTTAGAAGAAGAAATAGAAAAGATAAAAGAGGAGGACCCAAGAAGGGAGATTATTTTGGCGGGTGATACAAATCCAAGAAGAGACGGACTGGAACATAAACGGTATTCCAGCAACATAAACGGGAAATATGATCCAAACGTACAAGGAAATGTAATATGTGAAATAGAAATAGACGAAATAAACAATTGTTGTAGTACTCTGGTTTTCAGTTGTGACGAACGCTGTTGGAATACCCAACTTTCCAAATAGGTTTTTCCAAAGAAATAAAAAAAGTTTTTTTTTAGACCACAAATTTTTATTTGCAAAATATTAAGTTGACAAAGTTTGTTTGATAATTTTTCCAAGTCCAAATTCCAGATCCAAGTCGTTCCAATTCAATGTAGCGTCCAATTTCCAATCCAAGTCCAACTCTATGTCCAATTTCCATCCGGTCCAATTCCTTTAACCACCACAATTACTGTTCACTAACGCTTCCTTCTACGCTGATCGCACACGACTGATTACTTCGGCCTAAGTGAGCTGGCTTTAATACTCTTGCTGGAGCTGACGTTAGGTGTTTATGTTGTTGAGATGTTACGTAGTTTTTTGCATGTTGTTGTTCTTCCAGATTCTTCTAGAATATTCCACCATGATATAAGAAAGAAATACAAGTGTGATTAAAAAAAATTGATGCTAGAAGTTCCCGGCGTTGTGGGCGGAACCCCGGTCCTTTAGGTTCACAGTCGGCCGTCTTATCCGTTGCGCCACTAGCTTGGTGAAAGATTATTGATTAATGTTAATACCATTCGTGTGTACTTGAACTACTGGGTATTGAAGTACAGTGGAGCCCCGCTAGGCCATACGCAATGTTAAGTACAGTAGAGCCTCGATATCACCCCCTCCAAAGACATTACGTACGGCTACTCTAACTGCCCTCATCTGGGCCGCAAGTTGTACCGGCGGTGATTGATCCTACCCCGCTGCTCTGGTATCGGCTGCTCTGTTCCTTCCCTAACTCCTTGGTCATCTTGGTAGTCTTGGGCAGCTCCCCGAGCTCGGACCCATCGGTTCCTTCTCCGACTCTTACGTTGGCTAGTGATCGGTGCCTCGATGTTAGTTTGATGGGGTGACCATTCGGGAATGTCGGGGTCGGCTTCTTCACTACTTTCTGGGCCGGCTGGAGTTCGAGATGGCAAATCGGCGGCTTCGTTCATCCTCCCTGGTACGTGTTGTATGACTGCCTTCAGTCTCTCCTGGCTCTGCACTGGTGGCTGGATCTGCACCTTGTCCAGGATTTCCTCAGGAACCGTCATGTCATCCTCCTTGGTCTTCTCCATGCGACGCGGACCCGTTCTCTGTTTCCGACGTATACTAGTCCGCTTCCGTAGTCCATGGTTATCTTGTTTTCCATGAGAAATGGGTGCCCCAATATCAGGGGGCTCCTTAGCTCAGGTACGACGAGTGCCTCGATTTCTATGGCCAGCTGTTGGATCTTCACTGTCACACGTAGCCTCCCTATGATGTGGAACACATTTTGGTTGGTGGCGCCTCTACCGGTTTCCCTTCCGGTATGGAACCACTTTCCCCGTCTCCCTTCCGGGGTGTCCATCCTCAACGGCAACTGTTCACTCATGAAGTTGTGTGATGCTTGGGAGTCCAATAACGCCAGTATCGTCTCGTCGTGTACGGCTAGTTTGATGATTGGTCCAAATGTATGAGCACTCGTGGTCCGCATGCTTGCTGCTGTGGGCAATGTGTAGTCGTCTCCCCCCTTGTTGCTTGGTGGGGTTTTCTGGGAGCGCATGGTTCCAGAGTCGGCGTCCTCCCGCTGCGCCGACCCTGGTTCTAGTTTTCCGTCAGCCGGTTGTGTTTCCTAGGACAGTCCCAACTCATGGGCCCTAGTTGATCACAGACAAAACATTGGTCTTCTCGTTGCCGTCGTGAAACGGGTAATGGGACATATAAATGAATACGTTCCGGGAGAAAATTTTATCGAGTATATTGAACGACTGGAACAATTTTTTTTATTTAAACAACATTGAAGAACCAAGAAAGGTATCATTTTTTATTATTTCTATTGGCGCAGAAACGTATTCAGTTTAGAAAAAACTTTTTGCACCGGAAGTGCCAGCCAAAAAATCATATTTCGAATTAGTAAGCAAATTAAAACTACATTTTACGCCTTTAACAAATATCATTATGGAACGGTACAAATTTCATGAAGAAGATCAAAAAGTGATTTCGGACCATTTTTGAACGATGCACTGCGGGACCGATTCGTATTTGGATTAATTAGTGAAGAACTAAGAATGACGTTATTAACGGAAAAGAATTTTACTTTAGAGAAAGCAGTTACCATGGCCATTACCTGGGAATCAGCTATCAAAAAAAATAAACGTATGTCGGTACGCATATTTTGAAAATATACCCGAAGTCAGAGCTTGTGACGTCACTGACCGATCTAGGATCGGGTATAATTTACAAAACAAGAACTAACAAAATGTCTCTTTAAAATATACCTCATTTTAGAGCCAAAATCGGGTATATTTTCAAATACAAGAATACTACTATGAGAATTTGAATATATACCCGACAATAACTTATTTCAACTGTAATTTATACTCGATCTTCATAAAAAAAATATGCACATATGATTTAAAACAAGACTTACTTTGTTGCAAATAAAAAAAACCGTTACAATTTTTTGAAATAATTTTTAGCTTCTTCTTATCTTAATTCTTAATTGTTAGCGTATGAGTTAAACGTGCAAAATTTGTTTAATATTGAATAATGATTAATAATACAGATTTAGAAGGGTTTTCTACAAAAGCGTATGAACATGGACGGATAATATTATTTGAATTGGAATCCGCTGAACAATATTTGGTGCAATTAAGGTAGTAGTTTGGTAACTTGGATTGAAAAAATCGAAATTTTTTTTTGTTTTTTGTTTAATACGAAAGTACAATATATTGAGAATATACTGTGAAAATTTTAGACCAAAATTCAACGAAAACAAAACAAAACGAAACGAAAAATTTTTTAATCCGTTGCTATTTTATGAAAAAAATGTAAAAAAAACCTATTATGCATAACGATAGCTACAATAAATTATGTACTTTAATAATTTTTTTTCTTCTTTTAATTTGAAATGATTCATCATTGCAATATCGTTGGTATAATTTGCAATTTTTTTAGGTGCATTTTCATTATTAAGTTTGCAAATATTTAAATATTATTCTATAAAATTTTATATGAGCAAATGGATATCCATTAAAGTCTTTTTAATTCGAGCCTCCTATATTCACTCACATTTACAAAAAATATTCGCTAAAATGATCAATTTTTTGCGGCATCAAAGTGCTGTTTTCCCTTAACTACTACTACTTGAACAATTTGTTTACCAATAAATTGAAAGTGGGTATGTTTTTCATACTATTCTTATTAAATATTGAGTTTGAAAATATACCCGAGCTCAGCGCTTTTAATGGGTATATTTTCAAGTATCGAACTATGCTTATTAAACATTGAATGTATATCCGAGTTCAGATACATTGAGCTCTGAATACGGGTATATTTTCCAAATACGCTGTCGGTACAGGAAGTAGCGAACATTTACACGCCAGCATCAAGATCGCAGGTTGGCGTGGAGCACAAATCGTAAAAGGATATTTTAGAAAATACGCCATAGATAAGAAGCTTCGTGAATTATCAATTGAAGATCAGGTACAAAAATTTCTCATAGACTACAATAATACACCGAGCACCGTCACTGGCCAATGTCCAAACAGGCTACTGTTATCTTTTATACCAAAAACGGAACTGAATGCCATAAATCCAATGTATCAAAGTGATGTTGGAAAAAGAGTCAGATTTAATCCAAAATTAAGTAAAGTTTATACATATTCAAATGAAACTAAGTTTTATAGAAAGAAGAAAAAATTTGAACATAATAGTAATGGAAATAGGCAACCTCGACAAATTTTTTTAAAAGGGGAGAAAAAGTATTATATAAAAATCATTTTAAGGAATATTTTAAACGGGTTCCTGCCAAAGTTGTAAAAGAGCTTGGTAAATATGTATACGTTATAAATATTAAAAACAATATTAGGACAGTACATGTAAATCAATTGAAACGTTCAACTTTACCAGATAAATGGCATCCAGTACCAATGACAGACATTGTAACTGATAATCTGGACCAAAGTACGTCATCAGAAAATACTACGTTACCCGAAAGGAGACCAATCAAAGCTAGAAAGCCACCTGACAGATATTGTTGTAAATAAAGAAACTTACTTTTGTGTAGATTATCAGAAAGTTTAAATAATATATAAGTGTGTTTTGTAAAAGCTGTATGACTTTATATTTGATCTAAAATAAATTGTTTTTATTTGAATTTTTGTTATTCTTAAGAAATAATTTTTTAAAAAAAGGGGAAAATTTTAGGCATTTCAGTTATTGTTACAAATATTGTAATATGTTAATATTATGTATTAGGTCTGCATGTGCAGGTGTGTATTAGCGGATCACGTGGCGATCGAACGATTGATCTGTGATGCATATATGACTATGTGCGCGTACGTGGAAGGTAATGCGTGTAATTATAATATATATAAAAGTGTATGATGATGCGTCAATAAATATAGTACTAAGTAAGACAATGGCGTGCAAACATTATTATTAAACCTATTCCGTAACAATAACATAATGCGTAAATCTAAAAGTCTGTATAACAGTCCAGTGTGGATAGTTAACAAAAAACCAGACGCATGAGGTAAAAAGAAACACAGAATGGTCATTGATTATAGAAAATTAAACCAGAAAACGATTCCAAATAATTATCCGATCCCTCGTATTGATGAAATATTATCAAACTTTGGTAACAACAAATATTTCTCCTAAATTTAGCAAGTGGATTTCATCAGATTTCTGTTAAAACATCTGATATTCCCAAAACTGCCTTCAGTGTCGGTTTATTTCATTATAATTTTTTAAAAATGTCTTTTGGCCTCATTAGCTTCCCGGAAACTTTTGAAACATTAATGAACGAAATTTTCCAAAATCAAATAAGAAAGAAAAAATGTATGTGTTATCTTGACGACCTTATAATTTTAGGTAAAAATCTTGGAGAACACCTTAAAAACCTTGATGAAATATTATCATTGCTTAGTGACAATAATTTAAAAATAAATAGGGATAAATGTGAATTTTTACAAACAGAATTAAATTACTTCGATCACGTAATTCATTTAGATGGTTACCACCCACAAACTTCCAAAATTGACAAAATTTTAAACTTAAAGGAACCCCAAAATGTCAAACACTTACAAAATTTTCTTGGAACGACAGGTTATTATAGAAAATTCATTTCTAACTACAGTTTAATTGCAAAACCATTAACAAACCTCTTAAGAAAGAATGTACGATTTAAATTTGATACAAAATGTAAAATTGCTTTTGAAATATGTGACTTATTAATCCAAAATTACGACGGCATTGATATGCCTTGTGCTTACTACTCCTATACACTTAATAAATCAGAAGAACATTATTCGACCATTGAAAAAGAATGTCTAGCAATCATAAAAACAGTCAAGCATTATCATCATTTTTTTTATGGTAGGAAATTTGAAATAAAAACCGACCATAGGGCTCTCGTTTGGCTTTATGGTATAAAAGATCCAACCAGTAGATTAGTTAGGTGGCGATTAAAACTAATGAATTATAACTACGAAATTGAATATATTCCAGAAAAAACTAATCATGTAGCTGACTACTAAGTAGACCAATTTTATACTTCATGACGGCCAAAGACAAATCATTTGCAGATTTGAAAAATTTTAACAATAACCATATTAGTACAATTGAATATTTAACACCAACTCATATAAAGGACATAAAGTCACTAATTGTTCCAATTTCAAAAGATCTCAAGATCAACGATAGTTTAAAAATATTTTTACTAAAAATATTTAGTGAAATAGATTTAATCAATTCAAATTTATGACAAATTTTTCGTGACAAAACGGACTTATAGACATTAACTTTATTTACAATTAAAAATCAAATAAGCGATCAGTTAGGTCTAAAAATTCTATTTAATACAATGAGCGATATTCTAAAGGATGTTCATGCTCATGCTCATACTCATACTCATACTCATGATCATGCTCATGCTCATGCTCATGCTCATGCTCATGCTCATGCTCATGCTCATGCTCATGCTCATGCTCATACTCATACTCATACTCATACTCATACTCATACTCATACTCATACTCATACTCATACTCATACTCATACTCTACTTGCTTTGCTTCATTTGCTTACAATAATTTTCGTATACCTTTTCCAACAATTTTTGGGATGACTTTTCGAGAGGGTGTTATTAGTGACCATAAACTTTAAGGATGTTAAATTATTTTATTGCTTACAACAAATACCACCCTATGTTCACTCCAGTTGTATTTAAATTTGTTACCTGTTTCACAAGCAACGGTTTCTTTTTGCATTCATACAGATAAGTAGGTAACATGCTGCGAACAATACTGCTGATTATTGCCGTACTTGAAAAGTCATCTCATTTAAATATTGAAAAACTATACTTACCTACATAAATTATATACCTACATTTTTTCAAAGTCTGCGTTGAAATGTATTCACAATTATTGTCAATAGTTTTATGAAGGGTCATCTTTTGTTATATTTTTTACAACTTGGACTAGTGAAGGTACATATTTTGCAAATTGCTATATCGTAACCTTTAATTTAAAATAAGCTATAAAATGGTTGTACTATACCTTTAAGTTTGGAATAGGTTATGAAGTTACAAGTTTCTCTTCAACTAAAAAATAACCAAATGTTGTGAATCAGTTTTTAAAACGGTGTTAAGAAACTTTTGTTTACTGGTTATATTTCTAACTTGTGATTAACCCTTCAATACCTACAAGGAATTTTCTAACCAATTTAAAACTAATTTATAGATTTATAGATTTATCAATATATATGTATATATGTATATATATATATATATATATATATATATATATATATATATATATACATATATATATAAATATATATATGCATATATATATATATATATATATATATATATATATATATATAAGGTGGTCCAGAATTATGTACCGTAATTGCTAGAGCTGGTAGTACGTTCAAAAATAATGGTGCCTGTTCATGTACACTTTTTTTTCAAAACTCAATAATAAGGGAGATACAACTCTGTAAAGAGGTGAAACGAAAACCATTATTTATTAAATATTTTACCAAACGCTTTTGAATAACGGATTGATATTTTAGGGGTACTTATTTTGCGTTAGAAGGATTAAATTTATGTCAACACTTATTCCACCACTCATGACTAAAGCCTGGATTACACTTGGCGAGTTTACTCGCCAGCGAATAGCGAGTAAACTCGCCTGCGAGTGAAAAAGTTACAACTCGCTGTGTGAATACCGATTACACATACAAGTATAGCAAACTCGCTTAAACGTGTTGTTTTAAACAATTAAGATAATTGCTTAAACTCATGTATTGTGGTATTTTTCTATTTTACGTGGATTTTTTATTAGAAATTGTTATTTACTTTCGTACAAATTGCAATATTTTCGCTACTTATTTTAAAAAAATGAAGTGGAATAATATTGATATAATCAATTTTTTGAAAATTTATGAGCAGTATCCACTGTTATGGAATTCAAAACACACGGATAATTTAAATATAATATTAAAAAATGAAATGTTTAAAAAAATGTGTGAAGAATTAGAAAAACAAAATTTGCTTCGAGGAATGGATGAAAAACAATTAAAAACTAAAATAAAAAACATAAAAGATGTATATCGCCAAGAACTGCAGAAAATAGAAAGAAGTAAAAAAAGTGGCGCTGGAGCAGATGAAATATATGTACTAAAATTAGCATGGTTCAATTACGCCAAATTTTTTCAAGAAATTTTATCTACTAGGAAAAGTTTATCAAATTTGGTGAGTGAATAATTTATTTTGTAGTTGTCTGAGAAAGTGAAAACAACATGAACACTGTTTGTATTTTTTGTAGAATTCAGTCGTACACAATAATTGTAGCGTATACTTTGGCGCTATGTATACATATATTTTCTTTTTCATCAAATAATCTTCTGTTATATTACTTAATTTTTCTAAATCAAAGAGCCAAAGTATCGTGTATAATATTAAAAAAAAAATGAAAAATTTGATCTGCCATTTTTTTTTTTATATTACAGAAAGTCTCAGAAACATTGAAAGAAGATAACGTATTTACTGAATCAAACGATGAATCAACAGAGGAATTACCTGGTTCCACTCAATTTGAAGTTGATGAATCTGCGCCTTCTTTTACTAATACTTTTACTAAAAACAAATCAAATTTTAGAAAACGAAATGGAAATTCCATTCACCGGGTACAACAGAAAAAGAAAGTAGACGAGTCATTAGATAATGCTGTTCAAGTACTGAAACAAGTAGCAAATCAAACAACGTCTGAATTTACCATCTTTGGTCAACATATTGCAACCCAGCTTGAATGTCTTCCCTTAGATGAAGCAGTTAAATTACAAGAAGATATTCAAAAATTAATTACTGCTGCCCGTTTACGTTATATTAGGAATTCACAGATTTCAGACAGACCTGATTCTAAAGCCTCCACCTCCACTTCTGATGAGACAGTATATCAATCGTACCCATTGTCGCCAGATTTTTCTCCAGATTATACAATAATCCCAGAAGTGGAAATTCAGGGTAACGACAGAGATACGCCGGGAAACGCGTCAAATGAAATGAAATATTATATACGTTTGGTCACAGATAAATAAAATATTTTTAGATGTATGAATTTTTATTTTATAGGAGTCACATTTTCGTTTTTTTGAAATTTTAATAAAAAAAAAATTAAAACACACTGGGTTTTAAATATTTACTTCAATATAATATTTTACTTTTAAATAAATTATTTCCATTTTCTTACTACCAGTTTAAAAAAGTGTAGAGTAATAATTTAGTTCTAATAAATTTTAGATGAGCAACAGATTCTAAATTATTCACATGCTGTCTCCATTCTCCGGGGTTAATGTCCCCAGTATTCAAATCTTCCCTGTCAAGTGCTTGGGGTGGTAAATAGGTATCTGAACTACTCTTTCGAAGCCAGTTGTGAAGACTACAAGCTGCCCAAATTACCTTGTCCGTTGTATCTGGTTTTAAATCGATTGGTCTTGAAAACACTCTGAATCGCCACACAAGAATGCCAAAAGCATTCTCAACAACCCGTCTTGCCCGAGAAAGTCGATAATTAAAAATTTTCTCCGCATTACATAAGTCATTTTTGCTATATGGCTTCATTAAATTAGTTCGCAACGGAAATGCATCATCCCCAATGATAACAAAATTTTCTGGCATATTAAGAGTATTATTTTCCATAGTAATATTTAAAGTAGAGTCCCTAAATATTGCACTGTCACTGGCTCGTCCGTTTCCTCCAACATCAATATAAGTAAAGCAACAATTAGCATCAACCATAGCGAAGAGTATAATACTGTACGTTTTCTTATAATTAAAATACATTGATCCTGAATGGGGAGGTCGTTTAATTGTAACGTGTTTGCCGTCAATTGCTCCGCAACATCAAGGAATATTCCAACGAAGGAAGAATGTATCCGCAATTTTATTCCATTCATCAGTCGTTGTGGGTACCTAAAAAAGAAATTAAATTCATCAAACACTTTTTTTTATAGAAATATCAATATAGAAGTTGAAAAATTTATATGACCGTGGTTGAAACTATCAAAAACAAATGATAATTGTACTTGTACTTATAATAAAAACTTTTAACCAACGAGTTAATTATTCTAGTTTTTATTTAGTTTCAATTACATACCTTAAGAAATGGTTTTAGAGCTTGAGAAATTGCTGTAAGTACTTCAGGCAGAAATTTTGAAATAGTACATTCAGGAACTCGAAATAAATATTCTAGAGACTTCAATGAATCACCAGTAGCTAAATAACGTAGTGTTATTTCGAGTTTGATGGCAGATGGTATCGCCAATCTCATTCTCGTGTCTTGTTTTGCTATTAATCCATCAACCATTTGTAGTAAAGTATCAAACTGCACACTATCTATTCTTAAAATATTTCGATAGGTTGTAGGGTCTTCATCCTTTATCTCTTTCAATAAGTTACTGGATGCTCCAAATTTTTCTCGTTTCGCAACCCAATTCTTCACCCACACTCGCCTTTTTTTCCTTTTTTCCAATTTTTTACGTATTACTGATAATGCTACAACGACAATTCCCGCACGAATAATTTCTCTTGACATTTTGGAAAATTGTCAAAACAATGATTTTACTCGCTCAATATATTACATAAAGCGATTTCACTAGTTAGCGTGTAAAAACATCTAGCGAGTAGCGAGTAAAGTAGACCGGTCTTCAACTTTACTCGCTGCAGAAAAGCGAGTAGCGAGAATCTAGCGAGTAACTAGTCAAAAATATTACACCAAGCGAGTTTACTAGTAGCGAGCACATTCGCCAGCGAATATGCGAGCAAACTCGCCAAGTGTAATCCAGGCTTAAGGGGTGGTTTTGGGTGGTAGGTGTGAGTTATCACGTCTTTTCGTTTTTAACTTGCTATCATTTAAACAGAGTCCTTGATAACATGATTCCTCAGACAATTTCACGCAAAAAAGTTGTACTTATTACATTTCGATAAATATTACCGTTTTCGAGTAATTTAAAGTAGAAGTATCTATTTCCAAATTATCCCCTAATCATAAGTGATGGAACAATTGATACCATAAATTTAATTATCTTAATGTTCATACGCACCCCTAGGTTATGAATCGAGTAATTAAAAGCGCCCAAAATTGTTTTAAAAGAAGAAGTTAGTTTCGTTCTACCCCTCTGCTTTATCTCCATTATTATTGAGTTTTGGAAAAAAGTGTAGATGAAAAGGTACCATTATTTTTGAACATACTATCAGCTCCAGCAATTACGGTACATAATTCTGGACCACCCTATATATATATATATATATATATATATATATATATATATATATATATATATATATATATATATATAGATTTTCGATTAAATCAACGGTAAAAATGGCTAAACTCTGTGAAGTCTGTAAAATGTGATAAACTCTCAAAAACTCACACAGGATATATATATATATATATATATATATATATATATATATATATATATATATATATATATATATATACATATATATATATATATATATATATATATATATATATATATATATATATATATATCTAAAATAGTTTACCTCGGTAATAGTAAAAAAATTTTCAAAATCGGTCAGTTATTTTATTTTTGACACTTCTAGGTCCCACTGACACTGTTGGACCTTACATAACGTAATCTATATTTATCTAAAATAGTTTAGGTCTGTAACAGTGAAAAAATTTTCAAAATCGGTTAGTTAGTTTATTTTTGACACTTTTGGGTCCTGTGGACCCTGGCGGACCTTACATAATATAATCTATATCTATCTAAAATAGTTTAGCCCTGTAAAAGTGAAAAAATTTTCAAAATCGGTCGGTTAGTTTATTTTTACCACTTTTGGGTCCCATGGACCCTGGCGGACCCTTAATAACGTAATGCATATCTATCTAAAATATCTTAGCTCCCTAACAGTGAAAAAATTTTCAAAATCGGCCGGTTAGTTTATTTTTGACACTTTTGGATCCTATGGACCCTGGCAGACCTTACATAACGCAATCGATATTTATCTAAAATAGTTTAGCTCTGTAAGAGTGAAAAAATTTTCAAAATCGGTCAGTTAGTTTATTTTTGACACTTTTGGGTCCTATGGACCCTGGCGGACCTTACATAATATATTTTATATCTATCTAAAAAAGTTTAGCTCTGTAATAGTGAATATTTCAAAATTGGTCGTTTAGTTTATTTTTTACAATTATGGTATCAATAAACCCAGGCGAAACTCATACAACTCTAGTACTCTAACAGTAAGAAAAGGATTCTAGGGATCTCATATAACTTATGGCAGTCCGTAAGGTTCTTGCGGACATCATTTAATTAATTAATTGAAATACTTTAACTTACTAACTGTGAAAAAATTTTTAAAATCAATTGGGTAATTAATTTTTGGCCTTTTTAGGTCCCAAAAATCTTGACCACACATAAAATACCTTAATTCCATTTAAAATTGTTTACTTTTTAACATTAATAATTATTAGTGAAAAAATTTTCAAACCGATTCAAAATTTTTTTCCGTGCATACATACATATATTATGTTGTTTTGTTTCATACTTAATAATACTATATGATGATAACATAATTAAGTTTCTTGTTTATTTAAAAATTCAATAAAAAGAAAAATCTTCAAATACATAAGCTTAGAAAATCTTCTTAATTTTCATTTTTCAACTTGAGACAGCACTATGCTAATTATAATGCAATAAATGAGAAACAAAACTATGTGCATGTATGTGTATTATAACACATGTATGTTAATAGATTTTACTTGTTCTCACAAAATTCTTTAAAAGAAAAATGAAATATTTTTATATTTTTATATTTCATAAAGAACTGAGACATAAATATAAATTACTTATTAGACTAACAAAGAAAGAAAATTAATACAAAAGTGAAAATTTACATTTTCTTGAAAAATACTTAAAATAGAAAGAAAATTGTAAGAATATTTTCTTTATAATTTTTTTTGGGCTTTTTAACGATGTAAAAATCGAAATGTCTAATGATAGGATCGAATGATAAAAAATGATAAAAAATGGCCAGAAAACCTACTTCTGGGCATCCGATGTGTCTGGCTAAAGAACTTAGCCAAGCCAGATCAAAATTGAGTCTCCATACGAAATTTCAGAAACATTAAGCGTTTCGTTCGAAAGTTACCGTGGTGACATATATATATATATATATATATATATATATATATATATATATATATATATATATATATATATATATATATATATATATATATATATATATATACATCGTAATCTTTTTAAGAAAGAAAGAAATATATTTTTTATTCTTTTTAAGCACGTACTACAAATATATAATTTGTATACAGGATGTTTCATGTATTAAATATAAAATGCATTTTTAATACGAAATACATTTATTTTTTATAATAATATAAATTTGTAACTAATTATTAAATATTTTGCACTAAAATATATTGCAAACAGTTAGCACATACATTTGTATTCTATACACATCGAAATCGCAAGTCATAGTTATCAACCTGTATATTCTGAATTTTCATTTAGAAAGAGATAGATATATAATTGCATTTCTATCTGATCAGGGTGTATTATAAAAAGAATCGCCGCTGTATATATATATATATATATATATATATATATATATATATATATATATATATATATATATATATATATATATATATATATATATATTATATATATATATAAATTTTAGTGAATATAATTTTCGTATTCTAGGGACCTCAAAACATATTTCTGTTATGGTCTCCGCCGGAGGTTACGCCATGACACCTGCTGTAATAGCTGAATTTCGAGTTTTTGAAATTCGCTAAAACAAAAATAAAAAATAAAAAATAAAAAATTTGGCAACTTCATTTTTTCGTTAGCACGTAATTTGGGAATTATCCAAATTTTCAGGGGTGAATTTCTTAAACTGTACTTTCTATTTCTAATCACTTTTTTACGTTTAAAATTTACGGTATACAAAGTAAAAATGTTGTATCTAGGATTTTTTTTATAAGAAAATAAATAAAAAACAAAGAAATAAAAAGATGTCAAAATAATATTTTAGAAAAAATTATTTTTTCTAAAATAAGTTTCAAAAATAAGTTTTGAAAATTCTATAAGAATGAAATGTTTAAATCAATATAATGGGGATAAAATTTCCGAGAAAATCGAAAAACAAGGAACAGCCGAATCAACGAAAAGTAAACAACAATTTGAACAAATTGTTGTCTCTGAAAAAGTAGAAAGGTCAGAAACGAAAATTCAAACAGAAGGTGGTCGAATAGAACTAAAAACAAAAGCAAAATCCTTTCTTTTTCTGAACTCATGGACTTTAGGTATTATCTATATCTATTATTATATTTATATGATATAATATAGTGAGAAAATGAGTAAAATATTGTGGAAAAATTTGTAAAAGTCACATGTTCGAAACCTTACCACTCTGCCTACATTATTAGGTGATTTTATAAAAACTTACTTTAGTATTTTATTTACCTAGTAGAACAAATTAGAAAAAAATTATATTATCAAATCACAAGAGAATCATCAACTGGTTAACGTAAAATTCCAAATGTGTACACTTTAGAACTTAATCTTTTAAAAGCTTTGAAAATCAATAAATTGAATAAAGAGTCATCCAGCATAATTCATGTGATCAAATGGAAATATACCCACCCCCTTTTATTAAATTTTAATCTAGAGTAATTTACATCATACCAAATTAATAAGTTCAATTCACATTTAATCAATGATACATATTAAGCAAATTTTATTGTATTAAAAATTCGTCAAATGTACCCCTCTCAACTTACTCCCCACCTTTTAGAATTGAAAAAACAAATAGCACATAATTAGGAGCTATTTATGAGCCTTTGTATTCCGTGAATTAAAAATTTTGAGCTTGACACACTGACCAAGAATTTAATATTTTGAATGGGGGAACTGAGTCGACTTTGATTCAGCCCCGCATAGCTTAGAAATAAAAATTTCGGACCAGTTTTTGCAGTCAGTGGCGTAGCGAATATAACTGGCGCCCGGGGCACGACCCTCTATTGGCGCCCTCTTCCCCCTCCAGAAACACATATAGTAATGATACGCTATTAGTACACATTTGGCACCTCTTTGTTAGTGGCGCCTCCCTTGCCCCCCCTCGATTGGCTACTGCATTTATTTTCTAATTTACAACGAAAGTGAGACCGTCAAACCGTTACGCTTCCATTTGTAGCTTCATAACCTTCTGCGACGCAAATATATCGATGATGTTTCCGATGTTTCGTTTCTTCGCGCTCTACACTGACAAAGCTAAGGCCCGAGATACACGAGACACCAAAATGTCGACACAAATGTCAGACATAAATTTCTTTACTGTTCATACTTCAACAAATTTTTTGTGTCGCAATAATTGTACGCAACATGTGTCTGAGCTGTTCACACGAAAATCGATTTTTAATCGATAACCTTCCCAGTGAATAACCTTAAAATGACAAAATGTCAAGTAATGCTGTCTACACAATCAATGAAATAAGGAATAAGAAATAAGAAATAAGGAATAAGAAGTATGCCATCTAGTGACGTTGAATGAAACTTTAATGAACTAAGAAATAAGGAATAAGGAATAAGGAATAAGAATTAAGAAATAAGGAGTATGCCATCTAGTGATGTTGAATGGAACTTTAACGTAACTGGTCATAGATATAAATATGTAGGAATTTTTTTACGTCAAAATTCGTAATTTTTTTCACTTAGTGACAAAAAAGTCATCACGAACTTTACTTTTTCATGAATTCTGATGTACAAAAATACCTAAATACATCTACCTATGAGCAGTTAAGTTAAAGTCTCATTCAACGTCACTAGATGACATACTTCTTATTCCTTATTCCTTAATATCAGTTATTTCACTGATTGTGTAGACAGCCTTATATATATATGATACACAAAAGAGTGAAACATGAAAAAAGTGTAATAAACTTGTAATAAAATTATTTTTTAAACAGTTGCGAATGAAATAAAACCATAAATATTATAGAATGTTATTTAGTTTCTGTATTGGCAAATTGACAAGTGTACTATGTACAAAATAATAAATTTTAGGCGGGGAATTTAAAGAAAAAAATTATAATTCTTTCTTTATCCTCCAATCTATAAAAAACTTTGTATACAATTAAATAAAAACTTTTCAATGCTTAGTATAATTTAGATAATATTTATCAATTAACATTTTTATATTGAATGAAAACAAAAGTTATCAACTTTGTTGTGATGTATTTCATTTCTATACCATAAAGTAAAATTCTAAAAAATATGTTGGTAATTATAGTTTGACTAGCGTAAGTTAGCGTCTCGGGTATGCTTGATTTTTAACCCCTTCCCCTTGAAATTTATTTGTGCGCATGCGTGTTCCAGCTGAAAGTTAACTACGCATGCGCATAAATGGATTTTAAGTGGAAGGGCTAAAAAGTCGAGTGTGCCCGAGGCGCAAAGTCTCGCTAATCAAACTATACGTACATTTAATTATGTACCATGAATCTATCTCTCTTCTGTGAGTCTATGAAAAAATATCAAACCGATTTGAAAATTTATCGCAGTGATCTATAGACCTACTCTAGACACCAAAAGTGTCTCGTGTATCTGCAGCCTAAGTCGTAGAACCTTTCTTAATAAATTGTAGCCCTCAAATACGAAAGTATTAATTTTAATTTACTTGAAGATTGCTCACAACTTGCGATGGATACTGCAATTGTGAGCATATTTTGAATGCAAATGCACAAATTCGGAAATATGCATTTATCCCCATACAATAAATTCAAGTAGCTCTTCAACGCACCTGAATTGAGCACACCCTTCACTCCATCTCACTCATTCCCGGGAAGTGCGGGAACTTTGGACGAGATTGTGCGATATGAATTAGTTTATTGTGCTATATTTTGATTTTTATATTTAATTTTTGGGTATTGTACGCGCCCCCTTTGAAAGGCACCCCGGGCACGTGCCCTATTTGCCTCACCCTAGATACGCCTCTGTTTGCAGTAGAGTTGAGAGCTATATATGAGCTTTTGAATTAGTATAATTTCGAATTTTGAGCTCACATCTGTAGTCTTCAAACTGCCCTTAAATGATTGACGGCCGGTTTTACATTCATAATTTTAAAGGTTCATTAACTATAGTTACTAATTTAAAGTCGACTTTATTTCTAGCTCTGTTTTACAATGATTAGATCTGCTTACTTTTGTTAAAGGACTTTCAAGTGTTGAATGGATAAAACGATCTATGAATGATCGTAGCCAATTTTACATTTATAAGAAATAACTATAGCAGCGATTTTCAACCTGTGGTTTCATTATAAAATCATAATTAGGAACTAATATGTATCAATCATCATCTTAAATTTATAATTCTTGAATATTAATATCAAAAGGAAAAATAACAAATTCACCAGCCTCTTCAGGTTTTGGTAAAAAAGATACAATATCACCGTAATCTATTTCAGATATATCATCTTGAATTCTTTTAAATTTTCTTTTATTTCCAGCTGACTTGAAACCTTCTACAAGTAAGGGATCTGTTTTAGTAATTTGGCAAACATATCTGTAGGTTTTTTTGCCACGTCTTGTAAAGAATTTCACCAGTAGGAATCTTCCTAAAGTACACTCTGTCTGCTCGTCTTCACATTCTACCACATCTTCGTCAGAGGCATTTTCATTTAGTTGTCTATCCAAGATTTCCTCGCTGTTTACACTTGCAGTTCCGGCTTGAGATGTAATAGATTCAGCCAACGTTTGTGTTTCTATTTCTTGATAATCAGATTCTGCGGTGACGTTCTGTTCATCTTTCTGCTGGTTTTCAGACTGAGACGTTTCCTCTCGCGTTGCAATACTCTTTCCAGGAGCTACATCCAAACGTCTTTTCTTTCTTGAAGGTTGGTTTGAAGTGCTGCCATACCTTGATTCCTTCAAGAAATCTGTCAAAGTGCTTTCAATTTCCTGTTCTTCAATATGTTCTCTTGGAAGACGATCAAGAACTTTTTGTTTGTTAAAAGGGTGAATGCCAGTTGCATAAAATCCGCTCATTATATTCCGTTGGACCCCGGAACTTATGTCTTTGTAAGGAGAGTTTGGTTTTGGTTGAGCTTGATCCATTTTTTCGAGAGCTTTTATCAATAGATACGGAAATGTGTTCTTTGGAATAGTTGCCAGTTTAGGATTTTTCATCTTCCAGTTGGTCAGTACTTGTCACCAGGCTGTCTTCATTGGGCGAAAGAACGCCACATCAAGAGGTTGACATAGATGCGTCGAATGTGGCACCAAACACACAAAATCAATGTTATTTTCACCGCAAAGTTTTATGACTTCTTCATCCAAATGAGAAGAAAGATTATCTCCAATAAGGACTTTACGTCCAGGCAATCTTCTTGCATGAGGTAGAAAGCTACTTACAAACCAATCCCTGAATGTTGGTGCGTCGATCCAACCACTGACTGTACGGTTAAATCGAGATCCTGTTGAGCAACAAGGCTGATTACAACACGGTGGTCCGCATGGAGCTCTCTCCTTCCAAGTGTCATAAAGATGTAGACTTTTATATATGATATAGGGTGGTAAGAGCACACCATCAACAGAACCACAAATCATTACAGATGTGGCACTTTTAGAAAAAATCATTGCCTTTTCGGGGTATTTGACACCTCTACGATATATCGCTATCTTTTTCCCTGGATCATCACTCAAGTTCGACTCATCGTAATTAAAAATATTTGAATCAGGAACATTTTTCAAAGTATTTTTAAGATTGTTGAAATATTCTTCTATACTTCCAGGGGATACTGCGGCTCGAGCTCGTTTAATGTTTGTAGCAACCCGTTGAGAATACTCATTTTTGTGACGTTTGAGCAGTGAGTATGCCCAGTCTTGTCCAAGAAGGTTGTTTTGAAATTTGGAAACTGTTCTGCCTTGTCTGTCTAAAAGAATTTTAGCAAACATTCGCAAATCCAAGATTGTAAGGGGATATCCCCACTCAGAACATTTAGCACAAGATTTCAATATAGATTTCTCTTCATTTTCGGAAAATACTGGTTGAGTCCCTGGTTTTTTTGTAAATTTTCCATGATACTTATTGAAAACCGTACCATACGGTATATGAAATTTTTCAGAAGCCGCACGCAAAGTCATACGACCTTCTGCAACAGCTGTTACAGCTCGTTCCAACACCTCTTCCTTATAATTTTTATAGGCGCGAGCACCTAGACGTTTTTGATAGGTTCTTGGCATAATTCTGAAAATGAAAAAGCACATAAAGCAATCACCATTGCAATATAAATTGATAGTTTATGTTCAAAATGACAAAAACAGAGTAAAATCTCTAGGTCTGGGGTGACATTGATCAGTGATCAAAGAAACCCCATGCAGGTGGTCAATGACACCCCATAAAAAAGAAGAACCGTTAGTGAATAAAATATTTGAGGTTAGGA
Organism: Brachynemurus nebulosus; assembly: GCA_035578155.1. Classification (NCBI taxonomy): domain Eukaryota; kingdom Metazoa; phylum Arthropoda; class Insecta; order Neuroptera; family Myrmeleontidae; genus Brachynemurus; species Brachynemurus nebulosus. Next base: position 1,382,776 of record JAPWDM010000038.1, read on the forward strand.
TACAATCAAAACTTTTTTCTCAAGCTATTTGATCACATAATAACATAAACTATCATTTTTTTAAGCAATATTCATATCCAGTTTGTTACCCTAAAAGTTATTTAAGCCTTTCAAATAGTTAAAATGCAGTACTTACAGTTTTTTATGAAAATCTACGACATCGATCCATTCGTACGTGTGGCGGTTGAATAATGAAAAAGAGTAACAATCAGTGCTACCAACGCAAAAAACTAAATCGTACGGTTGCGTTCAGAAATTAAACAATTTCTGTTTTTAAAAATTATGAAGTTTTTATCAAAGTTACCCCGTGAGTCAAAGTAATCCCATTCCACGGTATTGAGTTTTATGTTGAAACCAATTAACTACCACCTGATGAAACTCTTTTTCTTATTTTATTTTAAGATGCTCGACTTAAAACGATCACCGTAAGATTACTTACTACGAAACGATTTCTTATATTCTGAATATTTTTAATTATTGGGTTTTGATATTTAAGATCCTATTACCTATTATAACCTCAAAAAGGTTTGTGAAAAAATTTGTAATAAACAAGAATACTGGTAATAAGAACTTGAAGACTCCATTTTAAGACGTAGGGGGTACTCATTAACGAAAAACCTCCTCAAGGGTTACGTGAGAGAAAAAAGGTTGGGAACCGCTGAACTACAGAAAACAAAATGTCAACGTGTTTGAATTTCCAAAAAATAGTATATTATTCAATGAGTGAGTAATAACCATTGCACGCGAGTAGAATACTATACTTCTTCTGCGACTTTTTTCCTTTTTAATTTAAATAAAATTGAATATAAAATAATTGAATATAATTTCCTTAAATGTTCACATAATTATGTATATATGGAAACAATCAAAACAAAATATAAACTACTTTGTTTATATATACATGTCACTACGCAACATATATTAAATTAAAACTTTATACATATAATATTCATAAAGCAATCGTAACCCCGTTGAATAATGGTTAATACGGTGATTTCATTTATCGAAAGGTATTGAATAGTGATCATTTCTCCACACCTTTGAATTATGCCTAACTTTCTCAACAATTAACGGATATGTAATGAGTGTGTTCTTCAACAGGAATAGAAAAAAGCATTTTATTCATTTCGCTACTGCCAGTGAGACGGGAATAGAAAACGACATTATTTCTTTTTAAAAGAAATATTATAAATACAAATGAATCATAAAAGAAATCGCTCAGCCAGTTTAACCCAAAAAGAATGTTTGATAGTAATTCAAGGGGTTAAAATAATCAAAAATATTATTGAAAATAAGCAAACAAATAAAATTTTTATTTTATTTATTTAAGGTACGAATATTTTATAGATAAATTACGCTTATAAACAAAATTCAATGATAATAGTCAACAATGACAGCAAAAGTCGAGATAATTTTTCTTTTAGTTTAAAATCGACTTTTACACTAACTTTTACACTAACTAAAAAATTTAATTGTAAAACAGTATCAAACATAAAATCAGTTTTAAAGTTGGCTTTAGTGTTAAACTCGGCTTTAAATATGAATGTAAAACCGGCCGTAAATGTGAGAAAGAAGTACATATACTTGAAAAATTAAAATCAGATTAATAGATTGTTTTAAAAATAAAAATAAATTATGTTTAAGAATAAAGCTTTAAAATACGCGCATTTTAATTATCCCGTCCCCACTCCTTATAAAAACTGGTAAAAGCTACTCCACATCGCCTTGACATAAAAGAAAGCTATAAAGCGAAGAAAATAAACTATTTTGCGATTAAATATCGTTTACGATTTATCAACTCATAAAATACCTGAATTTCAATTATTAAGTTGCAACCCCTTTAGAATGAAACCATTTCAGATATAAGAGAGAAATATACTTTGAAGTTGGACTTTACAATTAATTATTTTATTTAAAGGGTTAGGCCACTCTAAAATTTTCGAAAAGTACCCGGTTTTCGAATTTTAGTACATAGCCGCCTGGTTCGCAGCAAGCTCCTTTTGTGATATCAAAGTGAATCTACCGTTTGGTTATTGTATCATAAACTTTATTGCAGTATTTTCGACGAAATACCCTACTTTTACGAAATTTGGTGAGAAGTTAGGAAGTCCCAATCCCTTGGATGAGTTCGTAAATCAGACATGTCGGATGCCCAGAAGCAGGTTTTTTGGGTACTTTTTGTCAGAATTTTTACAAAAAATTTCGATTTTTGCTAGAATTTTTATATCGTTGGAAAGAGGGGAAGAAACTAAAAAACAAAAAAATTGAATTATTTTTCTATGTAAAGTAGAAAATTGTAATTTTATATGAGGAAAATTTGGTACATTGATAATGCTTTCTTTGTCGATATAATAAGCCATTTATATTTCTATCTCAATACAATATATGTACAAAATACAATAAATCAATTATTTAACGTAAAAGAAGCGATGGGTAGTCAATACATATATTACAATGATAATATCTCTGTTTCATCTTTCTAAATTAAAATTAACCAGATTTTTACTAATATGTTATGGAAAGGATATTTTTGTATGATGTCCTCATTTAGAGAGAGAACATATACAGTCAAACCTGGATAAGAGAGAACTGGGTAAGCGAGAAAACTCTGTAAGTGAGAGTAATTGCCAGGTCCCGTAACTTTAGCACTCTAAAACTCCTATAAGTGAGAAACAAAAACCTGTATAAGTGAGAGTCGTTTTTCGCTCATGAACCTCTATTACTGAAGACTGCTAATTGCCTATACCTCTATAAGCGACAGTTAAACGTATTTAACATTTGCTATTTATGACTCATTCTTAAATTTCAAAGAACTTATGCATATTCTATTAGAATGTCTGAATGTGCTTATGGTCTTGTTTTCGTATAATTCGAGGAATTCGTTTTTTATTCAAATAACCAAAATGCATTTTTTTTTGTAAGCTTATTTATGTCCAAAAATGTATATGTGTATTATTCTAATTAGTAGTATCCATACAATACATGCACGTTTCTCAATACATACTGTATATGCTTTTCTACAATCATAATAGAAAGTAAGCTTTTGCCCTCTGTGAAGAAAGCGCAAAATACCTATGTGTTTGCCGAGGACTGTTGTTTGCCGAGGTCGCTTTAAAGCAAAAAGTAATACTTTGTTGCTCACTCGACATAATATATTTAATTACAAATCGGGTAAGCGTTATTTGTATTTTCTATGTCAACAAATGAACACATTCTAAACTTCATATTATTTTTATCATAATCAAGTCAAATATCAATTTTATTAAATTTCAAAATAACTACAAAATATTAATTAAAAATATTAAATAACTATAAATAATAAATTATAAGTTGATAAATAATTTAAAGTAAATTTAAGTAAAAAAATAGTTTTTTAAAGCAAACTTTTATTTAAAAATGAACTAAAATGTATAAAATATCTTTTGAGTGAAATTTTTCTTAATATTTATAAAATCTTGAGACATTATTATTAATTATTTTCATTTCAGATGTGAATAGTTACTTTACTCCTTAGTCAGTTCTACCAACAGGGCCCGCCCCAGGGGGGGCAACCCAGGCATTTGCCCGGTGCGGCAAATTTTAAGGGCAGTATTTTTGTAAAAGAGGGCGTTGTTTGTACGGGTAACGCGCAAAAAACAAAAAAAATATTACCGGTTATCTAAAAAAGAAAAACGGGGTAGCATTTTGTAGAGCTGACAAGTAAAAAAAAAAAGGTCGCCGATTTCACATCGGTGCGGAAATATCCTTTTTTGCCCGGGGCGGCGAAAATGCTAGAGCGGGCCCTGCGACCAAACGTAGTTAAACGCCTCAAGCTTTCACAAATTATGTCGCACATTGCTTCAAACTTCACTTAAAAGATATTTTATACATTTCAGTTCATTTTTAAATAAAAACTTGCTTTAAAAAACTATTTTTTTATTTAAATTTATTTTATACTTTTTAGTCTGATCACAGTAGAATGGCTAGGCCGATTCTGCGGCACCGCAAAACTAAGCAACTTGAACTCTTTTGCCAATGGTTGAAATCGTGTGACTTTACGGTACTACACATTCCGAACTGATGAGTCATCAAAATGTATTGATGTGCAAACCTTAACCTTTGACCCGGCACGTACCGAGTACATGTATTTAAAATTTGTTGTTGACATTTGACCCCAACACTCGCTCATACTGTTGGCCTTGAAACTCCAAAGACATGAGTCATCACTTCGACAAAATAAATTCAAGTTAACCCATTATGCGTCACCACAATTTAGTTATCACAATTTAGTTTTGTGTTAACCCATTACCCGCCATAGTTTTTGAATGCAAACCTAACGCATGCGCAGACTGAATTTAAGTACACGACGCATGCGTAGACTGAATCTTAGACCACAATTTGATAGATGGAGTACACTACCGCGTCAAAAATGTGGGGATACCCTAGCTCGGGGGTGGCCCCAAACTTTTGACACCGTACTGTACTTAAATTTTTGGTACACTACCGTGTCAAAAGTGCGGGCCCCCCTGACCAATAGAAGAGCTGTGCCGATTCTATGACACCGTAAAACTAACCAACTTGAACCGTTTTGCCAATGATTGAAATCGTGTGACTTTACGGTACTAGACATTCCGAACTGATGAGGCATCAAACTGTATCGATGTGCAAACCTTGACTTTTGACCCAGCACTTACCGAGTACAGGTATTTAAAATTTGTTGTTGACATTTGACCCCAGCACTCGCTCATACTGTTGGCCTTGAAAGTCATGAGTCATTATCATCACTTCGACAAAATAATAAAATAAAGTTAACCCATTATGCATCATCACAATTTACTTATAACAATTTGGTTTTGTGTTAACCCATTACCCGCCAGCACTAACGTAGTTTTTGAATGCAAACCTAACGCATGCGCAGAATGAATTTAAGTACACGACGCATGCGCAGACTGAGTTTTAGGTTACAATTTGATAGATGGGGTACACTACCGCGTCAAAAATGTGGGGATACCCTAACTCGGGGATGGCCCCAAACTTTTGACAGCGTATTGTACTAAAATTTTTGGTACACTGCCGTGTCAAAAGTGCGGACCCCCTAACTAAAAAAGGTATCCAATCATTTTTTGAAGCGCACTGTACTTGTTTTTTATGTGTACGTGCAAACCTTCGCCTTTAATCTCACTTAATTGCGTCATCTTAAATTGTGGGTGCGGTCGCTAACGATAAATTTTGTCGGGGCGCACTGTACCAAGCGCTAGATTTTAAAATCAGACTCCAGGGTCCAGATTTCTGACCGCTACTGTACTGTAAATCGAGTGTCTACTGTACTTTTCAACAAGTTTAAGCCTGTTTTCAGCAAAGTCAGCACTTTTTTCTTAACAATGCAATAAATTTAATTTTATTTTTAGTAGGCGATCTGATTATAAATTGTGTATTTTTAAAATATTTTTTTTACGTTGTATAAATTAATTGCGTCGTATTATATAAAAAAATTGTTGAAATATAAACCTTGACATTTTGACCTCGCACGTGCTAACTAGAATAACCTTGGAATTTTTAACTTGTTTAAACTTGTTAGTTCTTATTCCAAGAATTGTTATCAGTATAAATTTGTTTATCTTAGCTGAATTATAATTATAGTATGACTCATACAAGCGGGGATATTTGTTATATTTGTTTATTTATATAATAATTTTGGATCATGTAATAATTTTAAAATTGTTTATTTAAGATTTTGCTGAGTCATCAGTTTCTTTGTTAGATTTTGAATACGAAATGAATTTCTCGGAATTTTAAATTTATCCAGGGTCCAAATTCCAGATTTCAGACTCCAGACTCCAGATTTCTGACCGCTACTGTACTGCCGGAAATTTGGGTGTCAATTGTACCTGAGGGGATTTTTTGTATATGAGTCAGCACTTTATAAGATGTTTATTTAGTAAAAAAATCGTGACTTTTTATACGGTTTGAGTTTGTTTATTTAAGATTTTTTAGCTGACTATTTGTAATTTCATGATATGTTTGCAAATAGATACATATATTATATTAACATATAATATCACATATAGTATATAACGGATGTATATTTAATATTTTTAATGAATGTTTTCTTATACAGGGTGTATCGTGAAATATGCTTTTCAATTAGAATAATAAATAAGATTTTTTCAATACTTTTATAGGTTAATGAAAGTAACTTCTTCCTGTAAAAAATAGGGGAATTCAGGGTAATAATTAATTAAAACGCACATAATTTTTTTTTAAATTTTATTTATACAATATGTATACAAAAAAATTAAATTGCTTAAATCTATATATTACTTAAAATCTATTTATTTTCCATATAAAATTTTTTTAAAAGAATACAGTTTTCTAATGAACAAATTTTATCTGAATGAATCATACAACGTCTTGAATAATATTCATCTCGCAGACTGGAAATCTTCGGTACATCAAATATTTCTTCCAAATTCAAAATCCACGGCTGGTTTTCGGTGTCATCAAACAAATTTGAAATCCATTTCTTCTTTTCACTGCCCTTGACGTATATGACATCATGCTTCTTTAATACAGGTTTCAATATGGTATGAAGTTTGTTGTATGGAATAAATCCATACGACCAAGGTATCCCATGCCAATTTCGGTAAAGCCAACGGGCAACTCGTTGAAATTTCTTCGGCAACTCGTTGAAATCAAACGGTGCTTCGAATATGAGATGTAATATGTCATCTGAATTTTCCGCAGCAATACCAACTTCTTTAAAATAAAATTCGTTGTTAGTTTCTTGATAGCCTTATATGTCAAGAAACGCCATTTTTTACGACCGCCGTAGAACTGAATTTATTCACACAATCCACAACTTTATATAGAATAATTAAAAGTGGTGGGGATAGTTAGTTAATTTGTGGAATGTATTCGAAAATGGCTACTAATAGCTATTGCTAGTTTACAACCAAATTACAAACTGTTAATAATATTTAGCACATTGGTGAGTACCAAGTTCTTTTCACTTTAAGACCTAGTGATTTAAGGAATGCTAAATTTTCGGGTGAAATATGTTGTTGCTTGAAAGTTTTGCGTTTAATAATCTTAGGTTTCGAAAGTCCTTTACTAGGTTGTCTAGCAGTGAACTGCGCTGAATTGTAAATTAACATGGTTCCAAAATGTAATTGTTTTACCACGAAAGTATAATTTTCAGCGAAAGAGATGTTAACTCTTTGACAACCACCGGTAAATAGATAATATTTTGTGTAAGTTCAACTATTTTATACCCTTTAACCATGATAAGGTATATGAGCTGGAGTATAACTCAGCAAATTATATAGCGGTGGTGACGTAACACACACATACACACAAATGCGGTGGTTGTGTTGCGTGGTGGTGGCAAGATTGTCCGCCCCGCCCACTTTGAACCCTTCATGGGACAATCTCCGAAAGTCGACAGTATATATATATATATATATATATATATATATATATATATATATATATATATATATATATATAATACTAATATAAATATAAAACTGTAATTATTCTTCTTGCCCTACTAGGACGGGTAAAATTAATATCTTAGACAAGGAAAACTAATACTAATGAAAATGAATAAATTAATCATCGCAGTTATCGCAAAAGTACAAACCTCGACCTATGTATAAAAAACACGCTTCATGGGTCCATTCCTGGCAAGGGTTACACTGAATCCGGTCTTCTATTAGTGGATATATATATATGTATATGTATATGTATATATATATATATATATATATATATATATATATATATATATATATATATATATATATATATATATTTTGCTTGACAGACAGCACAAAAAAATCTTTTTGATTTTCTTTGGTGGACTCTATCTTTTTTAAACGAATTGGAGGTTCCCGGGATTATTTAAAACAATTTTCCTTTTGATTAGAGAAGCTTCATTTTATTATTCATTTTGCCTGACTCCATTTTGCCCGCCAATCACATTTTTAACTAACTTAAATCTATAATTACAAACTAATAGATTCAAATTAAATACGAGCACAACTTTGTTGTTCATAATGATCATACAAATTACAGAAATTATTAAAAATAAGTAACTGCAGTACACAAATAAATAATTCGTAAATTACTTACGTCTATATATTGATTTCTTTTTCTTCAAAAAATCTTTCGGTCACTAAACACGCATATAAACTACAGTGCGTCCTTTTGACAAATGATGATATTAAGTGCAAAGTGAAGAAGCAAACGATATTAGATCTGATTCAATCATACATCTAACTAGCTCAATTAGGCTATTATTCTTTTTGGCCGACCTCTCCGTCTTACCCGTCCGTACCCTACCTTAGAATATGTATGAAGGATAAAAGAGATACGTGGAGTATAGGTACTATATATACAGTAAAAACCAAACGCGCGGATTTTCAGACAGCCTTACCTTACATGTGCTAGCATAGTATATTGTGCAATAAGTGCGGGAAATTGTCGATTGCCCACGAAAGCGAAGTTGAGCGCACGAACGTAGTGAGTGCGCCCATTCGCTTAAGTGGGGCAATCGACAGTCCCGCACGAGTTGTACATACTATTTTTTATTACGAATTTCACATACTTTTTTCTATTATTATCACTATTTTTGACATTTTTATTACTTTTTAAAATAATATTTTTAAGTGTTCGTCTTTCTTTTCTGAATTAATTTTCGTTTAAATTACTTTCTTGGTGGTTTCTATAGAAAAAATTATGAAATATTTACTAAATGAAAAATTAACAGGCGGCTTTGCGTGTTTTGATTAAATTTTGCGTGTTTTATTGTCAATTTGCGTGTGGAAAGTTACTTTCCACACGCAAAAAAGTATGCGGGAAGAGTACAGTGGGCAAATAGCTATTTTGCGTACAGAAATGTGTGCGCCAAGTAAGTACTTCTTCCGCACGAGCAATAAAAAATATTTTTTTTGTTCTGTTTCTACTGCCCCCTCCCAAGACGTGATGCCCTAAGCAATTGCTTAATTTGCTTATAGGGTAATCCGGCACTATATATATATATATATATATATATATATATATATATATATATATATATATATGTATATATATATGTATATATATATATATATATATATATATATATATATATATATGTATATATATATATGTATATATATATGTATATATATATATATATATATATATATATATATATATATATATATATATATATATAGTGCCGGATTGGCCTATAAGCAAATTAAGCAATTGCTTAGGGCATCACGTCTTGGGAGGCGGCAGTAGAAACAGCACAAAAAAAATATTTTTTATTACTCATGCGGAAGAAGTACTTACTTGGCGCACACATTTCTGTACGCAAAATAGCTATGATATTGTATATATTGGGCACCGCACTGGTTGTAGTACGAAATCGAAATACAATTTTCGGCGTAAAGTATCCTTTTATTTAAAGTTAGTTTCCGCAACCGAAAGTTGTGTAGGTATCGTGGCTGCTCTCGCTTAATCGACTAAGTGTCAATTGTCATTTTTTGTTTGTTTTGTACATTTTTATGTCAATTGCCTGCGGATTATTATTTTCAAAAATGAATAACGTTAAAAACTCGCATAGATATCGCTTGTTAGTTAACCCAGGTTCAATTAACATTCTGTTAAAAGTAACAAAGTATGAACACTAAATATAAAAGATATAAATTATTTGAACACTTTGCAACAACAAAAGTCCCATTAATTTTTTTATTACGTTTTCAATAATACAGATCGACTGTCTATTTTAACATTTAGTTATAAGTCTGCTTGTGTTAAGAATCCGCCTTTAATAACGTATTTTAATATGAACAATTTTTCTTTTTATACTGCCTATTTTTCTCAGATATCGATGGCACGTCATGGCCAGAAAACTTATTTTAAGTTTAAATAGAATTATAGAGTAATGAGAAAAAACGGACACTAATAGATTTACAAAAGAGTAAGAGAAAAACTAGTAACATATTACAATGTTTTTTTTGCGAGCCTTAACTTCTGAAAATTAATTGTAAAAAATCGAAATTCACATGCTTGGCAATCTCATTTTAAATCGATATTGTGACCAGGCTAGTCAAATCAAACGGGCTCATTATAGAGCGGGAATAGTTTTTAATTAATTTCAGTTTTGACAAACTCATCTCACAAGAAGCCATGGACATACAAATAGTTAAAGACAGTTTAAGGATAAGAGCAGCGCAGGATTTACCTTTGTGGAGGCCCTGAGCCACTTGTAATGTGGTGAGCTCGGAATACTTCACATGTGGAGGCCCCTCCGAAATTTCCGAAATTTTTCAAATTCTCCTGAACTCCAGCGCGGGTGAGCAAAACAACAAAACGAAAAAACGCTTATCTTTTCTATTCTTATCCTTAATTTTAAGATTTTATTTCATTTTGTGGAGGCCCCTATTGTAAGGGGGCCCTGAAGCATGTGCCTCATGTGACCTTATGTAAACCCGGCTCTGGATAAGGGCCGGTTATTTTTGGCAACGATTCACGAAAGTCCATTTCAATAATAAACTTAAGCATTTGCAGTATGTCCATGAAGCTACATCATCAATTGTTATGTCAGAAGCCTTTAAATATCTTCTTAATTTTTTTTTTATAATATGTATAATAAAATAAAAAATATAGAAAAATTTGGGCGCCTATACTAAAACGAGGCCTGGGGCGGACCGCCCTCTCCGCCCTCCTGTCAGTACGCCACTGGTCGTAGTTATTAGCAGGTCTCCAATAAAATTTTTTGATAAAATTAGCACTGCGATATATATAGTTTCATCAGTTGCAAAACAAATGGCATAAATAAGTAATCAGTACAACTTCTATTATTCGAAAAAATATGTCTCTTACACTGATACTGACCATATTTACTTTACAACAAAAGAAAATTGGATAGGTAGCTCTTTTAAAATATGTGTGCCGATGTACTGTACGTTTTCATGTGTTTATGATATCAAAGTGTAATCGAGGTCATTGGAAAAATTAAATATTTACTCTATCCAATTTTAGTACAACGTACTTTCGATTTTCCAGCATTGATGAATTCCGTTCGGATCATCGTTATTTCACAGATATGCGAGTAATACTTCTAGAATGAAGCCTTTTATATTTTTAGTAGTGATCGTATAATATTATATTTTCTTTAGAGTAAGTACTACATATTTTACTAGTTAATAAAAATGCTGGATCAGTAATTTTAAAAGAATAATTTATACTGTAAAGTAAAATTTGTGATGTACTATATATGAAATGGTTAAATTATATATATATATATATATATATATATATATATATATATATATATATATATATATATAAAATATTTAAATACACTTTTTACGCGTTGTAGGAAACTCAAAAATTGAAATAGAACCATATGCCTTACTCTTTTTACGTATAGGCGAATTTTCTTATCCAAAAAGAGTAAGATATATGATTCTATTTCAAAATGTTTACAACGAGTAAAAAGTGTATGCTGTTTATATCCAAAATTAAATTCGGCGCTGATAATAATTAGCTAATAATAATTACATTATAATAAAAAAACATGTCTACGCAATTACTTAAATCAACTTAGAAGACATTTTCTTATACACATAATAAAAACTGTAGTAATTATAATTACATATAAATATGACTATTAGTCGATTTTGGCCTCTACTGATTCTATTTTTTAAAATATTTCAATAGTTTGAAATATTAACTAGAGCTACCGGAATTTACATAGAGCCCTTAATTTTGAATGAATAACATTAAAATAAAATTTTATACAATATTTTTGTTTAAATATTAATTCTAGAGTACACTGACTTCTCTTTAACCGGACGACAATACACAAACGTCGTTCACTTATACAATTCATATATAGGGGTGTTTCTCTACACAATTTATTTTTATATAATACCCCTGTCGCAGCATCCTGCATAACATAGCGAATTTCCATTTACAAAAGTACGTTTTTCTCGGAAACTAGTCGATACAGAGTAATTGTAAATAAAAAAAAACCTTCTTTATGTGATTTTTCCGCCTCATTCCGCCAAATTTTTTTCATGAAAAATGTCCAAAACCCCGTAAACGTTTTCACGAAATTTCTTAAAAATAAGATGTTTCGTTCTTGAGTTATCGTGCGGACACATTTATATATATGTTTACTAAGTGTCCGCACGAAAACTCAAGAACGAAACATCTTATTTTTAAGAAATTTCGTAAAAACGTTTACGGGGTTTTGGACATTTTTCGTGAAAAAAATTTGGCGGAATGAGGCGGAAAAATCACATAAAGAAGGTTTTTTATTTACAATTACTCTATACCAACTAGTTTCCGAGAAAAACGTACTTTTGTAAATGGAAATTCGCTATGTTATGCAGGATGCTGCGACAGGGGTATTTGAATTTACAGCAGATGACACAAATATTTATTATGTAAAAGTGAATTGCTTGGAAATTGCGACATTCATTTCTTTATTTTACTGCACTATTGTTGTTAAAGCGATAGTAACAGTAGTAGTTATAATATTAAATTAGTATTATTAGTTTATTCAAAGCACTGTTGTGACATAACCTTTTCCTTATAGGAATTCCAATGTTAAAAATTAACATGTAAATCGTATGTATACATCCAAATGGGATACCTGGTATATTATGTATACGGGTATAATATACGATATATATGCAATACATACATATTGTATCGAATATGTGCTTAGATTGAATAACTTCGCACTTTTTACGAAAAAACTATCACAGTCTAAACAACATAGTTTTTCTCGAAAACTAGTTGACATAAAAAAATAGTTTAAGGACCTCTTTTATGTAATTTTTTCTCCTCTTTTAAATGGTGTAAAAAAATTTCACAAAAATTTTTGAATAAGTGGAAATTTTGGCAAAAAATTAATTTTTTGCAAGAACAAACACCATGTTCTTGGCATCCGACGTGTCTGGCTAACGAACTTGTCCAACAGTTTGGGATTTCCAACATTTTCACCAAATTTCGTAATCCTAGGACATTTCGTTCGATTGTTATCGTGCGGACACACACACACATATATATATATATATATATATATATATATATATATATATATATATATATATATATATATATATATATATATATATATATATATATATATATAAATTTTGGTGAATATTATTTTCGGTTTCTAGGGACCTCAAAACAAATTTCTGCTATGGTCCCGGGTTCAAGTAGCGTCATGACAGTGGCTGTAATAGCTGAATTCCATTCTGGAAATTCGCTAAAAGTTATATATATATATATATACATATATATATATATATATATTATATATATATATATATATATATATATATATATATATATATATATATATATATATATATATATTTAAATATATGCTAAATGAAAAATGTGAAAACCAAGATGCAAATTTGAAAGTTTATAATAACAAATTTGGGAAATTTGTTAACTGCTACCAGAAATGTAGCAGAAAATTAAAACTACAAATATAAATTAAAATTGTTGGTTGTTATTAGTCCCCTTAAAGAATGTCCCCTTAAAGAATGTCCGCTTAAAAGAAAAGTCGTGTAACGTAAAATCCCCTATACCGGAACACTATCCAATAAAAAAACAGTTTTGACATTGTAGCAAAAAATTAAAAATAAAAATATAAATTAAAATTGTTGGTTGTTATTAGCGTGGCGATTGTTTGAGGTTATATATTTCATTTGATTATTTTAATTTTTATTGGTTTTTTATTAATTTTAATCTTTGTACAAGTTTGTTTAATTGCTACGTAAGTGAGATTGTATTTGGGGGTGTATTGTTTCCGAAAATTCGATCAGCAGAGTATCTCCAAGGTGTTGCGGAGATTAGAGAGTGTGTGGCAGTGGAAAGCTTTGGTCGCGGATCGTTTTCTCAAAAACCACAAAGATCCCCAATTAATTTGAAATTATCCTTTTGACCAAAAGAAGGTATTAAATCAGAAAACTGAAATCTAACAAGTAAAGGTCCCGAGGCCGGACCTATCGATTTTGATGAAACTTAAATATGTTGTAGAACACTAAAACTAAGCGACACGTATTTTTTTTATCTGCGGAAAAACGGTTTGAAGGGGTGAAATCGCCCTCCAAAAATTGGGGTAAAAATTTAATGTTTCAAATATCTCGGAAACAGTAAGAGATAGAGCAAAAGTTTAAATTGGCGATATTAATCTTTTTTAAAGAGCTATCTATTGATATGCAATTTCTTCAAATTACATCAACAGGGGTGGTTGTGGGTTAAAATTTGGGGGTTAATTTTGCAAAAAGGGGGTGAAAAATAAGCAATATAAAAATTTTGTTTACAGATTTGAAATCTACGTCAAAAAATCTAATCCACCTGTTTTTGCTCAATATCCTAATATTAAGTCTAGGGATAGTTAACTAGAGGGTGACTATGTCGAATAATCGTACTATTTGGGTATTTCAAGAAGTTCTTCTTCATGGAAAATAGCTTAAGGCAATTAGAATAACGTAGAAATGAAATTCTCGAATTCAAAATTGAGTTTGAGCAACATTGGAGAGGGGGTGAGTCACCCTCTTAAATTACATACTAATTTACATACACTAATTTTTGCAATTAACACGCTGACAGGGGGTAATAATATCACAATAGATGGTTCTGAAGTTGGACTAAAATGAAATTCTCGAATTCAAAATTGAGTTTGAGCAACATTGGAGAGGGGATGAGTCACCCTCTTAAATTACATACTAAGTAGTTTACATACACTAATTTTTGCAATTAACACACTGACAGGGGGTAATAATGTCACAATAGATGGTTCTGAAGTTAGACTATCGTATGTAAGGTTTTTATTAGGTTTCGTTATTTTAGGTTAGGTTATGTAATTTTCGGTATCGATAATTTTCGATAAGGAAAACTATAATATCCATTAAAAAACAAACCTAATAAAGACCTTACATATGATAGTCCAACTTCAGAACCACTTATCGTGACATTATTTTACCCACTATCAGTGTGTTAATAGCAAAAATTGGTGTATATAAACTAGTATGTAATTTAAGAGGGTGACTCACCCCCTCTCCAGTGTTGGTCAAACTCAATTTTGAATTCGAGAATTTCATTTCTACGTTATTCTAATTGTCTTAAGCTATTTCCCATGAAGAAGAACTTCTTGAAATACCCAAATTGTACGGCTATTCGACATAGTCACCCTCTAGTTAACTACCCCTAGACTTAATATTAGGGCATTGAGCAAAAACAGGTCAATTAGATTTTTTGGCGTAGATTTCAAATCTGTAAACAAAATTTTTATATTGTTTATTTTTCACCCCCTTTTTGCAAAATTAACCCACAAATTTTAACCCCCAACCACCCCTGTTGATGTAATATGAACAAGTTGCATGTCAATAGATAGCTCTTTAAAAAAGCGCAATATCGCCAATTTAAACTTTTGCTCTATCTCTTACTGTTTTCGAGATATTTGAAAAATTAAATTTTTACCCCAATTTTTGGAGGGCGATTTCACCCGTTCAAACAGTTTTTCCGCAGATAAAAAAAATACGTGTCCCTTAATTTTTAGTGTTCTATAATATATTTAAGTTTCATCGAAATCGATATGTCCGGCATCGGGACCTTTACTTATAAAATACGAATTTTATTACAATTTTGATGAATTGGTTCGAAACAAATTTCGTTACAAAGCTTCTAAAGTTTTGACCAAATGATTTTTACAAATATTAAAAGTTGTATCAAATATTTTTCTTTTACAATTCAAGAACTAAGGTATCTATAATACGTGAAAGTTATACAATTTATTTCAGAACTAATTTGCATCTTCATTATTTTCGTGTGGTCATATTTTTTTGGTCAACAGAAATCGTATATCGCGTACACGACTTGAAAAAATATCACCACACAAATCGGTAAATATACAATTTTGAATTAAAAAATCCCCTTTTTTATATATCGTTACGAAATTTATATCCTAGAAAATATCGTATCGAATGACGTACATTTAAAATTTGAGTTTGCATAAATAATTTGAAATTTCATTGAAATAATTTTACCCTTTAAATTGTGACTAGAATAATATATTATGTATTTTATAAATATAAATTTTGTCTATCCATTTATTTTACGTTTTTGTTAGCGAGTTTCCAGAATGGATACACGCTATTACAGCCGCTGTCATAACGCGACCTGAGCCCGGGACTATGGCAGAAATTTGTTTTGAGGTCCCTAGAACCCGAAAATAACCTTCACTAAAATTTATATATATATATATATATATATATATATATATATATATATATATATATGTATATATATATATATATATATATGTATTTATATATATATATATATGTGTCCGCACGATAACTCTCGAACGAAATGTCCTAGGATTACGAAATTTGGTGAGAACGTTGGAAGTCCAAAAATCTTGGATGAGTTCTTCAGCCAGACGTGTCTGACGTCAGGAACATGGTTTTTCAATAAGGAGATATTTGATATGGATTATCCATATACTATATATCGTTACTGAAGTCAAATAACGGCTTATAGAGTTAGTATATGTATGTAGTAAGATACTATATACATATTCCTCAAAGACCTATGCATGTACCATTGATATATGAATACTATTCATATATCTATGGCATGTACATAATTACGAAATAAAAAAGTCGCCAAGTGCAAGTTGTACTTGCGCCAATAGTGTTCCGTACAAGCAGTGATTATTATAGATTTAATGTAATATGTAGCATATAAAATACCTCTGTCGCAGCATCCTGCATAACATAACGAATTTCCGTTTACAAAAATTAGTTTTTGTCGGAAATTAGTTGACAGAATAATTATTGTTCAAAAACCTTTTTTATGTGATTTTTTCAATGGTGTAAAAAAATGTTACAAAAATTTTTGAATTTGGGGAAATTTTTGCAAAATTTAATTTTTTTCACGAAAAATGCCCAAAAAACCATGTTCCCAGCATCACATTTATGGTAAGATTTTTGGAGAATTTCCAGAATGGAATTCAGCTATTACAGCCACTGTCATGACGCGACTTGAGTCCGGGACTATGGCAAAAATTTCGTAAAAATAGGACATTTCATTCGAGAGTTATCGTGCGAAAACACACATATATATATATATATATATATATATATATATATATATATAT
Organism: Brachynemurus nebulosus; assembly: GCA_035578155.1. Taxonomy (NCBI): domain Eukaryota; kingdom Metazoa; phylum Arthropoda; class Insecta; order Neuroptera; family Myrmeleontidae; genus Brachynemurus; species Brachynemurus nebulosus. The sequence goes on from JAPWDM010000038.1 coordinate 1,399,943, forward strand.
ATATATATATATATATATATATGTGTGTGTGTGTGTGTTTTCGCACGATAACTCTCGAATGAAATGTCCTATTTTTACGAAATTTGGTGAAAATGTTGGAAATTCGTTAGTCAGACACGTCTGATGCCGTAAGCATGTTTTTTTGAGCATTTTTCGTGAAAAAAATTTCTATTTGCTAAAATTTTCCCAATTTCAAAAATTTTTGCAACATTTTTTTACACCATTAGAAAGAGGAGAAAAATCAGATAAAAAAGATTTTAAACCATCATTGTGTATAAACTGGTTACCGCGAAAAACTAATTTTTATAAACGGAAACTCGCTATGTTATGCAGGATGCTGCGACAGGGGTATTTTATTTTATCTTATTTATTTAGATAGTTTTCATTTTTTTTTGGATTTTATTATTTTTCGATTTTTTTGGTATTTTTTCTTATTATAATTAAAACATATTAGATTCCTTACGCCTACTCTCAATTCTCGCAAAGTGGACCGAGTACGAGAGTGTAGAAGGTCATTTCATGGTTCTTCGTGGCTGGTGTTATAACGGTATTCCGACTTCAGCCAACTTTAGCGATTACTTCGTCGAGGAACTTCGATCGAGAGTGTAGAGCAGGCATCAGATTCTCATGTAATAAAAAAAAAAAAAAAAAAAAAAAAAAAAAAAAAAAAAAAAAAAAAAAAAAAAACAAAAAAAAACATTCAATGATTCATTTATTCATTCAAAATATTTCTTAAAATCATAATTCAAAAATTCGTCAAGTGCGTGTTTGACACGCACTAAGTAATGTCCCTCACCATCAGTGGTCATAACTAAAACTTCTTAAAATATAACAGTCCGGACACATACGTTCACGATGTGACACATACGAACACGATCGTTCTGAAATCAAAAAATGGGCTATACTTTAGGAATAAAATTTATTTATTAGGAAAAATATTTTATCCACCTTCACATCCCGTTATAAAAAATTCCTAGAAACAACTGATTGTACGGAACACTGTTAGCGCAAGTACAACTTGCACTTGACGACTTGTTTTTATTAAAGTTAACCCTAGAACGACAAACTGGGGTAGAAATCTACCCCAGGTAAACTTTAAACTACGTTTTTAAATTAGTCAGTAACATTATCGACTGAACACCTATACCATAATTTAGTTCAAGGTTCTAACAGTAGAGTGAGGTCGGGAAACCCTGCGGTTTCTTGTCTACTGCGACGAAGGGAAAACGTGAAGCTAGTATGGGGTTGATATGTACCCCAGTTTGTAGTTTACGTCAGTGTTTTGTTTAGGTAAGTTATTTTTATTTTTCTTGCTAAAATAATTTGGATTCACTTATAATGACCTTATTTTGCAACAAAACATTAGATATAGCCAGCCCGATGCTGCTTGTGTCCTCGAGGAAGACCGCAAAACGCGAATATATTGCACGAAGTGCAAGCGACCGACCTGCGAGAATCATGGAAATATATATTGCAGCGATTGTAGTGCCTTTGAATAAGTTAAATTCTCCTTTTTTTTACATTTTGTATGAAAAAAAATAAAATATATTCTTAAAAACTAAAATTTCATGCATTTTTGTTTGATTTTTCCACATATCAAATTCCCAATTTTTTTAATTTTCAAAATCCAAAATAAATCGACTTTTTTGGCAAAACATCATGATGTCATTTGTATGCTTGAAGTCCCTTGTGTCCTCTTTAAAATACCGTCTGAAATTTGAAAATCGGTTCATTAGAAAAATAGTTATCAATTTTTGTTTATTAAATGACAATTTGAGCGTTTTTGAACACTTTTAGCTATTTAAATAGATTTTTCACCGACTAAGCTTTGATTAAATTGAATTTACTCTTCACCATTCTCTTCAGCATGAAAAAACGAACAAATTCGCGTTCTTATAAGTGAAATTGCTGCTGTCAGATCGATTTTACGACCAAAAATCCCGTGGGGTAAATATATACCCCAGTTTGTAGTTTAAGAGTAGAAAAAATAAGTTTGTCGTTCTAGGGTTAATTATGTATATAATAAAAATTAGAAATAAATAAAGGTTTAAAAAATATTAACTACGATTTTTTTTATTAGAAACACAAAATTACAAAGACAACGTATTTATTATATCACAAAAGTTATTTCTAATGAGTTTATCGTAACTGGAAGATTTTCTTGATGTAGATTTTATGGTTCCAAGGTAGATAAATGAAACACAGGGAATATTTTTAAAAAAAAAAAATATAATATTCTCTTGTAGGTTAAACACGAAAGCACATGTATTTTATTAATTTTGTTTTCTTTTGGTTTAAGTAATGATAATATTTTATTTATAGGTTTTCCTTTTGTTTTTATAATTTCAAATATATTGGTTGATTATTTTTTATATTATTTTATTTTTAAATATTTTTTTTAATATCAATTTTTTGTTAATTTTCCAAAACAGTTTCTACTTACTCGGGGTTTGCGTCCCCAATACCAGTTACTTTGAAATACTTATATACATCGCTAGATAGCAGTACTGTTACAAGTCTTAATCGTTTAATCGAACTATAGAGTTCACAGGTACATGAAATACATACAATACACAAGCAATACCTCTTGCGTTTGTTCAATATGGATGTAAAACTCAATAATTATTCATTCTACACAATCCAATCTTATAATGTACCGAACTTGCACGAAGTTGTTCGGTACATAAAAACAAGTAGATACAGTTCAACAAATCTGATTTTGCCGCTTCAAGGTCATTTTTTCTTTATATTAAGTACTATCTCACTTCTTTAAGAAATGCATTCTTTAAGAATGCATTTTTAATGACCTTGAAGAGGTAAAGTCAGATTTGTTTACCTGTACCTGCACATACACATACCATGAACATCACCAAATATATATGTTCTTATTTTTTTTCAATATGTTCCACCCTTTTGACAAAAATAAAATTCAGGGAGATGAGGGAAGTGCTTGCGAGCTTTCTTTTGGTAGTAATAAGAAAGTGGTCACTCTTGTACAAGTAGCTAAAAAATTTAATGAATTTTTTTTCATATTTTATAAAAGGTATTTAATTTCCATTTTAAATGAAAAAAATATATAATAAAGTACTAGATATAGCAAACAATATGGGTTTTGTTTCATCGTTTTATCTGTAATAGTTTACGAGAAAAAAAAGTTTGAATAAGATCACTATTTTTTAGTATTTGGTATTATAACTCCGCAAAATGTAAAGATATTGAGGAAAAATCCATACGTATGGTTTACTCTTTCACTAAGCTACACAATCGCATACATATCGTTGAATTTCATTTCTTGGGCAAATTCACCTATGGTAATGGTTCCACACCCTTTGTTTAAATTACATCAACAGGGGTGGTTGGCGGTTAAAATTTAGGGGTAATTTTGCAAAAAGGGGTGAAAATTAAACAATATAAAAATTTTGTTTACAGATTTGAAATCTACGTCAAAAAAAAATGTCACGTGTCGCTTAAAAATGTCATTATGTATAATTTCAATAGGTTTATTACCAATAAACCAATGATCGTTTTCCAATCTTATACCATAAGCTTCATCAAATAATTTTTTCTTTTTATCTTTAAAATATTCAGATAAGTAATGACCAGCAATATTACCGTATCTATTTATAAAATGCTCATAAGCCTCATCAACTTGATTACTTCTTAACATATCAGATAATCTATGTTCAGGTAATTCTTGCGGTTCTGATTCATATATTTCACTGTCACTTAGAAAAAATGGTCCCTGTTCTGGTTGTTGCTGTTGTTGTTGTTCTTGTTGTTAAATATTAAAAGGTGTGGGTGGTTCCTCTTTAAATGTAGTAATAGATGATCTCCAAGATGGAGTAGCTATTTCTTTCTTAAATTTTGGTGTTTTTAACCATGAATGACGGCCCAACTTTAGACGTAGACGTTTTCTTGGTGTTTTAAAATTTTTCTTATTACTATCATTATCATCATCATCATCTTTGTATCCCGTTAAATCAATCAGTTCATGTAATAGTTTTGTTATTGGACTTAGTTGTTTTTGTTGAAACTCTTCTACGGTCCGTTTACCCACTTTTAATAATCGATATTTTTACGTATTGCATCACTTAATTTTGTTATATCTTTTTTAACCTTTTCATCAATTTTCGCAACCATTTTTCAAACAGTTATTTGTTTGATTAAAACCAGTAATTAAACAGTTACCTGTTTGATAAGAAACAGCTACCTGTAGGATAAAAACAGCTACTCTATAAAAAACAGCTACCTGTATGATAAAAATAGCTTTAAAAAGCTACCTGTTTGAAAATATTAATTTCTATATAAACACCTGTCTCTGTAAGTGGTTCTTACAATACTAACTAAATATCATATTAAGGTATAGTGATATATATACATCAAAGTTCTTTCGATATCGACCATTATTAAACGGGCTGTCTTTATCTATCACTAAAAATCCATATTTATCATCTTTCCAGCAAAGTGAGCACATATCACGAAATTCATTAAATTTCATATCAGTATTCACATGGTCGTCATAAACATGGCGTAAGTTTAAATCATCCTGTTTGAAAAGTATCAATAGCTTGCAGTTATCACGAATTAACTGTTTAGGGATACGACTGTACGTTTGACATAGGTAAAATGAATCAACATCTTGATGACGCCCCATACTAAAATATTCTCGCATTACATCTTGTGAATCACATGCCACATCATCAAAAATAAATATTGAATTGGGCTTAGCTTGTGCTGGTGGGATAATTTCCGCATTATCATTATACGGATAATAGCCAATGCCTTTGATAGAGTTTAAAAGTTCACGAAGCAGTTGATATTTAGGTTGTTGTAATGATTTACTATAAACATATACATTTTCAAAACGAAGTCCATTTATGTCTTGTAATAATGCAATCATAGCATTCGTTTTGCCACAGTTTGATGGACCGGTAATAATACAACGAATACTATTAGGTAACAAAGGACCATGTTTATTTGGTACTTGTTTTGAAAAAACTGCTGGTGTTATATCATGTACAGGTAATTTATGATGTTGCTTGTGCATTTTCATGTTGACAAATAATGATGAGTGAACATTGTTCATATATATATATATATATATATATATATATATATATATATATATATATATATATATATATATATATATATATATATATATATATATATATATATATATATATATATATATATAAAATATGTAATTCGATAAATATTGACAGTTGCGCTAGAGAAATTGTATAAAAATGCTGACGTGCAACAATAGAACAAACAGTCGTCATTGAACTGTCAAAGCGAAAGGTGGTGCAGGTATTATAAATTCATTAATTAATAAGTTACCTGTTGAATTACATATACCGGGCTATCGATATTGTGGACCCGGCACCAAATTAGCAAAAAGGTTAGCACGTAACGACCCGGGGATAAACGAGCTCGACGAAGCGTGTAAAGTGCATGATATTCAGTATTCGCAAAGTTCCGATTTAACACACAGACATCGCGCTGATAGACAATTAGCCGAGGCGGCTTGGATTCGAGTAAAAGCAAACAACAGTAGTTTAGGTGAAAAAGCAGCGGCTTATTTAATTACAAACGTAATGAAGACTAAAACAAAATTAGGTATGGGGCTACTTAAACACCGGCGAAAGCGTTCACGATCTAAAAAGAAGAGCAAGAAAACAATAACACTGGGTGGTGCTATACGAAAAGCACGGCATGCATTAAAAAATTCCAAACCGGTTGATCTAAAACATGCTATAAAAGTGACAAAAGCTGCAATTCGTTCGTCAAATTTGCGAAAGATTAGAAAAGAACGCATATTACCGGTACTCAAGACGGGTGGCTTTTTACCTCTTATTTCATTATTCGCTGGACTGTCAGCTCTGGGGGCACTTTCAGGTGGCGCAGCCGGTATTGCAAAAGCCGTTAACGATGCAAAAGCGGCAAAAAATAATTTGGCGGAAAGTGAGCGACATAATCAAAAAATGGAGGCAATTGCGTTAGGCAAAGGTTTATATTTAAGACCATATAAACAAGGACTTGGTTTATATTTGCGACCACCATCAAAAAACTACCAATAAGCATACCACGTAGACCATTGTCTAATATTGAACTACGTGAGTATGCAAAAAAATTAAAAATACCAAATTTTAGAAATGTTTATATGCGAGACACTTTACCGAATAAACCTTGGATTCGCGAATCGACAATTGTAAATTTAGATAGCAATCGTAATAACGGTACACACTGGGTTGCATATAAAATACCCCTGTCGCAGCATCTGCATAACATAGCGAATTTCCAATCAAAAAAGTTACTTTTTCTCGAAAACCCGCTTACCTAGAATAATGGTTCAAAATATATTTTCTGTGATTTTCTTGGTTCTTTACCACAATGTAAAAAAATTGGAAAAACTTTTAAATTTTGGCAAATTGTTTGCAAAAAACTCATTTTTTTGAGGTTTTTGGAATCGGACGTGTCTGACTGGAGAACTCATACAAAATTTTTGGACTTCCAACGTTTTATTGTTTTATTATATTTGCATCCCAAACTAGTATCTATCCCATAAATATAACAAGTTTCATCCCAAAATGAATTTCTCGGAAATATAGGCACTTAAATTTTCGAAATTTCTAAATTAATTTAAAATAGAGTTAGTCTCCAGAAATTTTGTATTATGGTAAATTTAATTTAATAAATGACAAGTATATAAGTATAGTAATTATAAAGCATTCGCATAGAACAATAGTTTTAAGTATACATGCACATAAGCAAAATAATTTTTGTATTTTGCTGAAGGAAGGAAATATTTTCCCGTAATAAAAAGTATCCTAAATGTTGACGCAGGTAATAAGTTATCACTACACCAGATTTCATACAAATCCGTTCAATAGTTTTCGCGTAATATGTGCACATGCTCAAAAAGTTTTTTCATTTTCCTGTGGGAATGAGCCACTTTCCCGAAATAAAAAGTATCTGAGGTGCTGACTCAGTAATAAGTTATCACCACACCAAATTGCATCAAAATCCGTTCAATAGTTTTTGCGTACTGTATGCACATGCTCAACATGGTTTTTCCATTTTCCCGTGGGAATGAGACATTTTCTCGAAGTAGAAAGTATCTTAGATGTTGATCCGGGTAATAAGTTGTCAGCACACCAAATTTCATTAAAATCCATCCAGTAGTTTTTGTGTGAAAATGTAAAAATTGTATGAGCTGTAGCTCGAATTAATCAATAAAACTAACTAACTAGTTTTTGTGTGATGCGTGAACAGACGAACAGACAGACAGACAGACAGACAGACAGACAAAAATTTAAAAAATCGCTGTTTTGATATCTACATCGATAACTATTTACAGTATCTGCACAGTTTTTAAAAAATATTCCCTATACAGAAACGGTCTCGTTACATTTGTATTATATGTATAGATTACCTATTAATGGCTCTTTATTTAAAATATTAATTTTTTTTTCAAAATAAATCGCCCCCTGTTCTAGGAAATATATATTTTTTAAATTTTTATAAAATTTCTTATGAAAGTGAGCTTCTTAGACAATTTTATTTTCAAGAAAAATGTATTAAAACATGAACATTTAAATGTTGGCAATTTCTGTATTGTGGCGCTATCCAGTGTTCGCGTTAGTTAACTACTTTATTTAAAAGTTCGAATAAAATTCCAGTCATTTTAATTTTTAATTGTTCAGGAACTTCAGTATCATAAAAGCAAGCAAAATAATATTACAATTTATTTATGTAGATACATATATGATAGAAAGTTAAGAAAAGAAAATGTTTTTTTGGAAGTTTGTGTTTAAGGTAAAATCGAAAAAACTTGCAAAATTTAATTAGTAATTAATTTTTTTTTAAATATTTTTAGGTTTGGTTGTAAATAAATCTACTGTTGATCTTTCAATATGATACTGAACTATTCATTATTTAAAATGAAAAATTGTGTACTTATTAGATGATGAAAATAAAAAATTAGTAGTTCGAAAAACCGGAAAAAATCGAAGTCTTGAAAAAGCCTGTCGGACACCGGAGCTAGAACCGTGACAAATCCGGGAAAACCAAGACGTATGGACACTCTACACGGATTGTGAATGTTATAAACTATAAGTTTTGATTTTTAAGCGTATTTTGAGTGAAATTGAAAATTAACAACGTGTGAAATTTGACATTTTAGTTAAAGTGCATATAAAATATAATACCTACATGTTTTTATAAAAATGCAAATATAAATAAATGTTTTCTGTTTTTTTTATTTTAATTGTTACTAATTATTTGGCTTTTTTAATAATTTAGAATTTTTCTGTCAAATGAATAAATTCTGAAAATATGAATTTATGACATAATTTCAGTAAAAGTGAAAATGAAATTTTTCACCCACACTTTTGTAGTACCAATGTACATCACTGGATCCCAATTTTCAAATGGATAGATAATTTCAGTAGCGTAGAAACTAATTATTAAAAAATTGCAAAGCAAATGTGTTTATATGATAATACGTACTTATAAAAAACATGTTTATATACGTGTTCTTCCGAAAATCGTAAATAACTAACTTTCTCGCGATGACGTTGGATTGACAAACATTTACATTAGGGATGTTATGGATATTCGTAACCGTAACTAAAACTACCGATATCCGAAATAATTAAATATCCGAAACCGAAAGCGTATACGAAAATGAAAGTTTATAAGTCTAGCAAGTACTTAACATATTAATATTTTTTGTATATATCAATATCTAAAAATATTTCAGTCCCTTTTTGACAATCTTGCTAAAACTTAAACACTTTTTTAAATATTTTTATTGTTAAAATCGAAACGTTATTTTGAAGACGGTTAAAATTACTATATTTTACATTAAAATGTCGATACAATCACCCGCTAGTTAATTATCGCTAGATTTGATGCTAGAAAATTGAGAAAAAACAGGTCATATAGATTTTTTTATTTAGATTTTATTTGTAATGATTGAATTACAAAATTCAAAAGGATGTTAAAAAATGTGTGTATTCGCTATGAGCTTTTGCCTGTAGTAAATCCAGCTGCTCAAAATCGGTTCCAATATATCAGTTGGTCAGGACGGCATTTGTACATAATTTTAATATTTTCTTTAAGAAATAGTATTTTTTTTTAAATACTTGTTTGATTTTTTCAAGACGAGTACTTGTTACGATGTGTGTTTACCAAATTCTACAAAATAATTAAAAAAAAAAAAAACATTGTAACCCTACTATTTTGAAATTTTCAAAAAAATATCATAAAAATTACCTCATATATGCTTTTTCTGAGTTAATTATTGAAAAATATTCTATTTTCCGAGATTTTTAAGGTAAATGTATGGTTTTTGTTAAACAAATTTCAGTTCGTTAATACATTTTTGCCTTAAAATATTTAATATTTTCAAAAATGTATGATACAACTTGTCAAAATTTAAAATTATTTGTTTTGTTGTCAAAAAAAAAAAAAAAAAAAAAACTGAATGTGCAAATTTATTTACCACTAAAATGATGGGTTTATACATATAATTATAACGTCGTATTGTCATTTGGATAGAAAATTACGTAAAAATATTATTGTTTGAATATGATTTATCGTAATTTTTATGCGATTGTAGCAAACTCTTATTAATTTTAGGAAGGTGTAAACATCATCTAAATTCTGATCATATCACATAAAAAACTGCGCCGTGATTTTTTATCTAAAAAAAAATGGAATAGAGATACATTATAAAAACATTTAACTGACAAAGAAAACGAATATAGCCGAATCGCTAAATTGGATTAAAAAAATCATGACATGCTACTTATAAAGCGGTTTTTTTCGAATTTAGCTCGCAAAAAATGAGACAGAAAAAAAAAGAATGCGAGTGCGAGTGAAATGGAGAACGACATATTTCCTAGTTTTTCTCGAAAAGTAAGTAATTTAGAGCAACGGTATAAAAACATTTTTTAAGCATATTACCTTTTTCTTCCGATTGGTGTAAAAAAAAATTTTGAATAATTGCTTAATTCTGGTAAAAAACTCATTTTGTTGACAAAAAACGCCCGGAAAACCTACTTCTGGGCATCCGACGTGTCTGGCTAACGAACTTAGGCGAGCCAAACCAGATTCCAATACACACACCAAATTTCATGTGCACTAAACGTTTCGTTCGAGAGTTATCGTGGGAACACATAAATATATATATATATATATATATATATATATATATATATATATATATATATATATATATATATATATATATATATATATATATATATATATATATATTGCGATTGTATTGCGATTTAACAACAGGACATTTACACCTGGCCATATGCAAGTTTTATTTACCTGGAAGGACGTTTACTAAATGCTAGTACTGATACAGCGGTTAGCGATGTAAAACTAATCAATAATGCAGTGGCTTTCCTTTTCGATGAAATCCGTTATGAATTGGGCGGTGTTGAAATTGATCGAATCAAGAATGTTGGTATAACAAGTACTATGAAAACTTATCTATCATACAACGACAATGAACGTAAAGTGCTGGCAAATGCGGGTTGGAGCGAAAACGGGGGAATTACAGACGCTAACGGTAATTTTTGTGTATGTTTACCGTTGAGAATGCTGATTGGATTTGCTGAAGATTTTAATAAAATTATCATAAATTTGCGACAAGAATTAATTTTAATTCGAACAAACAGTTATTTAAATTCTGTTATATTTAATATAGGTTCTACCACAACTGATGTTAAAATTATAATTGATGTATTAGAATTTAAAATGCCGCACGTTAACGTTGCTGATTTTATGAAACTTAATTTAGTGAAAATTTTAAATGCTGATGCATCGCTTAATATTAGTTTTCGTAGTTGGGATTTGTATGAATATCCTGAACTACAGTAAACGTTCAAGCAAAGCTGGGCTGTTAAGACAACATTTAACGTTGAACGACCAAGATGGGTTGTTTTAGCTTTCCAAACTGATCGTCATAAACAAAAAGATAAAGATGCTAGTAAATTTGATCATTGTGATATTAGAGACGTGAAAGTTTATTTAAATGGTGAAACGTACCCGTATGATAATATTAACGCTAATTTTTCAACTAATAAAACTGCTTTGCTTTATGATATGTATACCCGTTTTCAAAAATACTATTATAATAAAAACAACTGTGAACCACTTTTAGATAAAGATAGTTATGTAAATAATGCCCCGCTTATTGTTATTGATTATTCTAAACAAAGTGAAGCTTTAAAGTCAACTCAAGTTGATTTGCGATTAGAGTTTGAAGCAAACAAACCTTTTCCAATTAAAACAAAAGCTTATTTGCTAGTTATTCATGATCGAATTATAAATTATCAAGCTCTTTCTAATATTGTAACTAAAATAATTTAAGATGTATAAGTAGGTATGGGGCCACTTGGCAACGCAATGTAATTGCCTATATTCAGGAGCAGATCTTTTCTATCAGTAATATTGTAATTTAAAGTAATTTAAGATGTATTGTAAATAAGAAAAATAAGAAATAAAACAACTTTTTAAAAAAAAAAATAAATGTTTTTTATTTAATATCCCATTCTTTATACATAATATCTCTTACAGCTATGTAATCAGATAATTTTGTTGACGCTGACGGACCACAGCATGGTACATCTTCCATTCCAACCAGACAGTTCTTTCCACCTTTTTCAATGTTGTCTTGAATCCATTTTATTAATTGTCTATCCTCCTTATCATCTTGATCCAAACGGAAATTATATTCCTTTTCTTCTTTCATAGCACCAATTAGTAAATTTAACAAATCAGGTCTAGCATACTGAATTGCCGCGTAAGTACACTTTTTAAGTATTTGACTAATACATTTGTCTGTACAATATTTGTCCAATAATTCCGTCAAAAATTTCGATTCCCAAGAAAAATCTTTTTTAATTTTATTAGAAAGTTGCTGCATATACCATTTTTTTATTTTAATTAAATATTCGAGGATAGCTGGTTGAACACCATATTCGACACTATACACCAACGGATCGATGTCGTTATTGATTAGTTCTGGATGTCGGCTTAAAAAATACTCGATGGTGTTCAATTGACCGTCACGTATTGCTTGTAAAAGATATTGTCGATAAAGTTTAATTTTCATACACAGAATTTCGGTACATAAACGCTGTTGAATGGCTTCCATTATTCAATTTCCAATTTTTGCATCGAATAATTCGGTGAGCCAAGTATTGTGTGACATAAGCATTTCTTCTAAGCTTATCCATCCATATATGTTTATTTGTTCGTCTTCTTTCAACTTGTTAAAATAATTTTGAAAAATCTCGATAAATTTCTTTATAATTATTTTTTCTTTTTCGTCATCGGCAATTTTAACAGAATCGCCAATCCATTTGTCCAAAGTTTCTGAAATTCGAACGGGGAATCAAAAATTAATTGTAAAGTGCACAATATTAAAACATCGATCCTAATCTGATATTCAGGTGTTCTACAACAACGCGCATCATCATCCACTGTACGTATGCAGCTCGCTGCATACACACATAGTATACCTACTCGCGTCACAAGTATACCCTATATGTAAACAACAACTTACGTCAGCAGCAACAGTATGTACGTACTCGCTACGAAAAAATACATGCATACAACAACGCGCGTCATCACCTACCCGCCACCTCAACCCCCGCACACTCACTAACTTGCCCCCTCGCAACCCCGCATACGTACACCACCACATCGTCGCCATCATCATCATCATCATCATCAACTATACGTATGCAGCTTACACCCCCCCCCTCGCAACTCCACCAAACGTTTTACCCCCTCACCTACAAGCTTGTTCCAGAACCGGCCTGACTATTCTACTGTTAATAGTGCTAATATTGTCTTGTTCAGGACAACTAACAAGTTCGACACTGTTTCCGTATTCGTCGGATATAGTATCGGAAAGACTCCCCCTTGTGAAATAAGGCGATACTCGTAATGATGCAAGCTTATTTTTAGGACGAGTGGACATAGGAAAAAGCGAATTACAATTGTAATAATCGACTGACGTGAACCAGATATAGAACATTGCGTTGGTAATGTGCCTTCACCAGCTGATTTTCTCCTAGTTCCGTTGATTGGTGTTGTAGGTTCACAATTGAAGCACTCGAAAGTGACCAGGTGGTCCTGTGATTGTATTGGTGCCGCTAGTAGTGGAAACCCTTCAAGTCTCGATTTTCTTTCGTCGAAAACTGCTACCAATGATACGACGATTAATACCGTTCGCAAGATTAACCGAAATTTCTAGAGCACACAATTATCCTATCGATTGCGCCAATTAAGTTTACTCGAAAAATAGTAGAGTTTTTAAAAAGAATTACAACTTTATTTAACTTAATCTTTAATTTCAAACAATAATTATTACAATTGAAATTTAGTACAATGATCGTCAATATAAGTCGCTGGCCGGTTGATCTTCTTTATTTATAGGTTTCATAATGCTGATTCTATGGGCACGTATCACTAAATCAGTTTCCCAGTGGTGCGATGTTTGTGAAAATTATGGATTATGTATTTTTAATACAGTGCAAATTCCACCATTTCCTTTGTACTGAATATTTGAAATCAATATTTGAGACCTGATACTCTCTTCAATGTCATCATTTGTATGTCTATTGTCTTATATTTGTTCAGACAGCCAGGCAGCTTTAAAGGCATTAAAAAAAGTCAAAACAACATCCAAACTAGTGTGGGAGTGTCAGAGGATGTTGGATAATCTTGCATCTCGCTACCAAGTGACTCCCTATTGGGTCCCAGGACACCGAGGTATTGAAGGCAATGAAATAGCTGATAAACTGGCCATAGCAGGCTCCAACACCTTATTTGTGGCGTCTGAACCTGTGCTGGGTATCTCTATTCAGAGAATAAGATGCTGTGTCGGAAATTGGGTGCAGGATCGACATGGCTCTCTTTGGGAAATTTATAGTGGAGCTAGGCAGGCTCATGATTTTATAACTGAGCTGTGCGAATCGCTCACTAAAATGTATTTGTCACTTGAAAGGGGACAACTCCGTAAGGTGTTTGGTCTTCTGACGGGACACAATACGTTCAGGCGGCATCTGCAGGTACTGGGCTTATGCACAGACGCAACCTGCAGGAAATGTGGTAGAGAGGAGGAGTTCTCTCACCATTACCTTTGCAGCTGTGACGCCTTGTCGCAGTTAAGGTACCGACATCTGGGGTTCAGTCAACTGACCCCAGAACTTATTAAGGAGCTTGACTTCATTTGAGTCTCCCCTCTTTGCATTCAAGGGGCACAAAGGGTCCAATACAGTGGCCTAAGTGCGGCAGACCCCCTGGAGCTCGCACACTATTCTCTTCCATTCCATTCCATGTCTATTGTCTTAAGCGTGTGAATATATATATATATATATATATATATATATATATATATATATATATATATATGTATATATATATATATATATATATATATATATATATATATATATATCGGTAGTTCTTCAAACGACGGAATTTTGGACGGCCTAACGCATTTTGTATATTAATATTTTGCAAAATACGTTTTTTCTAGATAGAAACTGTAAACCATTACTGTATCTAACTGGTCACTTAAAATAACCCGGTTTCGAAATATATTTTTTATAAAAAATGACACTTAAAATGTAAAATTCTCAGTCTCTTGGTATGTCTGCTCTCCAAAGTAAAACATAGCACACTAAATAATTATTTTTTCTGAATGTATAAAAAAAATTTACACTACAGTAGTAATCTATAATATTGGTACTTTTTTATTGTATAAATAATTGAACTTTTTTATATTTTCTTTAAGAAATATTCTATTGAATTTTGTCTCCCGAACTTTGCATCATTCTCCTATGAAACCAAAACACTTAAAAAATATAAAAAATTTATATTCCGATTAAATCATCGTTTGTCATAGTAATAGAGAATATGCATATAGTCTAAATAAATTTTAAATATTTTTTTTATATTCTAGTAGAATATAGAAATTTAATGGTGACAGTAAAAAAATCTTTTAATTTGTAAATTATGATAAAAAAAAAAAAATATTTTAAAACATAATATTTTAAATGAATTTTAAACGAAACTGAACCCGCCATGACGTAATTCGGCATGGAAATGCTCATTTAAGAGTAACCAGGGAAATAGAGAAAAAAACTTCGTTTCGTTGTTTACTTGTAAATGTCAAATAATTAATTGTGCATACTGATTGTTTTAATTGAGCTTGAAGTTTCTCTATTTTTTCTTTTTATTATTTTCTTTAAACATTTATTTATGATTTATTTATCGTAAATTATAATGACGGACGCTGGATTTGTAGTAAAGTCTCCTGAATCTATATCAAATCTGTAATCTGTCTAAATCGTCTGAAATCCCTGATTACAGTAAATGGGGTTGGGAATGGAATGACAGAACCAAAGAATGAGTTTCCTACTGAAATGATCTTTCACATGCAAGTCATGGATATTCATTGCTATTTAATTGTTGTTATTTGGTCTCATCCACAGGCGAATGTAAATGTTATCGAGCCGAGATTCGCTGCAGCCCATTGTGCAAGTCTCAAGAAAATGCATAAACAATTCACATAACACATGAAAATAATCAGTCGTGTTATGTTGCAAGGCTGTAATTTACGTCAGATACTATCGTATTTGTGTCAACAATTCATGTTTCTCTATATTTTGTAATTTTATTAATAAATTACATACAATTAATAAAAGAAATTGTTTTTTTACCTTACATTGTATGGTCTATGTGTCAACTGATAATGTGAAACTGATTCTATAACAAATTGGCCCTAAGAAATGGATTATTCGCATCCTAGAACATATAACACGCACAAGTTGCTTGCGATGGTTCTCTAAAACCTTAAGACCATACCTAAGACTATACCAAATTTCAAAAACTTGGCACAAAGTGCACGATTCTAATGAATTCCCTCTATCCTAATTTGTCTGTTTGAAATAGGAATTTTATTTTCAAAAATTCATAAAATAAATGGTTAAATGTAATATAAAAATAAATAAATAAATAATAATCTTCGTAATTATATAATTTATTGTTGTTACTATCGTTGCTATCATTAAAAATTCTAGTGTCAAGATTGGAGTACTAATCATGCCAAAATACGTCATACCCGGCGCGATTTCGTTTAATTCTTTAAATGATTAAGACGAGTTAACTCGTCCTGCAATATGGCGGCTCAAAATGCTGTCATATGTATATATTCACTGGTACAGGTGCCGCCATCTATGACAATACGGTATAATTCTAAATAATGTTCAATTTTATCAACATATAGTTTACCCGGTGGTTACACGCGTCAGTTCTACAAGCTGTAAGTGGTTGACCTTGAGCTATTAAATTACTGACTAGAGTCGTTTGCATTCGGTCAACTGACCGGCCAGTTCATTTGTCTTGTGATTACTGACAGGGGATGTTCAAATAAAATTCTTTAATTGCACTATTGTTGAAGAATAAAGTTGTTATTTTAGTAAAAAGAAATATTAAGATACTAATATAAATTTATTTATTCACTAAAATAATTTTTTTTAAATAATTAATTTTTTATTTTCGGATTTTCTAAAATTTTTAAAAGTAACACAGACTTTATTTCTATATCTCGAGACATTTCTAAAAGCTGCAACAAAAATATATAGTTATATAAAAAAAAAGTTTTATTTATATAACTCAAAATTAACAAGAATTAGGTAATACAATTTGTTATTTTTCACATGAATATAACATAATATATCTTTTTGGTCACAACAATTATGTTCAGTAAGCAATCTTAACACTTTTCGTCATTTCCCGCCATTTTGTTTTAATAAAATAACAGCTACTGACTTGTCAGTATTGACAAGATTGTTAGTTAGTCAGTACTGACCAGTCAGTAAAAATGACGCGACAGTAGGTGCTTACACGCGTCTGTGCTTGTGTCAGTGTCAGTTCTACTGACGCGTGTAAACCCCGGGTTAGTATAATTTATTTTTTGTAAATTCCTGGGGTTTACTTTTTTAATGTTGGGATCTTTGATTTTTTTCTTTTCTTTTTTTGTAGTCTTATCTATTGTACTTATCACTTGGCAGTAAAAAGTCCGGCATTTTGAGACAAAAAATTTTACCATATGGTTTGTTTAAACGGGTTAAACTGTATTAGGTTATAAGAATAAAACAAATAATTTTTTTTAATTAAGGATACTAATATTTTTTAAATATTTTTTTAGAGTTATTATTAGTTCCTCTAACGATTTAGGTAATAAAAAAAAGCATGCATATTCTCTATTAACTGAAATATAATAAATAAAATAAAGTACATGCTTTACTTAATTTGAGGTTGTATCAATTAATTCAGTTAACATTGTAAGTTAGATCGTACTCGGTCCAGTCAATTTCTCAGTATCCTGGTCAGCATTTTCGTGAAAAATACTGTGGATATAAGAAATTTTTCAGTTGTATGAGTTGTAAATATGTTGTATTGGAATAGCGGACCTGTTTTTTTTCTTTTTTTTTTTTTTTTATATGAAACGTTATTTAGTCGACTTTTAAAGAATATTGAAGAATTCTCAGTCTCCTGGCAGCTCCAAAAACGGGGATTAAACTTAAATAATGTAAATAAATTAGGTAAATGTCATTAGAATACTGTAATAAATGACTCCGTATATTTTAAAAAAAAAAATAAATTCACATTTTTTTTCTGGATAATTAAATTTCTGTATAATCTATACTATATAATTACTATAACTACTGATACATATACTATTAATATAATATATAATATGTATTAAACTGTCGTAAATAACTTCGAATATTTTTTAATAAATAATAAATTCGCATTTTTTTTTTATTTATTTAGTTTTTTTTTAAATTTTTTTTAATACATATATACCTACACTATATAATTACTAATATATATACTACTAATATAATATCTAATATATATATTAAATAAATAATAAATTGTTTAACAATTAAAAATTTAATAATAAAAATAATAAAAATTGTTTAATATTAAAAATTAATAAATTGTTTTATAGTTTAATAAATTGTGCTTAATAATAAAAATGAATATAAGAAATTCTCTTGTGTTAATTTTAGTTTTTTACTCATTTTTTCACTTTCGTGGATGCCTCTTTTTTTTATAATGGCCATAAAATTTATAATTTTTAATTTTTTGACTGGCCACTTTCAAATAGTGTAAAAAATATCATCAACTTGAAATAAAACTACTTTCCAAAGCTTATGCATGAAAAAAATGTGTGGCCGGAATTAAGTCCATTTTCTTCCCGCACTTGAAGAATATATATATATATATATATATATATATATATATATATATATATATATATATATATATATATATATATATATACATATATATATATATATATATATATATATATATATAAACCTTCTTAAAGGAGTTAATAACGAATAAATTAAACATTTTCTTAAACTGAAACAAATTGTCAGCTAAGTATTGGTTTTGGACCAAAAATTTCTGGTAGTGGTCTCGGCTTCCTCAACGCCAAAAACTATCAAAACAACCATCTAGGGAAAATTTTTAAAAAGTGAACTTGGAACAAACCCATACTCAGCTGACGATACATATAACGTTTGACTATAGATGAAAACCGATCTGTCACACATATCTGACGGCGCGACTGGTAGTAAACGAGTTGAAAGTGTATGCGGATTTCTTAATTGGTCATATATAAAGTGATAATTTCAAATAATTATTTTATTTTTCAGGTCTTGGGATTAGCTGGAAATTTTTAGTATTATTGACAAATTTTCAGCCAATATGTGTTCTAATATTGCATATTTTCACGTTAATTTTCGTTGGGTTACCGTTGATGTACATGGAAGTAGGATTGGGACAGTTTTCCTCACGTGATGGAATCAAAGTATGGTCGATGTGTCCAGTTTTTCGTGGCATTGGTTACAGTTCTATCTATATTTGTTTCTCTTTGTTAATATATCATCATCGATTCAATTCATATATACTGGAATATGCGTATCATTCGCTAATTGGCACACCACCATGGTTTTCATGTGATTTTGCAAAGAAATATAACGATACCAAAGAAAGCTGCTATAAACTGACAGATAATGAAACAGTTCGAGCTCAATGTGTCTTAGATGAAGGTATGTTTTTTTAATCCATTAAAGCCGGGAGACGTACAATTTTCTTTATTGATTTTCGAGCTTCATTTTTAACAGTAAAAAAGGATAATGTTGACCACATAATTACTACTTTTGAGTGTGCTCTTTCGAGTGGCGGGAACTAAATTGTATTTAGTAATTTCAAAAACCAATATGGCGAATTTTAAATAAAAAAATTGGTTTATAATTTTTTTCACGTTGAAAAAGTAATAGCAATAATTCCGGATTTCAACCAAGGCTGCACAAAATAGTTCAAGGAGATGAGAGAAAATTTTTTCGTCCCCAAATCAGAGTCAATATATAATCACGCATTGTAATGACATAAAACTAATAAAAAGGTGAAGGAGGGGTTATTGATAAGCTAAGAAAATTAACCCCATAAGATGACAAAAAAATTTAACTATATTTTTTTTAATTTTCACGTTATTTTAATAAAATACAGGACCCTAAATTAATGCTACAACAATTTAAAAGTAAAAATGATTACGTTTTCTTCGCAAAAAAAATCGACCAAGTATGGTCAGAATGTTTTTTTTTTTTTTGGAAATAGGTACCCTTTTTACTACATCGAGTTTTTTAAAACTTGAGCGCATTTTTTTAGGATCATAATTTTTTTTTATAATATGTTGTGCCTTAGAGGTCAAAAAATATAAAAATACAAAAATTAAAATGCTAAAACAATGTGCTCATGTCTATATAAAAAAACTCCATTTAGTAAAAATACCCCTGTCGCAGCATCTGCGTAACATAGCGAATTTCCATATATTGGGCACTAGCGGATCTCACTTAAAACATGTACTCATTCAAAATAGTTTAGCTTTCTAACAGTGAAAAAATTTTTTAAATCGGTTGAGTAATGTAAAATCCCCTATACCGGAACACGATCCAATAAAAAAACAGTTTTGATATTTACATATTAATGAAGTTATTTCTGAAAGAAATGTCTGATAACAAAAATTATTATTAATAGAATGATTGTTTCCCAATTTAAATTCACCTCGCATTTAATGTTTCCTTACCTAATTAAAAAAATACTTATATATATTAAACAGTTTTTGCTGAACGTGTCTCTTTTGCGTTTGATCAATGCTTATTTATAGAAACACATGCCTTATAAATTTCAACATTTTCCAGTTAATTTTCGAAGTTAGCGCAATAAAACTATACAAACAATTTTGATTAGTCAGTTAAGAGATTATAAGAGCTAAATCATCTTTTTATTTGGTTTAAATATGATTTATATATATGTGTATTTCTATGAAGTACAGATATAACCTTTGTATGTAATTAAAATCATGTACGTAAAATGACCAAAAATTTATATTATAAATAACTATACCAGTTTGTGAAATAAAACGATTTTTTTGGCATATTCCGATAGTCTAACCAGTAACTTAAATTTTAAACGCGTTTTTCTCGAAACTACATTTTTCAAATTTGCTACGCTTAAACTCGAATTGAAATTTAGTTTTCTGACAAAACACGGTATATGGTATACCAGTTTGTGTAAAATTAAGCGGAAGTACGTAAAATCGGAAGATCAGGAGCGTCGGTAAACTTTTATTTGAGGGGTTGGTAAATATTATTTATTATATAAACAAGTACATATTATATGTATATAAATAAGTACAGTACGCTTCAAAAAGTGATCGAACACTCTCACCCAGGGGAGAGGGTGCCCACACTTTTGACGCCGCACTGTACTTAATGTTGTGGTACACTGCCGTGTCAAGAGTGTGGGCACCCCCGGGTGAGAGTGTTCGATCACTTTTTGAAGCGGACTGTACTTATTTATATATAATATGTACTTGTTTACATAATAAATAATATTTACCAACCCCTCAAATAAAAGTTTACCGACGCTCCTGATCTTCCGGTTTTACGTACTTCCCCTTAAATTTGCACCGACCACTACGTACTATTGAATTTGTGGTGTACAGCTCCTGCGAACTCTAGTGTCAGATAGTTGTATCTTGGTCAAGTACGAGGGTATGCTGATAAAAATGTTACTATTCCAAAAAATAATTTTACACAAACTATACGAGGTTTTGTCAGTAAACTAAATTAGGTTATTATTATACGAGTTTGAATTTTATTGGATTAAAATTTTGTCCGTTAACTAAAATTTTGCAATATTTCTTAGTGCATCATATGGTGAAGTGAATTATGTACATGTATGACTTTCTAACTCAAAACCATCAAAAAACCTTATACGAGGTTGAGACAGAAAACGCGCGATATAACATATTTTCTATCTCTTACTAGTTACACTGGTTCCGGTAGTACAGAGATAGATATGTTGTCTCTACTTCTCTGTAGTTACATACGTGTCTTTTTTTAGGTGTCTGTGGTGATTTTCTAAAGATACTAACATATTTTATCCGTTTTTTATACATGTCAACATTTTACAAGAAAAGAACATTAATATCTCAAAATTTTTGGGTTATATTTTTTTTAAAAACATATTCAATGGATTAAAAAACTTGGTTTCATGTTTATTAAGAAAAAAAATGGGTGTTTCATTTATTTATTAATTTTTGTAAGCCAGTTTAATGAAATACCTAAAAATTGTGTTAGGTAATGGGGGCTTTTACGTTAGCTAATTTTTGCCGCTTCTGTGTTCCCAAGACCCTAGCGGATATCATATAATGTAGCATATATCCATTTAAAATAGTTTAACTTTTTAATGGTGAAAAATTTTCAAAATCGATTCGGTAGTTCATTTTTATACCCATCTAAAATAGTTTTCAAGAGAAAAAGAGTTTTCAAAATCGGCTGGGTAATTTACTTTTGGTATTTTTGGGACTCTAAGACCCGGACGGACTTTGCACATCATAGTTGTTATCCATCTAAAATAATTGAACTCTCTAGTAGTGAGAAAATTTCAAAATCGGTTCGGTGGCTTCTGGATCCGCAAGATCCTGGTATATCTCATTAGTAAATCAACTCGGCCGTATATTCTGACCGAACCTTATGTAATACAACCTATATCCATCTAGAATATTTTAGCTTTCTAACAGTGAAAGTATTTTTAAAACTCGTTGTGTAGTCTTTTTTGCCGCTTTTGGATCCCCAAAACACTTGCGGATCTTAGATAACACAAGCTGTATCCATCTAAAATAGTTTACCTCTGTAACAGTGAAAAAATTTTCAAAATCGGTTGAGAGGTTCTTCCTCTTTACTCCCTGCCAATCGCTCTCGAAAGCTGAATTTTGAATATGTTGTAGATAATAATTAATTAACCGAAGCATTATATGCAACTGCTTTGGAATAGTTTTATTGTTTTGGGCTTCTCCCTTAAAAGTTGGCTCGGATTCAAATTTTGTCCAAAATTTTTCCCCGTCTTTTATGGTATTATTGTGCATCGGAATCAACCCCACTTCCCAAATTTATTTATTTAATCATACTATCTTACGTCAGATTTCATCATATTTTTCACCCCCACACTTAATAATACATCACACAACCTGAAATTTCGCAAAATAAACGATTACTTTTACGATTATTAATAGTTAATATATAAAAAATGTCTAAACAATTTCATTTATTTCACTTCACGTTTATTCATCGCTTCAAGTTTATTCGAATTTCCTCTCATCTCCTCGTTACATATCGTTATGTCACGAAATTGCCCTCTTCCTCCTGTTTGCGTATGTACTTTATGGATGGTCTCTCGACTGTTCTATTTTAGGTCTTGAAAATTGCACAGATTCGCGAAAAAATTGGATGGATTCTGCTCAATTTTATTGGATTTACGAAATAAACGGCGGATCAGTCTCACAGGATACACAATTTGGACGCTTCTTAACCAATTCGCTAGTGTCATCATTCGTTGTATCGTTTGTAATATTTCTAATTAATTGCAGAACCGAGAAAAGTCTAATGAAAGTTATGAAATTTTCAATAATTTTTCCCATCGTTGTAGTGATATTTTTTTTGACAATATCATTTTTTGACGAGGGAGGCAGTGATGGTTTTGTAATGTTTTTTAAATTCGATCTAAGTGATTTGAAACTTCCACGTCTATGGCAATACGTGCTTGATGAAG
Organism: Brachynemurus nebulosus; assembly: GCA_035578155.1. Lineage (NCBI taxonomy): Eukaryota > Metazoa > Arthropoda > Insecta > Neuroptera > Myrmeleontidae > Brachynemurus > Brachynemurus nebulosus. Next base: position 1,423,184 of record JAPWDM010000038.1, read on the forward strand.
TCATGTTTACGTTGGGTATTGGACTGGGTGGTTTATTCAATATTGGATCGTTAAATCATTTTCGTGCCCCATTCCATTTTATATTAATTTTAACTATCTTATTCACGATTGTCATTTCGCTGTGTTACGGTATATTACTGTTTAATTTACTCGGTGCTACAGCATTCGAATTACATGGCTCGCCGACTACTATAGCCAGATTACCAAATACGGTTCTATTTGGAAAATTTGCCAATTCTCTGTATTCACTGAAGGGTTCTCCACATCTATGGACAGCATTGTTCTATTTAAGTATTTTCATTATGAATGTCCGAAATGAAGCATGTATAGTACTTTGTATATGGTATAATCTGTCAAATGCATGGCCAAAAATTAAAAGGTAAGCTGTAATTTTACTTTCTAAGGTTATTTTGTGTTTAGTTTTTAACCACGTAACTTACACGAAGACAAAATCTAAAATGTACATATTTCAGTATTTAACAAAATATTACTACAAATTATAATAATTAAATTTTTATTGCAATTATCTCCCATTTGGAATTTTTATCAGGACAAAAATAGTCTAAACTTAAGCTATTTTAGTGTTGTTTTATTTGGTCATGTTATATGAAATGTGGGGTTTTTTACCGGTTGCTCAAGTGTTTGAAATGTTTATAAACATTTTTTGCAATAACTGCTACATCACATGTTCCGTTTCTTGGAATGAAAATATCGCAGAGGACCTTATTTAAAAGAAAAAGAAAAAAATTTCTACTCACCAGTATTCTGTTCATTTATTAACGACATCATTATCAGACACATTGCTGACACTTTAAACTGAATAAAGTTCACTGGTTAAAGCTATTACGCAAAATTCAGGTTTCTACAAAAATCATTCAAAAGTAAAAGTAATAATTAATAACGAATAATTTATATTCAACCAACAAAATAATTTTAAATTTTCAAATTTTACTAGTTTTTACAAATCATAATGTAGACAGGTACATATAATAATATTGTATACCCCTGTCAGTATCAGTTTTATACCCCCTCAAAATTAGTTAAGTAGTCAATTTTTGGTGAATTTCGGGCACCAGGGCCCTGACACTTCACATCACTATGTTTATCTAAATATTTTAACTCTCCAAGGTTTTGCGCTTTTGAAACCCCAAGACCCTGGCGAAACTCATATAACATGTGTTGATGAAAGTGTTAACTGATAAAGTTAGGTCGGATTGGAAAGAAAACAGTAACAATTTAGGATTCGACTTGAAAAAAGTTTTGTAAACTTAGAATTCGAAAGAACTATAAAAGTTGAACAAAATAATCCAGGTTTTTGTAATACACCTACTGAAGATAAAGGAAATGTGGAAAATGAATTAAGCATAGGCCTATAGGTGAAAATAAGCCTAATGTGGGTATTGAAATTCGGCATGACACCGCTGAGACTTCAGTTTGTTATGGTGATGCAGGTGAAAATAAGAAAAAAAGGAAGAAATTTAATATTAGTTTAAAGAAAGGAAAAAAAATAAAAAATTGAAGAATTGCAAAGTAGCCACTCAGTGGTGAAAAATCCATGTAATGTACAAAATTTCTGTAAAAGAAAGTGCATTCAAAACATTATTGAAGCAAAGAGAGAGGAAATTAATAACAATTTTGGAATATTTCATAGTCTGAGCGCAGAAATTTTGTATTTTTACAGAGCTAAAAATATTATTTTATAGTTTATCCCTGCTCTGAGATGGGCAGCAATAGTATTTAATGTTACTTATGGCACTTTCAATCGTCCTAATGAAAAAGTAATACAAAGCAAAAATGCCGTTAGTACAGTTTTTATTGAAAAAAACGTATTTCTAAGCAAAATTTTGCAATAAAATTGTGCAGAACTGCTTAGAAATATCTCTTACACAAAATAAAGAAAACTGCTTTAAAGTTCTGCTGATACAAAAAGAAACAGCAAGTCAAAAAGTTTTGATCTCAATTTTCTCAAAAACTTGAATTTGTTACTTAAGGCACTTTTGCTTAGCACGGCAGTATAATGATTTAATGTATGTATGCTATGTAGTATGTATGTATAATGAATCTATTTTGACTTGAAGAGCTCCTGTAGTCGTACTATTCAAGACCGAACTGTATTTCCAAATTTGCCTGTATCGACAGATACCTGAGTCAATATTATTATTATTATGAAAAACATACTTGTTTTGTATTTTTGTGTGTGCTAGATACAGTGAATGAAGTTATAATGAAATAAATTGTGTAACAAAAATTAACAACAATGTTTTCTAACAGTTAAAGAAAAAAATTTTTAATTTTTGAAATTTAAAATTAATGGAATTTCTTTATAAAAATTTATAACTTCCGTGTTCTGTTCTTGTAACTTTTATAAATTTATAACTTCTGTGTTGTGTTACTTTTTTGGTTGTTTGGCAATTCGTAGTTTTTATTGTAATTTGTTATTAAATTAATACTGTGTAATGCAGAGTTATGGTTTTTATAACATTCATAATGTCCTGTGATATAAAAAACTAAAAAATTTTAAAAACTAAAAAAATAATTCATAAACTTATTTTAATCAAAATTTATGAACAATTGTGTTAGCTTTTCTATGAACGATACAGTACATTTGAATTCGACAATCAAGACATGTTTACATATTAATCATATTATGGTAAAATTAAAAAAAAATTTTTTTTAATTTTAAAAATTTTTTTATTATACAGGATGCGAATAATTTTAGTTTGGTCAGAGCCGTATTCAGGGAAATTTATATTAAACGACGAGCTGGCTGGGATGCGATTTTTTCAGATAGCGAATTCCGAAAAAAAATTTATGTCTTCGGCAATTATACACCGAGAGAAACCATCTGTTAAAAGGAAGAGAGTTATTTACTTTACACCCTGTATATATTATATGTACATATATTCGTATATACGTTTTATTTGAAAATGTGAATGTATTGAAAATAGCCAATATTATAAAACTTAGATAATAAATTATTTTAAATTTTCTAAAGGATCTTAAATTTTATGAAATTTAATTTTTTTGGGGAGACACTGTCTCGCGTCGCCACTGATGTATTCTATATCTATCTAAAATAGTTTAGCTCTCTAACAGTGAAAAAATTTTTAAAATTGGTCGTTTAGTTTATTTTTTACAATTATGGGATCAGTAAACCCTGGCGAAACTCATACAACTCTAGTACTCTAACAGTAAGAAAAGGGTTCTAGGGATTTCATATAACTTATGGCAGTCCGTAAGGTTCTTGCGGACATCATTTAATTAATTAATTCAAATACTTTAACTTACTAACTGTGAAAAAATTTTTAAAATCGATTGGTTAATTAATTTTTGGCCTTTTTAGGTCCCGAAAACCTTGACCTCACATAAAATACCTTAAATCCATTTAAAATTGTTTAATTTTTTTTAACATTAATAATTATTAGTGAAAAAATTTCCAAAATCGATTCAAAATATTTTTCCGTGCATACATATGTACATTGTACATATTATGTTGTTTTGTTTCATATTTAATAATATTATATCATAACATAATCTTCAGTTTCTTGTTTATTTAAAAATTCAATAAAAGAAAAAAAAATTCTTCATTACATTAGCTTAGAAAATCTGTTTAATTTTCATTTTTCAACTTGAGATAGAATCATGCTAATTATAATGCAATAAATGAGAAACAAAACTCTATACATGTATGTGTGTTATAACACATGTGTGTGAATAGACTTCAGTTGTTCTCACAAAATTCTTTAATAAAAAAGTGAAATATTTTTATACTTCATAAAGAAAGAAAACTAATATAAAAGTGAAAATTTACATTTTCTCGAAAAATACTTAAAATAGAAAAAAAATTATAAGAATATTTTCTTCATAATTTTTTTTTGGTTTTTAACCATGTAAAAAAAGAACTGTCTAATGATAGGATCGAATGATAAAAAATGGCCAGAAAACCTACTTCTGGGCATCCGATGTGTCTGGCTAAAGAACTTAGCCAAACCAGATCAAAATCGAGTTTCCATACGAAATTTCATAAGCATTAAACGTTTCGTTCGAAAGTTATCGTGGCGACACATATATATATATATATACATATATATATATATATATATATATATATATATATATATATATATATATATATATATATATATATATATATATATATATGTGTCGCCACGATATATATATATATATATATATATATATGTATATATATATATATACATATATATATATATACATACATATATATATATATATATATATATATATATATATATATATATATATATTTCATAAGCATTAAACGTTTCGTTCGAAAGTTATCGTGGCGACACATATATACATATATATATATATATATATATATATATATATATATATATATATATATATATATATATATATATATATATATATATGTGTCGCCACGATATATATATATATATATATATGTATATATATATATATACATATATATATATATATACATACATATATATATATATATATATATATATATATATATATATATATATGTAATGGGTGTTTTTTTTAGAGTTACACAACTTTAAATTATAATAAAACAAAGAAATATATTTTTAATATTAATGAAACGGGCTTTATTGGATAGAAAATTTTATGACATTAATGTTTAAATGTGATTTCGGCCATGTGGCCGCCACGGCTGGCGCGTACAAGGCGCAATCTGGAACACCAGTTTTCACAAACTTTTTGCAGCATTTGCTGCCGTATTTCACCAATAACTCTGCGAATGTTAATTTCCAGGTGTTCAATTGTCTCTGGTTTATCGACGTAGACAAGTGACTTTACATAACCCCAAAGAAAATAATCCAATGGGGTTAAATCACATGATCTTGTTGGCCAATTAACTGGACCATTACGTGAAATTATTCTTTCGTCAAAAGTTTCTTTGAGTAAATCAATTGTAGCGCGCGCTGTGTGGCATGTGGTTCCAACAGGACGGAGCCACAAAATTACATATATATATATATATATATATATATATATATATATATATATATATATATATATATATATATATATATATATGTATGTATGTAATTACATATATATATGTATGTATATATATATATATATATATATATATATATATATATATATATATATATATATATGTACATATATATATATATATATATATATATATATATATATATATATATATATATATAGAATAATTGATTCTGAAGAACATCACTATTTAAGAGACAGTAGTTATCTATTTTAATTTGTTGAAATGTATATTTTTTAGTTTTGCAAGATAAAAATGCTTATGATAGTAAAGAAAAGATGATCACAAAGTACTTGTGTGATACGTTTAGATACTAGGTCTGTGCTTTAACAACGTCATTCGCGAGATGTCACCGTTGATTTTTATCTTCAGTAAATAATAATTGCTAGCAAAACTAAAAAATATACATTTCAACAAATTAATACATAACTACTGCCTCTTAAATAGTGATGTTCTTCAGAATCCATTATTCTAAAAAGTTTTTAATCATCATCAATAGTTAGAAGCTTCTCTACATAAATTATCCAGATAATCACCAGTGGTTTAATAATATGAGTCTTTTAAAGTTCACGAAGTAAAAAAAATATTTCTCAACCGATAGTAGTTTCTTTTAAAGCACTTAACTCTTCCCTTAAAGCTTTTCGATGTTCAACGTTATACAGGGTGCGGCAGCATAACTTCCTTTTTTAAAATGCGCGCCATTCAGTTAGTTGATGTCATAGCGGAGCGCTAGTGGTCTCGTTCAAGAGGGGGTACTGTAAAGTTTTGTCCCGACACGGTTCAGTCGCCATCATGCGTTGGAATAGTGAGGAGCGTGCCTTTGCCGTTGAGGCCTACTTTTCAAGCGGATGTTCGGTTATTGCAACACAGCGTGCATTTCGGAATCGCTTTAATTTAGCCCCGTTGGCTCCCGTCCCAGACCGCAAATCAATTGTTACATGGATCACTACATTCAGACAAACTGCAAGTGCGACAAAACGAAGAACTGGAGTCTCTCGGCCCGTTAGATCACCTGAGAACATTGAAGCAGTGAGAGCGTCAATGTTGCGATCACCACGGCGTTCTGCGCGCAAACACGCATCTGCCCTTGGACTATCCGATCGTTCTGTGAGAAGAATTCTTCGTGATGATCTTCATTTTCATCCCTATAAGATGGCGATAGTGCAGGAACTTTCAGAACGTGACTTCAATTCTCGGATGAACGCGTGTGAGCTTCTTCTTGATGTCGTTCCCGAGGGTGCTATTGTTTTTTTTAGCGATGAAGCCCATTTTCATTTGTGTGGGTCGGTTAACAAACAAAACATGCGCTACTGGGCTGACACCAACCCTCGAGAATTACATCAAAGGCCTTTGCATTCACCGAAAGTCACAGTGTGGTGTGCAATTTCTTCAGCTGGAATTATTGGTCCCTGGTTTTTTGAGGAAAATGAGGTTACAGTGACAGTGAATTCGGAACGGTATGTAAACATGCTACAGAATTTTTTTTTTCCCACGGCTAGAAGATTTGGATTTGGGGGACACTTGGTTCCAACAAGACGGTGCAACAGCACCCACTTCGAGAGCATCGATGGCTCTTTTGAGGGAAAACTTTCCAGAGCGCCTTATCTCAATTAGAGGCGATTTGGAATGGCCGACACGCTCTCCCGATCTGTCACCTTCTGATTTTTTTCTATGGGGTTTTTTGAAATCCCGTGTTTATGTGAACCGTCCAAGAACCCTACAAGATTTGAAGACCAACATCCGAGAAGAAATTGCCAACATAGCACCTGCTACGCTAACAACAGTCATGACAAACGCCAGAAATCGGCTTACACAATGTATGGAGAATGGGGGACGTCACCTAACAGATTTGATCTTCAAAACAATGTAAATAAAAACTTTAGACATGTACCTACATTATAAAAAATAAATAAATATTTTCTGATGCATACAATAGTTTTTATTGAGTTTTGAAAAAAGGAAGTTATGCTGCCGCACCCTGTATATAGTATTTTTGTTTTTCTTAAACTTCGAATAATCTTGAATATTTTTTCGCCAATCTCTGTAGTCACATATAATTGTTGTAATTCACCCACCAAAGTATCAAGATCGTGCCAGTATTTTATTTTTTTTTCGGTTGCCCGTTATGGCACATATCACTTCCAAAATCTCCCTAGACGTTATATTTGATACATTTGTGTAGTGTGTCAGTAGTGTGTCTGCCGTCATGGCAGGTGGACGTGGTTTGACGTGTGCTAAATGTCAAAACACGATTGATAGAAAATATAGCGATGTAATAAGTTGTTCAAAGTGCAATTTAAGCTATCATATTGAATGCTTAAAAATTGATATTGAAAGTTTTCGTAAATTGATAGGTGAAAAATTAACAAGAGTGTGGACCTGTCCTAAATGCAAGATGACTTCAAAAATTGATGTGAAAATTTCATCACCAGTTCCTGCCTGAAGCAACTCTGCTGGGCTTAGTAGAGATGCCACAAAGCTTATAGAAGTAGAAATAAATAAGCAACAGGAACAAAAGAAGGAAGTAGAGAATATAAGGATGGAGCTACTAAAGCAGAAAAATGAATTTTTAAGCAACGAAAATATGTTATTAAAAAGCTACTCCAAGAAGTGTATGACAAAATGAAACTAATAAGTGAAAAACTAGAAGGAAAAGAACTAGAAATACAAAGACTTAAAGGTAATCATAAAGTGTCTATTACCCAGAATATTGCTAATCCTGCGAACAGTGCAAATAATAACAAATGTGCAACATTGCCAACAATGCAGACAATGCCAATACATCAACTGAAAAAGTAAACGTAGCAAACGTTAAGAAGATAGATAAACCTACATACAGCCAAGTAGTGTCAATGGCAGGCGTCAAAAATAAAGAACAAATCACAAAAGAAAATGTGCCAAATGTACATAGAAATGAAATCTACAGTTAACGAAGATATAGTAATAAATTATATAAGAAGATGCAATTCAAATGAAGAATCATATGTGAAAAGCTTCAGACAATTGGCAAAAATGCTGCGTTAAAAATTGGAGTGAACTCAAAACATCAAGAAAAGTTGTACGGTCCGGAATTCTGGTCAGAAGGGACTGTAGTTAGGCGATTTAAACTTTTTCGATTCAACCAAGGCGACGAAAACGATTTGTATACAAAATCCAAAACCAGAAATGCAATCGGACAAGCGAACAGCCGGGACTAGCGGGGAAGTTTCAAGAATTAGTGAACCTGAACCACAAGTCAAATAAATTCACTGCCTCAAATGTAGACGATGACCTTGAAAAATTAAAAATAATGCACCAGAATATACAAAGTTTAAGGAACAAAACAGCAAATCTAGAAATGACTTTAAAAAAGGAAAACTTTGATATTGTGCTATTATCAGAACATTGGTGTAGTGATTTGAATATTGAACTTGTGAAAATTGAAAATTTTAGCTTAAATTTTGTTGAAAATGTTATTGTAATGGGAGTGCCGGAATATGGGTCAGTAATAATACATGACAAAATATGGTATATATGTGTAGTTTATAAGCCTCCAAATAGTGATTTCACAGCTTTTTTAAACGCATGTGAAAATTTGCTGAAACAATTAAAAACTGATAAACACAATGTGCTGATTGTGGATGATTTGAATATAGATTATTTAATTGATAATATAAATAGAAATAAGTTTATTGACATTTTACATTCACATAACTGTAATAATATTGTAAGTGAGCCGACACGCATCTGTAAAAAATAGCTATTGCTATAGATTACGCAATAGTAAATAAAATGGATCACTGTCTTAATCTGGGGGTAGTAAATACAGTGTTATCAGATCATATGGGGCAAATTATTACTAAAGATATAAAAGAAATTAATAAAGGAAAATTAAAAATAATAAAGCAAAGAAACATTAGTGATGAGAATTTAAGTTATCTTGCGTTTACTTTTAGCAAAGTTAACTGGCCAAATATATCAATTAACAATGTGAATAAAGAATTTAATTATTTCTGGAGCTACTTTCAGCATTGTATTGATGTGTCTATACCCATCAATACAATAGAAATAAAAACGGTAAATAACAAGAAAATTAAGTCCTGAGTCACAAAAAGTTTGATTGAGGAGGGCAATTACCTAAGAGAACTACATAAAATTAAAAATAAGGGTGCTGAATTGCAAAATGGGTACAAAAAAAAAAAAAAAAAAAAAAAACAAAATAAATATAGAACAAGCAAAAAAACAGACAATCTTTAAAAACATAGATTTGGGTCTAATAAACACGAAGGATATCTGGAGTAGAATAAATAAACTATTAGGTAACAAAAAGAAAACTAACAACGAACTAGTACTGCACTATAATGGTAAAGTAGTTAATGCTAACCACGAATTACTTCAAATATTCCTAGAATATTTTTCTTATTCAGTATATGAGAAGCTTAGCGAACATTTTAAAGATAAAAGATCAGTTCATTGTACTAAGATAAAAGTTGTATGTCATAAAACAGTGTATTTGATGCCTACAGATCCAGTGGAAGTTTATAATATTATTATGAATTTGCCAACTGAGCTTGCCAGTGGAAGTTTATAATATTATTATGAGTTTGCCAATAAGAAATCTACAGGAATTGATGAGATTCCTGCCATAGTATTAAAACAAAATGCATACATATTTTCAAATATACTATGCGAATATATTAATAGCATACTTGAAACAAGTGTTCTTCTAAATCGACTTAAAGTAGCCAAAATAAAGCCAATATATAAGAAAGATGATACAAAAAACATAAAGAATTACAGACCAATCTCTCTGCTCTCTATATTTTCGAAAATTTATGAAAAAATCATCGCTAACCGGTTAATAACTGTTCTAGAAAACAATAAAATGATAAATGAAGCACAGCACAGCTTCAGAATGAAGAGATCTACGACAAATGCAATATTTTAATTTTATAAATATCTCTCAAAAAGCAATTGATGATGGGAAGTATGTACTGGGGTTATTCTTTGATCTTAGTGCGGCTTTCGACAGTGTAAATCATGATTATCTCATGACAAAATTGGAAGCTATGGGATTAAGGGGAAATGTTTATAAGTTAATTAAGTCCTACTTAACGGATAGAAAGATCATAGTTGAGATCGATGGAGAGAAATCGGACATAGCGGGGGTGGAAATAGGAGTACCCCAAGGGAGTACACTTGGACCACTTCTCTTTATATGCTTTGTTAATGATCTCTATGCACATTTAGAATTTGGCAAACTGATAATGTATGCAGATGACATCACCATATTAATAACAGGGAATGATATGCAGGAGGCTGTAAATATAGCAAACCTTACAATTGAGCGTTTCAGTGAATGGTGCTCACAAAATCAATTAATTGTAAGATAAGACTAATATAGTAGATTTTAAATTAAGAACTATGCCCAATACAGATTTTATATTTAGTAATAAAGGCAATCAAATAAAAGCGACTAAAGTCACCAAATTTCTTGGGATACATATTGATCACAGTTTAAAATTTGTCGATCATGTGAATTATGTGTGTAAAAAATTGAATCAGTTGCACTACCAAATGCGAATATTGAATAATTATGTTGAACAATCTCAACTGTTAATGTTTTACTACTCACATGTATATTCAGCTGTTAAATATTGGATATTAGCATGGGGTAGAAGTACGGAATCTAGCAGAGTATTTATAATACGGAAAAAGATTATTCGACGAATATTTAGAATACCTTCAAGAGACAGTTGTAAAACGGCATTTAAAGACAACAAGATCCTAACATTTTGGGCTACATATGCATATGAATTACTTTTATACATGAAAGAAAATTCATATTTTGATCAATCGTGCACCAAGAAATATGATTACTATACAAGAGCGAAGTCTAATTTTGATTTTACACATAAGACAAGCTTTTATGAAAAAACACCTGTTTATACTGGGCAGAAGCTGTATAACAAACTACCTGAATGGATCACAAGTAAGGACACGCAACAATTTAAAAGGGCATTTAGGAAGTATTTAATTGAAATGGTACCCTGTGATATAAGTGATATGTTGTAATATCAAATGTAAACCTTTTGTATACCTATATTGGTCGATGCAAAAAATTATTATTATTATTATTAGACTTTTACGCCAACCTGGCGCTCACTACTCAGTAGGACAGTACTGGGTAACATTCACCTATACCGGCATTATGCAAGGTATTAGGCTCCGTGGAAGGGTAATGTGCCAAACCAATCCGTAAAAGTACCGTAGTACATTCACGGACGGGCTTGTCACATCACTCCTTATATTGTTGTTGTTGTTGCTGGAAACGAGGTGTTATGCGTCTATTTTGGTGTACACTGGTGGAAGCGTAGATGTTGGCTCAATGACAGACGGCTGTGATAGCCTGGTTCGTTTTCGTGTCCTCAGAGGATAGGTAGGATTAGGGACAGAGGGAAGGGAAAGGACTGTTTGTGTTTATGTGTGTGTTCGTGTATGTGTGTGGATGTGTCGTTCTATTTTACGTTTCTTGGTGTAAATGTGTTCTGGCTCATCAAATTGCTCATTAAGATCGGGTGTTCCTGGAATTGCGCTTTTCGATGGTACAGAGGTTGACGGACCTTGTGTGTTATTGAGTTGGGGAGGATTGTGCACCAGAGCGGTAACAGTGACAGTGCGGGAGTTGGTCGATCCTCCCTCTCCATCAGACGAATCTGGATCTGTATGTGTGTTAAGTGTTTGTGTTTCAGTGTTAGCGTATTGTGTGTTTATGTATGTGTGTTGTGTGTCTGTAAGATGAGTGTCAGTGTGTTGTTCACTCACTGTAGATAGCTCAGATGGAGTAGAAGCAGATCTTGTGCTTTCACATATCGCAGTTGGATTCGTATTACTGAGGAACTTCCGTACTATACGACACGTGTTTATGATCACTGCCTTTTGCATAGTGACATATGTGTACTTTGGGAGACCCAAGAGGCTCAAGCTATCGTGTAGTGTGTGTGGAATGACCCCGGCGGCACTGAGTACTATTAGAACAATGTGGACATGTTCCATTCGCCATTGTTGTTTTATTTCGGCTGCGAGGTCAGTGTATTTCTCCAATTGAATCGGTTATTTTGAAAAGGGCACTAGTCACTCATTTTGGCAAAACTGAGTTAAGTATGTAGAGGTGTTTGTCTATGGTTTCTGCATGTTTACGCCGAAAATGACACTTGTCCGCCTTTTTACTAAAGAGATATAGGACCTGTCACTCGGCATTTATTTTGAAAAAGTCATATGTCCCGGACTTGTGACTTTTTCAAACTACATTACGTTGACATTTTATTATAACCTCATAATGGCGTCAACGAGTGAATCGGATAGAGATACAAATAACACAAATATTAAGCAAAAACGCAAAAAAGGTGTGAGAAATAAAGAAAACTATGTGCAAAATATTAGAAAAAAAAAACAACGTCTTTCTGGAGGAGAATACACTACCTATAAAAACAAAGTTATTCCAGCTAAGACTGTTTGTGAAGATTGCAGTGCAAAAAGCAGTGCTTCAATAAAACATCAGAATTTGATCGCCTAACTAACTTCAATAAGTTATACAGCATTGGTACTAAAAATGAACAAGATATTTTCTTACAATCTCTCATAACTTGCACTGAGATAAAAAGAAGAAGACCTAGGGTAGAGTCTGAAAAGTCTAAAAACAGATTTGGAAGCTACACATACTTTATTGAAGTACAGAAGAAACCTTTCCAGGTATGCAAAAAAGCTTTTATGGCAATATTTGCAGTAACTGAAAAAAGGATTCGTAGATTATCTCTCCTCAAACAAATTGGTAAATTGCCACAAGATGGACGTGGAAAAGAAGTAGGATCTCGGCGAGCAATTGATGGTGTCTACTGCATGAAAATAGACGAACACATTAAATCTTTTGATGTGAAATCTGTGCATTATGGTGATTGTGAAAAAAAATATCTCAATGCTTCACTTGATATTAAAAAAATGCATAAAATGTTTTTAGAAAAATGTTTGCCAAAAAATTACATATAGTTTTTATAGAAAATATTTTAAGGAAAACTTCTCTTTGAGTTTTGGAAGACCAAAAGTTGACACTTGTTCAAAATGTGAGGAGTTGAATTCAAAGATTAAGAGTACTTTCTTATGTGAGTCTGCAAAAAGAGCTGCTGTCGGTGAACTTTTATTACATAAAGCTAGAGCAAAAAAGTTTTATAAAAAAATTGATCAAGTGAAGAAGGACCTTGAAACCAGGCCAAACGATTTTGGTATTTGCATAGATTATATGCAAAATCTACCTCTGCCTCAAATTCCAGTCCAGGAAATATTTTACTGTAGACAACTTTGGGTAAATGAGTTCTGTATCCATAATCTAAAAACTGATGAAGCTATATTTTATTCATATCATGAAGGGATAGCCAATAAAGGTCCGAATGAAGTTTGTTCATTTTTGCAACATTATATGGAAAATTTTGTGCCATCTGAGGTTGATGAGTTGTACATATTCTCAGATGGATGTGCTGGCCAAAATAAAAACAATACCGTGGTCAGATTTCTTTTATCTTTAGTTGATGTGAAAAAATTTAAAAAAATTTATCATTACTTTCCAACAAGAGGTCATTCTTTCTTGCCGTGTGACCGAGATTTTGGTCTTGTAAAAAGGAAGATAAAACGGTATGATAGGCTTTATCTTCCTACAGAATATGAAAATATCATAGTTTCCAGCGCATATGGGGGAAAAATATCAATATTTAAAGTAAACACTGAGATGATAATAGATTTTAAAAACTGGTGGCGAAGATTTTACAAAAAAAACTGTATTGCCATACAGTCCTTGGGGAAAAAAGTTCCTACAGATAAGAAAATACACATGAATGTGTCATTATTTCATGAATTTTACTATGATTCTTCAACACCTGGTATTGTGAAAACTAGTGAACACATTGATGGATTAGTTAAGTACGACTTTAAACTGGCCTATGGACGAGAAAATATATTACTGCCTACAGATAAAGATAAAAAGGGTAAAGTGCCAATAAATATAAAAAAAATTGATGATCTAAAAAAAATTATGAAGCATATTCCATCGGAATTTATTGATTTTTATAATGAAATTGTCACTGATTGGCCTACCAAGATGACAGAAACATTAGAAGAGGATGCTGAATGATTGTAATTGAATTTAAAAAAATAAATGCTTTCTATTTTGAATAAAACTTGTTGTTTTTATTTATTTCAACCTTGTGACTCAACCAGGCGTGCGACGCTGCTTTGTCGACGTTACTCTGGTTAAGATCATGTGGATGTCTTCCATGTAGAAGCTTGCGGATCCATTGCTGGATTTTGTCCTCCTTCGTGACCAAGGGGCAAAAACTATCTGGCATTTCTGTGTGTGAGAGGTTTGATGGTGTGTATGCCTTGTCGGCTTGGATTATTGCATTGTGTAGGTGTGATGTGTATGTTTTGGTATAAAAGTATTCTCGCAAGTTATGAACCTGTTTATTATGCATGTTCCGTATGTCTATAAGACCCCAACCCCCTTCAGCTCTTAGCAGCGTCAGTCGTTCTATCGCTGCTTTGGGATGATGAATTCTGTATTTGGTCATAAGGACGCGGATCTTGATCTCGATGTTTGTCAAGTCCGTAGGCGTCCATTTTATTACCCCAAATGAGTACGTTAGCACCGGAACTGCGTAGGTATTAATCGCTTTGATGGTTTTTTTTCCATTAAGGTGCGTGTTCAGTAATCTCAGGTGTTGTTTTACAGCGCTGTGATCTATACGTTCATCCTGGTTGAATCCGAGATACCGGTACGACTCTCCCTCGTCCATTGGCTGCATAACAGACTCCGGTTCGAGTTCAAATGCGACCGCATCTCGTTTTCCCCCAGAACGACATTGTGTCCGACATTTGTCAATCCCGAACTCGATGCAGAGGTTTCGCGAAACTTCCCTGAAAAGTCCCAGCAGCTTCTGTAATTGATGTTTAGTTACTGCGTAGATCTTTATATCATCCATGTACATTAGATGTGAAATAGTATGGCGCGAATTCATTTTTGTCCCCACATTATAACCGTATTTGGTTTCATTCAACAGCCGTGAAAGTGGATTCATTGCGAGACAAAACCATAATGTACTCAATGAGTCGCCTTGGAATATGCCGCGTCTTACCTGAATAAGATCGCTTGTTGTTTTTTCGTTACCAATACTCAAATATAAGGTCGTTCGCCAATCGGACATGATCGTTCCAAGGAAGTTCACGATACTTGGGTGTATTTTATACAGCTCCAATACTCTCTGTAACCAGGAGTGCGGCACCGAATCAAATGCCTTTTTGTAATCGATAAACGCTGTATACAGGTTACGTTGTCTTCCTTTCGCTTGTTCCGGTACTACGGAGTCAATCAGAAGCAGCTCTTTGCAACCTTGTGACCTCTTTCGACATCCCTTTTGCTCTTCTGTCAGTATGGTGTTAATCTTACAATGTTCATTGATCTTTTCTGCCAGACAGGACGTCAGAGTCTTATACACAGTAGGCAAGCAAGTGATAGGCCTATAATTAGCAGGATTTTTTGTATCACTGTTTTTTGATTTCATATATGTGATACCCTGCGTTCGGAACTTCGGTGTCAGGTTTGGTGTTCTTATAAATAGTGTAAATTGTTCAGCGAGATACTTGTGTGTTGATGTAAAGTGTTTGAGCCAGTAGTTTTGTATGTTGTCGATGCCAGGTGCCTTGCCTATGCGATCTCTGTAAAGCTCTGGAGACGTCCTCTGTAGTAATGTCCGTATAGGGCATCTCCGGAAGATGTTTGTTATTCCTGTACTCTGTATCGATTCAACAGACTTTGTCATTATGGTCAATGGTGTTGGACCATATATTCGCCCAAAAACTATGTAGTGCGTTCTTCTCCGGTAGATTATTACTGTCAGTTACCGTGTTCGTTAGAGACTGATAAAATCATCTCTCGTTTCTGCTGAACGCTTGGTTTTGTCGTTTGCGTTCAGTACTGGTCTTATACCTTCGTAAGTGCTTCGCGAGTGCTGTTAATTTTTGGTGAAGCGTATCTCTGATCTCTGTGAGTGTTTTATTGGGTTCCTCGTATTGTGTGTGTACTGTGTGTTTATGTAATATGTCGTGTATGTTTTTGTTGAGCCGTTTGGACCTCGTACCCTGTTGGTATTGGGTAATCCTGCTGAGGTTGCATCGGATGTTGTTGATGCGTTTATTCAATCGTGTTTCCCAAGCCGGAGTTTTGTGTTCCTTCGAGTTGTGCGCTACAGGTGGTGTTACATCGGAACCGTTACAACGTATAGCGGCAATGGCTCCACAGTAAATAGCTGTGTGTAACTCGATAAAATTGTCACATGTTTCCAAGTGTATAGGCAGTATTGTATTGTTTAATATCTCAACGATCTCAGCCAATCTACGTGAGGTGTGTTGTTTAGGCAACAAGTACCTATGTGTGGGGTCCGTCCCTTCAAATTCAGTAAGCGCTGTGTTAAATCCCAGTTCGATCTCTTGCAGTAGGGTGTCATTTACTGCTGTCTCATGGTGGTTAGGCTCATTCTCGACGACTTATGTTTCAATGGTGTTTATGAGGGAGGAAGGGATAAGGTTATTAGTAAAAATGACACGTTTTTGGTCTGCCAGTCTCTGTTCAGTAACGCGACTTAGGTGAGGGTAGCTGCGCACGAACTCTTGATGTAATTTTGTACGGTAACTAGTTTTGTCCGTTTCAAGTATAGTAACTTTGGAGTATGTGCGTAAGATGAATTCATTCAGTTCATCTGTCCACTGCATACGCACACGCTTCTTACCAGCTTTAGTGGTCCCCAAAGGATGCTCCGAGGAAACACTTAAAGTCGGCTGAGCCAAAGGTGTTGGGGGCTCCGTAAGTAGGGCAGTAGCATTTTGGCTGAAGGTGTTGTTACAACTGGCAGGTGGCTGCCTAGAACCCAGCCTGTCGTCACCGCGATCTAAGCTCACATTCAGTGGTGACACTGATGCGCCCGGTCGCTCCACCGGCAGCGGCATTTTTCCGAGGCTTTTTTTCTTTAAATTCTCCATCCTAATGGGTTGTCCTTTTAGTCGCCTTTTACGAGAAGCAGGACTTACTGTGGGGAAATTCTGCAAAGTGAAGCCCCCACCCACAGGGCATTTATTATTGTTATTATTATTATTATTATTATTATTATTATTATTATTATTATTATTATTATTATTATAATTAAAATTGGGGTACTGCTGCCGGTGAATGGCGCGGTCAGCAGCACCCAGCGGCATCGCCATCTATGGGCATGCGCCGCCAAAACGAGAAAAAACGATAAAAACAACACATAAAGACAGGAACACATAAATGCAATAGACAAAGGACAAACATACACATAATAAAATTCAACGATGGACCCTGCCATCCCAGGGCTTCATAACGAGCGGACAGTCCTTGGTGACGGTACGCTAAGTACTAGCAAGAACTTCCGGTCACCAAGGACTGAAAACCAACGATGAAACTCCGAGGTGTAAAGGGCCTCGGAATGGAGAATACTGGGTAAAATATCATAATCAGATCAGATAAAAACAGCACAATAACATCACAAAGAAAGAGTAAGAAGGAAATCGTATTACGTCACTGGGGAGCCACAGGCCGACCAGTGCCGCAATAAGTAGTTAAAAACAAAACCGCTGAAGGGCTACAACAGCAAGCCCACAGCGGCACAATAAACTATCACAGATAAGAATAAAAAAAATGATGTACCACCTCGGGTGGAAAAGGCCCTCAGTGGTACATCGTTAAAACAAAACGGATTAAACACAATCTTATTAAAAAATAAAAACAACAATATCACAGATTTCAAAAATTTCTTGCTCTGTGACACGATTCCGCTCCCCATAGTCTCGACAGTTCCGAAATAGCTTCGTCAACACCTAGGAACTCACATGTGTAGGGACAGTGACATCTGATTACTGAGCAACATGTACTGTTCTGTCAGATAACTGATTACTGGGTACATGTGCCGTTCTGTCAGATGTCGGGGTCAACCTACACGGGAGACCGGTACGATGACTAGGCCACGTTCGTCCGAGTCGAGGCTACAGAGAACGGGACAATGCCACAGAGTATCACAGAGCCAACATCTGACCTGTGTTCGTATCACTTCGACGAGGCGGAAGCCGCCATATCAACGCCCACGAACGCATCCGTACGAGGGACAACGACGTCTCCTTACTGGGCGAGCTCGCTCAAGCTGTTCGAGCAGACGTCGATTCGCACGCGTGGCCGATGAGAACGAGTGCGTCGAAAGCCGCATTCCTACCCATCGAAATGACAAGAACAAGGCCAGGGAATTATCACAGCAACAAAAAATTAAAATAATACCAACGAAGACGTGAAAACCCTAGTTGGCATAACAAATGTCACAGATATAACATAATCACAGATCAGCAAAACCAGAAATCACAGATAAAATATCGGCTTTTCGACTCGTCCGACACGATTCACGAACAAACGCAAACATGCCCATACCAGCTACTACATTCCCATCCGTCAGTCATTGAGTATATTTCAGCCCCAATTCGCAACAAAACACAATCTGTACGTTCGGTGAAGTTTCGCTCAATACGGGAATGCTACACTGTCGATCCTACGGCATTCATCCTTGTCGAAAATTTTGATCCGGCATCTTTTGTGAAAACAGTGGTACCTCGAGAAGGAAAGGTGCCGATCTTGGGTAGTCAGAGGCTAATGGAATCCGAAGATTACTGTATTGCGCATAAACTACCCCTGGAACCCTTAGCCTCCTTGACACCAATGGGGGATAAATATCCCTCACGGGTGCCAAGGGCAGCTGCTATAGGTGTCCTCACCACCATTATTATTACTATTATTATTATTATTATTATTATTATTATTATTATTATTATTATTTATAAATCGCCATCCCGGCGTTCACTACCTCAGTAGTAGAGCTGGGTACTTTTCACCTATACCGGCCAGTGCAAGGTATTAGGTTCCTTGGGTATACGTCCGTCCTTGGTCGTGTGACTACTTCCTGCGTGGATGTTTAGGTGGGAGCGTAGATGTTTGCTCTGATATGGCTTGCGAAGCAAGCTTAGTACGTTTACGCGTCATCATAGGATGGGTGGAAGTTGGTGTAGAGGGTGGGGGTGGGACTGTTTGTGTTAGTGTGTGTAACGGTGTGCATGTATGACTGTGTTTGACTATTTTCTTTGTCTTGGTATAAGTGTTTTCTGGGTCGTCAGATGGCTCTTCTATGTCGGGTGTAACTGGGGTTCTGCGCTTGGGTTTTGTGCGCCTGACGGTTTGGGGAGGAACTGGATCTATTGTTGTGTTTTCGTGTGGAGGAGGGTAGTGCACTAGAGCGGTTACTGTAATAGTGCGTGTTGTATTTTGTTCCACCTCACTATCGGACGAGTCCGAGCTTGTTTGTTTATTTTGTGTGTTTGTATGTTGTGCGTATGTGTGTTGCGTGTCTGTTGTAATCGCGGCGAGTGTCCCGTTCGTCGGTGCGGGTGTCACGCTTACACGTGTCACAGTTGGATATAGGCCATTACTTAAGAACTTCCGAACCGTTCGACACGTATTAATGATGACCGCTTTTTGTAGCGTGACAAACGTGTGTCTTGGGAGGTCCAGAATGCTCAAACAGTTATGTAGTGTGTGTGGTATGACCCCGGTGGCACTAAGTACTACCGGAACAATGTATACACGTTCCATTCGCCACTGCTGTTTAACTTCTATTGCGAGGTCGGTGTATTTTGTCAGTTTTTCTGTGTGTGTTTTTTGTAGGTTGTGTGTGTTGGGAACCGCTATATCTATGAGGTATATGGTCTTAGTCCGTTTGTTTACGAAGGTAATATCTGGCCGATTATTTTGCATTGTCCTGTCTGTGATAATCGACCTGTCCCAGTACAGTCTACTTGACTCATTCTCCAGTACTACGTCGGGTGTATATTTGTAGTACGGTGTTTTATCATCCGTTAGTTTAAACTTTCGGGCTAGCTTCTGGTGGATAATCTTGCCAACCTGGTCGTGGCGTTGTTTATAGTCGGACTGAGTGAGTTGAGGTTTCTGGTCCATTGCCTTATTTTTTCTTCCTTCGTGATCAGTGGGCAAAAACTTGCTGGCGTTTCTGTTTGTGTAAGGTGAAGAGGTGTGTAGGCCTTATCGGCTTGAGCTATGGTTTTTTGTAAAAGTGAGGTGTTGGTCTTGGTATAAAAGTACTCTCGCAAACTATGGATCTGTTTATTATGTAAATTCCTGATATCAATCAAACCACGTCCTCCGCTCTGTCGAGGCAACGTTAGTCGTTCTGTCGCTGCCCTCGGGTGATGAATCCGGTACTTGGTCATTAAGACGCGCGTCCTTGTTTCGATGTTAGTAAGGTCCGTTGGCGTCCACTTGATAACTCCGAAAGAGTACGTAAGGACCGGGACAGCGTAAGTGTTAATAGCTTTGATGATCTTTTTACCATCAAGACTTGTGTCCAGCAACTTCTGTATCCGCCCATGAAAAAGTCATGTGAGTTCTTTTTTTATTACAGTATGATTGAGTCGGCTCATCTGGTCAAACCCAAGATAACGGTATGTTTCTCCCTCTTCCAGGGGCTGTATGATTACAAACTCCGGACTGAGTTCGACTGCTATCGGATCCCGCGTTCCACCAGACGAACACTGTGTCCTACATTTGTCGATCCCGAACTCCATTAGTAGGTCCCGCGAGACATCTCCGACCGTATTCAACAGCTGCCTCAGTTGGTTCTCCGTAGCGGCATAAATTTTCATGTCATCCATATATAACAAGTGCGAGATGATATGACTGTCTTCCTCCGTTTTTATGCGATAGCCTCTCCCACTGTCATTCAACAGACGGGAAAGGGGGTTCAGGGCGAGACAGAACCAGAGAGGGCTTAGGGAGTCACCCTGAAATATACCTCTTCTGATATCTATGGGAGCTGTGTCGATGGTTTGGCCATCCGCTGTGAGACGGAGCGTTGTTTGCCAGCTAGACATAACCGATCGTAAGAAATTCACAAGAACCGGGTGTACTTTATAAATATTTAAGACTTCTTGGAGCCAGGAGTGCGGAACCGAATCAAATGCCTTTTTGTAGTCAATGTAGGCGGTGTACAGGTTACGTTGTTTATGTCTTGCTTGTCCTAGTACAACAGAATCAATTAAGAGCTGTTCCTTACAGCCCTGTGATCGTTTTCGACATCCTTTCTGTTCCTCTGTCAGGATGGTGTTGGTCTGACAATGATGTTCAATTTTCTCAGTTAAGCAGGAGGTCAAGGTTTTATAAATTGTGGGCAGACAGGTGAGATCGGTCTATAATTTTCCGGATTCTTTGTATCATGGTTTTTAGATTTTAAATACGTGATACCCCGCATCAGGAATTGCGGCATCATATTTGGTGTCCTAATGAAGTCATTATAGTGCTTTGCGAGGTACTGATGTGTTTGTGTGAAGTGTTTAAGCCAGTAGTTTTGAATATAATCTATGCCAGGTACCTTCCAGTTGTGCGATCTCTGTAAGGCCCTAGAGACATCCTCTCTTGTAATGTCCGTATATGACATCTCCGGAAGGTGTTCGTTTGCCTTGCGTTCGGTTTCTATCCAGGTGGCTGATTTATCATGATCTACGTTGTTTGACCAAATGCCTGACCAGAAGCTTTGGAGCTGGTTTTGGTTTGGCAGACCGTTTCCGGTTATATCCGCCTTAGTTAGAGACTGGTAGAATTGCCTCTCATTTTTGTTGAACGCCTTGTTATGCTGTTTACGTTTATTGGCGGCTTTGTAACTTCGTAGTCGCTTCGATACAGCAGTTAGTCGCTGTTGAAGTGTATCTTTCACCTCGTTAAGTGTTCGATTGGGCTCTTCATACTGTGTATGTGTTGTGTGTTTGTGTAGGATTCTGTCTATGTGTCGACTGAGCTTTCCGGGCCTAGTCCCTTGTTGGTATTGTGTTATTCTGCCTACGTCGCACCGGATGTTATTGACGCGTTGGCTTAGTCGTTTTTCCCAGGCAGGTATTTCTTGAGTTCGTGAGTTTTGTGCCGTAGGTGGTCGTACATCAGAGCCATTGCAACGAATAGCTGCAACAGCTGCACAGTAAATGGCAGTGTGTAACTCATCAAAAGTGTCATGCTCTTGAAGATATGCTGGTAGTATTTTTGTATTCAATATATCGACAACCTGGGCCAATCGTCGCGACGTGTGCTGTTTAGGTAACGAGTACCCGTATGTAGGATCTGTTCCTTCAAATTCTATGATTGCTGTGTTGAACTCCAGTTCTACCTTTTCGAGCAAGGTGTTGTTTGCTGGTATATTTGTGGTTGCGGGTACGTTTTCGACAGGATCTTGTGTGTCAATTTGTGTGTTGTATTCCGTTTCCAGAAGGTCTTCATTTTGCCCGTCTTCTTCTTGAGCCAACTGAAGGGCGACTTGGTGCTTTATCTTGTTTACACGGGAAGCGGGGATGTGGTTTTTGGTTAATATAACACGTTTCTGGTCAGCGAGTCTTTGTTCGGTCACGTGACTTAGGTGGGGATAGGCGCACGTGAATCGCTGATGCAGTTTCGCTCGGTAGCCTGTCATGTTCGTCCCTAGTCGGGTAACTTCGAAGAATGTACGTATGATGAACTCGTTCAGTTCGTTCGTCCACATCATACGCACACGCTTCTTGCCAGCCTTAGTGGTCCCCAGAGACTGCTCTGGGGAAACACTTGGGACTAGCCGGGCCAGAGATGTTAGGGGCTCCGTATAAGCTCGGGCAGTAGCTTCTAGCTGATTGGTGTTGTTGTAGCTCGCAGGCGGCTGCCTAGAACCCGGCCTGCTGTCACCGTGATCTAGACTGTCGCATTCAGTGGTGACCCTGATGCGCCCGGTTGACCCACCGGCAGCGGCTGTTTTCCGAGGCTTTAATTTTATGTTTTTCTCCATATCTAATGGGTTGTCCTTTTAGTCGCCTTTTACGACAAGCAGGACTTACTGTGGGGAAATTCTGCAAAGTGAAGCCCCCACCCACAGGGCGTTTATTATTATTATTATTATCATTATTATAGACTTTTATGCCAACCTGGCGCTCACTACTCAGTAGGACAGTACTGGGTAACATTCACCTATACCGGCATTATGCAAGGTATTAGGCTCTGTGGAAGGGTAATGTGCCAAACCAATCCGTAAAAGTACCGTAGTACATTCACGGACGGGTTTGTCACATCACTCCTTATATTGTTGTTGTTGTTGCTTGAAACGAGGTGTTATGCGTCTATTTTGGTGTATACTGGTTCGTACGACGAGACTTTTGTGGGAGCGTGGATGTTGGCTCAATGACAGAGGGCTGTGAAAGCCTAGTTCGTTTTCGTGTGCTCAGATGGTTGGTAGGAGTAGGGACAGAGGGAAGGGAAAGGACTGTTTGTGTTTGTGTGTGTGTTTGTGTATGTGTGTGGATGTGTCTTTCTATTTTACGTTTCTTGGTGTAGATGTTTTCTGGTTCATCAAATTGCTCATTAAGATCGGGTGCTCCTGGAACTGCGCGTTTAGATGGTACAGAGGTTGACGGACCTTGTGTGTCATTGAATTGGGGAGGATTGTGCACCAGAGCGGTAACAGTGACAGTGCGGCAGTTGTTCGATCCCCCCTCTCCATCAGACGAATCTGGATCCGTATGTGTGTTAAGTGTTTGTCTTTCAGTGTTAGTGTATTGTGTGTTTATGTATGTGTGTTGTGTGTCAGTAGGATGAGTGTCAGTGTATTGTTCGCTCACTGTAGATGGCTCAGATGGAGTAGAAGCAGGTCTTGTGCTTTCACATATCGCAATCGGATTTGTATTACTGAGGAACTTCCGTACTATACGACACGTGTTTATGATCACTGCCTTTTGCATAGTGACATATGTGTATTTTGGGAGACCCAAGAGACTTAAACTATTATGTAGTGTGTGTGGAATGACCCCGGTGGCACTGAGCACTATTGGAACGATGTGGACATGTTCCATTCGCCATTGTTGTTTTATTTCGGCTGCGAGGTCAGTGTATTTATCCAATTTAACTGCGTGTGTTTTTTGTAAGTTGTGTGTATTTGGAACCGCAATATCGATCAGATAGGTTGTCTTTGTGTTTTTCATTACGAAGGTGATATCTGGTCGATTATGATTTATGGTCTTATCTGTAATAATCGACCGATCCCAGTAAAGTCTACAGGAGTCATTCTCCGCTACTACTTTTGGTGTGAGCTTGTAGTAAGGTGTTTTATCGGTTATAAGGTGGTGCTTGACCGCTAGTTTCTGGTATATGATTTTGGCAACCTGGTCGTGACGGTGTTTGTATTCGGATTGAGCGAGCTGAGTACAGGCAGCTGTGATGTGTTGGATCGTTTCAGGTTTGGAATGGCATCTCCGGCATGAGTCAGATGTTATTGACGAGTCACGAAGTATGTATTTTGAGTAATTCTTTGTATGAATTACTTGATCTTGTATAGCTAGCATGAATCCTTCAGTCTCCGGGAAAAGACTTCCTTGACTCAACCAGGCGTGCGACGCTGCTTTGTCGACGTTACTCTGATTAAGATCATGTGGATGTCTCCCATGTAAAGGCTTCCGAATCCATTGCTGAATTTTGTCCTCCTTCGTGACCAAACGGCAAAAACTATCTGGCATTTCTGTGTGTGAGAGGTTTAATGGTGTGTATGCCTTGTCGGCTTGGATTATTACATTGTGTAAGTGTGATGTGTGTGTTTTGGTGTAAAAGTATTCTCGCAAGTTATGAACCTGTTTATTATGCGTGTTCCTTATGTCTATAAGACCTCGACCCCCTTCGGCTCTTGGCAGCGTCAATCGTTCTATCGCTGCTTTGGGATGATGAATTCTGTATTTGGTCATAAGGACGCGGGTCTTGATCTCGATGTTTGTCAAGTCCGTAGGCGTCCATTTGATTACCCCAAATGAGTATGTTAGCACCGGAACTGCGTAGGTGTTAATTGCTTTGATGGTTTTTTTTCCATCAAGGTGGGTGCTCAGTAATCTCCGTACACGCGTTAGGTATTGCTGCATCAGGTGTTGTTTTACAGCGCTGTGATCTATACGTTCGTCCTGATTGAATCCGAGATACCGATACGACTCTCCCTCGTCCATGGGCTGCATAACAGACTCTGGTTCGAGTTCGAATGCGACCGCATCTCGTTTTCCTCCAGAACGACATTGTGTTCGACATTTATCGATTCGCCAAACCTCGTTGGAAAGTCCCAGCAGCTGCTGTAATTGATGTTTAGTAGCTGCATAGATCTTAATATCATCCATGTACATTAGATGTGAAATGGTATGGCGCGAATTCGTTTGCGTACCTACATTGTAACCGTATTTGGTTTCATTTAACAGGCGAGAAAGTGGATTCATTGCGAGACAAAACCATAATGGACTCAATGAGTCGCCTTGGAATATGCCGCGTCTTACTTGAATAAGATCGCTTGTTGTTTTTTCATTACCAATACTCAAATGTAAGGTCGTTCGCCAGTCGGACATGATCGTTCTAAGGAAGTTCACGATACTTGGGTGTATTTTGTACAGCTCCAATACTCTCCGCAACCAGGAGTGCGGGACCGAATCAAATGCCTTTTTATAATCAATAAACGCTGTGTACAGGTTACGTTTTCTCCCTTTCGCTTGTTCCAGTACTACGGAGTCAATCAGAAGCTGCTCTTTGCAGCCTTGTGACCTCTTTCGACATCCCTTTTGTTCTTCTGTCAGTATGGTGTTAATCTGACAATGCTCATTGATCTTTTCTGCCAGACAGGACGTCAAAATCTTATACACTGTAGGCAAGCAGGTGATAGGCCTATAATTCGCAGGATTTTTTGTATCACTGTTTTTAGATTTCATGTACGTGATACCCTGCGTTAGGAACTTCGGTGTCAGGTTTGGTGTTTTTATAAATAGTGTAGTGTTCAGCGAGATACTTGTGTGTTGATGTAAAGTGTTTGAGCCAGTAGTTTTGTATGTTGTCGATGCCAGGTGCCTTCCAGTTATGCGATCTCTGTAAAGCTCTGGAGACGTCCTCTGTAGTAATGTCCGTATAGGGCATCTCCGGAAGATGTTCGTTATTCCTGTACTCTGTATCGATCCAGCTGGCTTTGTCATTATGGTCAATGGTGTTGGACCATATATTCGCCCAGAAACTATGGAGTGCGTTCTTCTCCGGTAGACCATTACTGTCAGTTACCGTGTTCGTTAGAGACTGATAAAACCGTCTCTCGTTTCTGCTGAACGCTTGGTTTTGTCGTCTGCGTTCAGTACTGGTCTTATATCTTCGTAAGCGCTTCGCTAGTGCTGTTAATTTTTGGTGAAGCGTATCTCTGATCTCTGTGAGTGTTTTATTGGGTTCCTCGTATTGTGTGTGTACTGTGTGTTTGTGTAATATGTCGTGTATGTATTTGTTGAGCCGTTTGGACCTCGTACCCTGTTGGTATTGGGTGATCCTGCCGAGGTTGCATCGGATGTTGCTGATGCGTTTATTCAATCGTGTTTCCCAGGCAGGAGTTTTGTGTTCCTTCGAGTTGTGCGCTACAGGTGGTGTTACATCGGACCCGTTACAACGTATAGCTGCAACGGCTCCACAATAGATAGCTGTGTGTAACTCGATAAAATTGTCACATGTTTCTAAGTGTTTAGGCAGTATTGTATTGTTCAATATCTCAACGATCTCAGCCAATCTACGTGAGGTGTGTTGTTTAGGCAACAAGTACCTATGTGTGGGGTCCGTCCCTTCAAATTCAGTAAGCGCTGTGTTAAATTCCAGTTCGATCTTTTGCAGTAGGGTGTCATTTACTGCTGTCTCATGGTGGTCAGGCTCATTCTCGACAAGTTGTTGAGTGTCGTTTTGTGTGGGGCTCTCCATTTCTGGTGGGCCGTCGTCCTGACTTTCTTCATTTTGAGCAAATTGATGTGCGACTTGTGTTTTAATCGTGTTTATGAGGGAGGAAGGGATAAGGTTATTGGTAAAAATGACACGTTTTTGGTCTGCCAGTCTCTGTTCAGTGACGCGACTAAGGTGAGGGTAGGTGCGCGCGAACTCTTGATGTAATTTCGTACGGTAACCAGTTTTGTCCGTTTCAAGTCTAGTAACTTGGAAGTATGTGCGTACGATGAATTCATTCAGTTCATCTGTCCATTGCATACGCACACGCTTCTTACCAGCTTTAGTGGTCCCCAAAGGATGCTCCGAGGAAACACTTAAAGTCGGCTGAGCCAAAGGTGTTGGGGGCTCCGTAAGTAGGGCAGTAGCATTTTGGCTGAAGGTGTTGTTACAGCTGACAGGTGGCTGCCTAGAACCCAACCTGTCGTCACCGTGATCTGAGCTGTCACATTCAGTGGTGACCCTGATGCGCCCGGTCGCTCCACCGGCAGCGGCAGTTTTCCGAGGCCTTTTTCTTGTTTTCACCATCCTAATGGGTTGTCCTTTTAGTCGCCTTTTACGACAAGCAGGACTTACTGTGGGCAAATTCTGCAAAGTGAAGCCCCCACCCACAGGGCGTTATTATCATTATTATTATTATTATTATTATTATTATTATTATTATTATTATTATTATTATTATTATTTAACAAGTAGTTCTTGATTTTCATTTTGTTCCAATGAATTGATTGGGCGTTTCAGGGCTATTCGCTCATTAGAATTCCCACCTTCGTTTTGAGTTTCTTTGATTAATAAAATATCTAAAGTGATAGTTAACCTGGAAACTTCCACTATCAGAAATAATTAAAACCCTTTTATGTTCAGTAGACTTACCACTTCCAGGTCTGTAAACATCACTTTGATTTTTTAAATAATCGAATTTGGTCTGAATTGCATTTGACGCAGCTTCAATTCTTTGTTCAAGTGAATTTGGTCTTTCTTCAACTACACTGTTTTGAGATTCTTCATCAGCATCATTCCTCCGCATATCATAATTTGATTTCATTAAGTCATCAGCCGTAACTAATGTTTTTTGTTTTAGCGGATCAAGAGAGTAACGATTTTCAAACCTATTTGTTACATCTGATGAGAATTCTCGCGTAGATAAAGAGTCTAGTCCATAGATTCCCAACGGGGGCAATATCAACCCCCCCCCCAGTGGGCACTGGAGCTTTCCTTGGGGGCGGTAGCGAATAAAGTAGTCAAGAGGAGTGTTCAAATAAATAAATTAATATAATAAACTAAAGTAGCGGAAGCATTGTGATCACTTTTGAAAAATAAAAAATTTTTTCCTTCCAAAATAAAATTTTTTACGCACCTTTTACGTTTTAGGTGTCTGCCCGACCGTCAATCTGTCTGTCCGTCTGTGTGTCGCCAGTTTGCACCAACTAGCATAACTTCTATAATTTTTCAAGAACTATTCGATAGTTTCAAAAACTATTCGATAATTTTTAATGAAATTTTCAGAAATTATGCAGTTTGGTTCCTAGATGGTCCCCTACAAATTTCATTGTATTTGGAGTAATGGCATCCACCGCGCTACCATGAAATCCCACTAAATGTCAATATCTTATTTACTGCTAGTCCCACTTCGCTCAATTTTTAACTTCCCATAGGAAATGTGTCCGATTTTGCGAATCGCTAATTTTGACATATCTCCACGTTTCAAGGTCACTAGAATCCGAATCCATCATTTTAGCGTGATGTCTGTACGTGCGTTCGTTAGTTCGTTCGTTCGTTCGTTCGTTCGTTCGTTCGTGAATTTTTTTCGTCTCGCATATCTCGAGAACAAATGATGATATCAACTCCGGACTAATTACATTAGATGCATAATCAAAAAATGAAGACCGGATAAAGTTTTCAGCAAATTCGGATTAGCGGTTTGTTTTTTGTGGTAAAAAAAAAAAACAGAATTAACTTTACCATAACATTATTATATAATAGCCTAAGAACCTTCCTTGATGTTAAAAACACCAGTAACCAGTATTTTATTAGGATTTTATAGTATTATTTTATTATTGTATTAAAAAAAAAAAAAAAAAAAAAAACGCAATAAGTAACTGTTTTTGAAATATATTTTGTCTCGCATATCTTGATAACAAATGATGTTATCATTTGTTTGATAAGGGTGGGACCCCCACCCTTAGGTACAAAAGGCGAAGCCCTCGGCATGGTGCAAAGGGCAAAGCCTCTATCGGGGGCCCAGGGGAGAAGTTGCCTGAAATGAAAAAAGAATTATTTATGTACAGTAGTCTCTAGTCTTTAAGGACACTCAATGGGAAGTTGACAGTGTGGGTAGACCTGTCCCCCAAATTTTTTATGAATCGTTTTGTTTATTTATTTTTATTAATTTATATACCTATATTAAATTATACAAAGATATATTGGGCATTAAGTTACCAAGGTGCTTTTACGAGTACGAGGAAGCTGTGTGTCACACCTCATTGGCAGCGTATTTTTAAGTATAATAAACAGATAAATTAGGTGTAGATAATATGCACCAATATTTTAGTATTTTATATAAAATTAATTATTATGGGCTGGAGTTAGGGACTAGGGAGCGTTGAAATTTCTGTTCTACACTAAAGGAGGCGATGATCCAGACAAGGTTGGGAATCTATGGTCTAGTAGGATGAGCATATGGGATTTCGGCCCAGCGACTTTTCCGGCTATTCTTTTTCATGAATATTGCTTATGGTGAGTAATGTTCGAAAATATAGGTATTAGGTCTCTACCCCCTATATTATCAGAGATATGAGGGTAAGAGCCCTTAGAATTAAAATTTTTTTCTTCAAAACTATTTATAATAATTAGATAAAATTCACTTAGGACTTTAATATAAACTAGCTTTATATTATACAGTTT
Organism: Brachynemurus nebulosus; assembly: GCA_035578155.1. Taxonomy (NCBI): domain Eukaryota; kingdom Metazoa; phylum Arthropoda; class Insecta; order Neuroptera; family Myrmeleontidae; genus Brachynemurus; species Brachynemurus nebulosus. Next base: position 1,453,057 of record JAPWDM010000038.1, read on the forward strand.
TTTACATTCGTATAACGTCATTTTCTACATTAAAATAATAATAATTGACTTTTTGAGTGTGCGTTTTTTAGACCATCCCCTTAAGTGGCACCTACCAAAAAAATATATGCTATTTAGCTCCAGCAAAGTTATCGTGTGTAAAAATTTCAACAAGGTTAGGTTAAGTAACCAGAAGACACCTCCACGAAAAAACCAATGTCTGATTTCGATGGCTGACTTTCGTATTTCTATGCATTTTTCGACGCTGTAAATTCCTATATGCCCAAAATTTTTGTATAAAGTCCAAAGTATCCCTAAGATAGGTGTAAAGTTATGAATATGTATCAATATCATTACAGAATGAAATATTAATGGGCAGTTTGGAACCCGCCCGCCCAAGGGTTTCACTAAGGGTGTATATTTGCAGAGTGTATATTTCTGGTCTTAAAAGGTTTTCTAATACTTCTTATGAATTTGAGATGGTTTCAACCGCTTAGACAAGTACGGACAGAGCAATCGAAGGTTGCTCTGCTCAGTGTGTGGCGACCAATGCGGTATAAAAACAATAACAATTTGCTATACCATATCTTCCTCCACTTCCGTCCAGCATAGGGTAATTTTCGCCCTTTCAAGACGTTAATACTTCGGCTGCGTTCATTCTGCACTGCCTTACCCTTGCATTCTCAAGAGCTTGCAAGCAGAAGTTTTCATAACGTAAATCTATGGCCAAATTGGTATAAAAGGGGTGTAAGGGTTTACCAACCCCTTCGGTGAGTTTTACACCCTTTGCGGAGTGTTTGGCAATAATATAAGGGCTGGTGGATTGCAAAGTACCCATTCATATTTCTTTCGGTAATGGTATTGATATTCATAACTTTACACCTATTTTAGGAATATTTTGAGCTCTATACAAAAATTTAAGGGGTACAGGAATTTTTTTGACCCCGGATTTGCACTCAGCGTCGAAAAACGCATAGAAATACCATAGTCAGTCATCTAGATCACGATCTTGGTTTTTTTGTGGGCGTGTCTTATTATTACTTAACCTGAATTTACATTTTTTTAAGACACCTTCCACCAACCTGACCTTGCTGAAATTTTTACAACTATGTTAGAGCCAAATAGCATATATTTTTTTGGTAGATGTCATTCGAGGAATTGGCAGTGGCGACGCGTGGGAATAGACAAGGAAGACAGTGTCTCCCCAAAAAAAATTAAATTTCACAAAATTTAAAATCTTTTATAAAATTTTACTGTCTAATTTTTATAATATTGGTCATTTCTAATACATTCACATTTTCAAATAAAACGTATGTGCATGAATATACAATATATTATGTATATGCGTTTACAAACATATTATACAACTAGCCGTATGCCCGATGGGATTTCCCATCTGCAACATCTTTTATTAGGTACTCACTTTCTGCTCACTTTTAATGTTTTTCAAAAGCCTAAATCAGTATCCACGTTTCTAACTTCAAAAATGACGAACTTCCCATATGAACTTTAATTTTCTGTTTTAACCCCTTAGGGAATAAATTTCCAGAAACAACTGACTTTTATTTATAAATAGAAGCCTAAACGCCAATTTTCGTAACCCCTGTGCTTAATTGCGTCCTTCTAAACCCAACAGTTTAGGTTGTGCGTTGTCCGTCAGTCAAAGTTAAAGATTCATTAAATAAGATATTATTTATTTTAATAGCCATAGTAACATATTTCTATATACCACTAACTTCAAAAATAACGAATTTACATACAAATTTTCATCCCCTATTAAACTCACTTAGGGGACGAATTTTCAAAAATCCTTTCTTAGTCCTCACCTACGTTACATAGGAAACTCCCATGCAAAATTTCATTCTTCTAACCCAACGGTTTACGCTGTGCGTTGTCTGTCAGCATAGAATTAATGATCTAAAGTAAATATTAAATGATAATAGGCAGCTTGTCCCAAAATTAAACAAGAACAGACCTCAGAAAGAGACTATTACGACTATTAGAGACTATTTAGAATAGTCTCCAAGGTTTCCAACCACATATTATAAATATACTCCCCCTTTAATTTTAAAAAGTTCATATTAAAACTAGACACTTTTCTTAAAATTACCGAGCAAATAATTATGTTATATCAGTATAATCAATATTTATCAAAATGGCCGGTAATAATTTTGACATTTTTAAAAACGATAGGAAAATTAGTGAAATTATTGAGGAAAATAATAATAGTAATTACCAAAAAGACAAAAACATGAAAAATGAAAATAGGGATAGTAAAAAGAAGCAATTTAAAAAACTGTGGAAAAAAACGTATTATAAAAACTAAGCGGAACAGTGGCTTTGTCATAAACTTCAGTGGGAAAAAAGGTTTCGAAAGAAATATTCGTTATATTTTCACAGTGTAACAAATTTTGTTACAAAAAAGTGCCACAACGAATTCAAGAATGATTGCATTACAATTTTTGGAATCTTGGCAACAAAATGTTGGAAAATAACGTTTTGCATGACTGTTGTCAAAAAATTTCACTTGAAAAACAGAAAGTAAGCGTCAGTTTTTTTTTTTGGATTGTTGTGTGTTACGCCTAAATTTTTGTAGCAACTTCTATTGTTTGAACCTTGGGCACAAATTGTAACCCGTATATTAAATCCAATATTTTCTAAACATTCAGTATTTTTTATTAGAATTCTCTGGAAATATTCTCCTTTCATTGGTTTTTTCGGAAACAAAATAATTTATAATAAATTTATAATTATTAAATAATCCCCGTATCAAAAATGTCACTATGTATTTCCCAATATTACTGTTTCTTTGGAATCCGTTATCTCCAACGCCGTCGATCTCATCCGTGATTGAATTATATCGTATACTACGCTTGATAGCAATTTCATCAAATAAAATTGCTATATATCTATCCTCACAATTCATTTTTTCTACATGTGATTTTAACATTTCAAATAAAGTAAAATTGAAACCGGGTTTTAGGCATCTTAAAACAGTCCAGTTTGAGAGAGATACAATAGAGAGCAAATTAAAACTGAGTTTCTCCCTCATGACTTTATACCCTGTAGGAGAGCGGTAATAAAGATTTTGTGCAAGAATTTTTTGTTCTTCTGGCCATTTTCGTTGGCTGGTTTGCAAAAGCATTTTAGAAAATATTTTGGCGTCATTATTAACGTCTAGTTGATTAATTTGTTTTAAAATATCTATTGTTGATTTTTGGAAAATTTTTTGACAATAGTGGTTCTAGCATTCTGTCGTTTCTTAAATTTTTGTAAAGTTGCATTTTTACGTTTTAGTTCACGTATTATAATTTTTAGGTGAAAACATTCTTTAACTTTATTTAAATATTTGCGATAATAAATGTATTCCTTGTTCGTATAATCACTGTGTATTTTGGCTTTTGAAATCGGAATTTTTTGTTGGAGAACGAAGAAGTGCAATTTCTTTTAACGTAAGATCAGAGCATTGATTTGATTGGGAAAGACCTGTATACTGTATATAATTAATCTTTTTCTTCGTTGGGGTACACAAAAAGTTTGTTTCGGCTGTTAAAAATAAAGTTGGAACCGCATTTTTTTACAATTTTTTTTTTTTGGCATATTCAGTGATAAAATGTTTGCCACAAATGGACAAATTTCTTAAATGAGAAATATTTGGTTTAATCAAGTCACAGTTATCTAACCAAATTGTTCTTAAAGACGGATCTTTTGGAAATTTAAACAATTTTAGTCCTGGTTGATTACGTCTTGAAGCTTGACAGGATGTAACAACACACTTAATTCCGGTTTTATTATCTTTCTTTGGTTTACTTCTTTCCATTTTAACTTTTTATTTTTAATAACAAAGGAACGTAAAAATGTTTACCTTAGAATTAATATAGCTTAAAGAAATAGTTCAATTTTAAAGAAATTAGTATTTTTTATTGAAAACACTTTCTGAAACAATTTTATATTTACACGAAACTATAAAAAAAGTTTAAAAAATACTATGAAAATGAATAAAATACTTGTTTTATTATAATCTTTTACAAAACACAAAATCCGAATAATTTTACAAATTGCCTTGGACGTTCAAAAAACCATTATAATATTGTAAAAACTCAACCTGCCTGACAATTTTTTTAAAAATTTATTCTATTTATTTAAAAATTATGGTTACCGTCGTTACCCATCCAGGCACTCCTACTGAAAAACATTAGAACCCACCGATTCAACATTGGAACCCACCAAGCTGTGGACAAATTTTGACATTGTATTTTATATCTATTTTAGATCATTAATCCTATGCTGTCAGTCAGTCAGTCAGTCAGTCAGTATTAGAAATTTATTAAGTAGTAGATAAAATATACACCATACAATATATTATACATATATAAACTGATACACAAATGTGAAGCTCTGTTGATGGTTACATACATATACAGCAAAGATTCTTTTTATAATACACCCTGATCAGATAGAAATGAAATTATATTGCTATCTCTTTTAAAATAAAAATTCAGAATATACAGGTTGATAACTAAGACTTGCGATTTCGATGTGTATAGAATACAAATGTATATGATAATTGTTTGCAATACATTTTAGTGCAAAATATTTAATAATCAGTTAAAAATTTATACTCTTATAAAAAGTAAACGTATTTCGTATTAAAAATGCATTTCATATTTAATAGGTGGAACATCCTGTATACAAATTGTATATTCGTAATACATGTTTGAATGAATAAACAATATATTTCTTTCTTTCTTAAAAAGATTACGAAATATGTTTCTTTCTTTCTCGCACGTGTATTATAAAAAGAATCACTGCTGTACCTCAAACAAGTCTATTTAAACGCAAAAAAGACAATTTTAAAAAAGTTTCTCCTTGCTCTGTGTATATGTATGACACAAACTACCTACATATTTCAAACATTTACACACACATCTACAATGTATGTAATATTCTCCAACTTTTTACATCATTAGTATTCAAATACTAAGAATAGTCCAGGAGGTATCGGCGGATGAGTACCGAAAACTATTCCACCTCAATTTTTTTATGCGATCCTGTTCAAATTGCCCTACTGATGATATAAATGCATGTTGCCATGGGGCAACCCGGAGCCATATTGTTTAAACCGAAATTGTTTAAACAATTGCAAGGAATTATTAGTTTTCAACCGGACAAATTTTTTTATATTCTTTATCGAAATACAAATAACAAAGGTCCTATGGTTTTTCACGATGAAGTTAATATTTTTAGAGATATGAATTTTTAAAGGTTCGAAAAATCTCAAGTTTGGGTACTTTTGACCCATGAACAATTTATTAAAAAAAAAAATATATATATATATATATATATATATATATATATATATATATATATATATATATATAATATTTTCCTTTAATTCTTTATACAATAGTTAATACTTACTAATATCCTTAATAGAGATTTAAAAAAATTTCATTGTTTATACCTGTTTTTTAATTGTTAATTTCGCGCGCTCATAAGTATGCGTCGCTTACCTTTAAGTGTTTTTTCAACCGGACAAATTTTTTTTATATTCTTTATTGAAATACAGATAAAAAGGTCCTATGACTTTCCACGATAAAGTTAATATTTTTAGAGATATGAAATTTTAAAGGTTTGAAAAATCTCGAACCTTTAAAAATTCATATCTCTAAAAATATTAACTTTATCGTGAAAAGTAATAGGACTTTTTTATTTGTATTTCAATACAGAATATAAAAAAAGTTTGTCCGGTTGCAAAAATACTTAAAGTTATTTTAAAGGTAGGCGACGCATACTTGTGAGCGCACGAAATTTACAATTAAAAAACAGGTATAAACAATGAATTTCTTTTAAATCTCTATTAAGGATGTTATTAACTATTGTATAAAGAATTTAAAAAAAATAATATTTATATTTTTTTTAATATATTTTTCATGGGTCAAAAGTACCCAAATTTGAGATTTTTTGAACCTTTAAAAATTCATATCTCTAAAAATATTAACTTTATCGTGAAAAACCATAGAACCTTTGTTATTTGTATTTCAATAAAGAATATAAAAAAAAATTGTCCGGTTGAAAAATAACAATTCCTTGCAATTGTTTAAACAATTTCGGTTTAAAAAATATGGCCCCGGGTTACCCCATGGCAACATGCATTTATATCATCAGTAGGGCAATTTGAACAGGATCGCATAAAAAAATTGAGGTGGAATAGTTTTCGGTTCTCATGCGCCGATACCTACTGGACTAGAAAGATTTTGGAATAATTTTTTCTTATCTATATGTAAAATGTAGTAATCTTTCTAATAGTATAAAAATTATCAAATTATGTTCAGTATTTTTTGAATAATAATAATAAAACTGAAACAATAATGCAATATCATATCTATTCACGACCAAGAAAGACACAGATTAAATTGTCTAAACACTCTAAAGGTATCCATTTGCTATTCTATATACCCTAAATACGTAGTATACGTATACGTACAATATACATACACATAACAGCAGTCTATTTTATGTATCTTATTGTTGCACAAAATTCAAATATTTTTATTGTTAGTTAACTGCTTGTTTGCTTTTGGTTCAGTTAAATTCTTAAATATTTCTTAATTAATTTTAGATTTTGTTATTTATTATTTAAACATTGGAAACTTTTAATAAAATTTGTAGGTATTTATTTTCGATTTGTTTTTCTCTACTATCTGATTAAGTTTTTTTACATCAGATGTTTTAAATTTTTCCTTTTTTCTTTAGAAATACCTGTAATAATAAAATACGAACCTAATTTAAAGCTACAATATATCTAAAGGACTAATTTCAGAACTAATTATTTTAAAATTCTAAATTTTTTTAAGACCGTTCATTACATCTTACATTTGTACCTACTCGCTTGGTGGAGTAGGTACAAATGGCTGATCAAAAATTTTAACATTTTTATTTTACAGTCAAAGTACTGAGTCAGAAGGTCTGTTAAAGAAAAAAACTTTAATAAGGCTTAGGAAGACTACAGATTTCGAAATAAAAATAGACACAAAATAAGTCTATTTAAAAATATGGTAAAAAAGACTGTCTCCCCAGCTAATAATTTTACGTGCCGCCACTGGAAATTGGACTAAAAATGCACCCTCAAAAATTCAGTTATTATGTTAATGTAGTAAATGACGTCATACGAATGTAAAAAAAAATGTATAATATAAAGCTACTTTATATCAAAGTCCTATTTGACTCTCATTTAATTATCTTCAATAGTTTTGAAGAAATAAATTTCAAAATTAAGGGTTTTTACCCCCATATTTCTGACAATATAAGGGGTAGGAGCGCCTATATGATGCACTAAGAAATGTTGCAAAATAGTTAATGGAAAAGGTATCAATCTAAGAAAATTTAAACTCGTATATCATGACCAAATTTAGTTTTCGGACAAAACATCGTATATAATATATAAAAGAATTTCTTGAAAAAGTAACGTTTTTATCCACATAAGGCTGATCGTCCATTGAATGCGGATATGTGCGAGATTTAATTCTGACGAATACGCATGTAAACGAACAAACAAAGAGACGTTTTCAATGGACGAGGACGTATTGCTTCACAGTTGTTTGGATCGTTCGTCCGTTTCCATGCGTATTCGCATGGAAATTAATACGGGAAAATTTAATACAATTTTAAAGTGTTCTTACTATTAATAAAAATAATATTAACATTTTTCATCTAAAATTAAAAAGCTTTGCTGTTGGCGCCCTCTTTGAGGGTACCCGATTTACCAAAAGGTCTGGTGCTATATATGTGATGTTGAAAAAAACCAGATTAGAGATTACAGAATTATTTTATAATTAAATAGTAATTCTTTGTCATAAAACAGTAGTATTCAAAAAGTACCATAATAATGAATAAGAAATAATTATGGAGAAAGGTTTGAGTAATTTTATAATTATAACTTTTTAACAGCTACAATTCTCAAATAGGTTTTATAAGCTTCAGTTTCCTGATTCTTCTTTCTCCAGTTTTTACAGACACTGAAAGCGTTACAACGATTTTTAGAGTAACATATACCTATATTTGAATATCCCTCTTATCCCCTCAAGTATTTCTTATTATATTTAGGTAGATGTGGCTATACAAAAATGTAGATTATTGGGAATTTGTACTAAAATTTTATAATTCTATTGTCTCTGCAACAATATAGAGTAATTTAAACTTGACACTAAAACTTACATTTTTTGTTATGGAACAGTTACTAATTTTCATAAATAAATTATTTTTTGGCCCCCCTTAAAACCTAGCGCTCGGGGCACGTGCCTCTGCTGACACCCCCCCCCCCCTCGATGCGTCCGGCCCTGATTATGATATATTTATGTTATAATATCTTAAAATATAATAAAATAAATATTGTTTAATGATTTATATCACATTTTTCTTTTTTTTTTTTGGAAAACTGGAGGTTAATGATCAGCCCCGACGAGAGGGTGGGATAGCCGAGGTTGCAGCCCAGGTTCCGAACTTTAGGACGGGACCCGTAGCTGTCGGTAACGGGCCTAGTAAAGAAGTTAACAGTTTTTTTGTTCATTACTTAGTTTTTGAAGGAAAATTTAAAAAAAATGGGGTTATTTCGGAGGCCCGCCATTTCTCTCTACGACCGGACGACCCTGTTCATGGTATGGAGAAACATATATAAAAGAAATTGCAATACAAGAATCAGATCGATCGGATGATTTGTCTTCAAGTTTAAGTGTAGCAAATTTTAAAAATGTAGTTTCGAGAAAAACGGGTTTAAAGTTTAAGTTACTGATTAGACTATCGGAATATGCAAAAAAAATCGATTTATTTCAGTAAACTCGTATATTGAACAAAAAAGTGAACTGTAAACTCATACTTACTAAATACAGCAGTAGCTTGTAGTTTAAAATATTTAAATGTCTGCTTCATGTCTATTGTCTACATAGGTACCAAAGGTCAAAAAGTGTAACATACATAAATCTTAAATTCATAGTGATGAAAATACAGTATTTAATATGTTTTTTGTGTTTCCTGAAAACTGTGATTTTTGATATACGTGTTTGGGACAGAGAAGTCGCGACATACTTTACCCGGCTAGACTCTTTCTTATATGACGTGAAACAGAATATTTCCCCGCGAAGCTTTTATAGCACTGTGTACACTCAAACATTTTAATAAATGTGTAACAGCCCAAGAGCCCACGACGGCCAGACCTTCGTTATTTTATAAAAGCTGAAAGTTTCTCTGTGCATGTCCCTTATACAGGTAAGAACGACCAGCGACTATAGAGATTGGGTTGTGGTTACTTGGACAGCTAACAAGTAGTAAAGGTGTGTAAAATAGTACCTTAAATTCGTTAAAGTATAAAGCTCGTTTTTTTTTTTTTATATTTTCTTCGGGATAACTTTAGAAATCTCGATCCATTGCCGGACACTTATGACAGTTGCTACCCCCTGCCAGACACCCCTAAACTTTAATAAATTATAATTATACTTTCGTTATAGTATAAAAGCTAAATTTTATATATGTTACATGGGGACCTATAAAAAAATGTTACCTCAATAGCCAGACAGTTTTAATGGTTTTTACATCTTGCCAGACACATTGAAAGTCCGCAGTAGGTGCGGGCGCGAATGCTTAGTCGATTACGATCTTTTAAGATATCTAATAAAAAAATAATTTTATTACGTTCATAGCCATGTTATATAAAGTAAAAAATGTTATTTTAATATGCTAAAATACAAAAAAATTTGCGAAGTGCGTGCCGGACACGCATTATCAAAGTTACGTGGTCAATAGCTAATTTTTCACAAATTTTAGGATCGAATGTAGGAAAATTAATAGTACGTATCGACGGCTTACTGCTAGAACCACGTATGCCGATTTTTCACTGTTTTAAGATAATTAGATATAAATGTTCAGAATCATCTTATACTGATCATAGGCTAATAAAAATTTCATTTTAATTATCAGAATGAAAGTTTTTTTAAAAATGTCACACTAGTGGTCCCCCTTAAATAAAAATCTTAACGTGATGGAACTTTCTACTATTTTTTACAATTACTATCCCAAAATTTATCAGAAAGTGATTAAACTTGATGAGAAAATCTGATGTTGATCTGTGTTCTTACAATTAAAAATTTTACAAATTTTTTAAATCTATTTTTTATGGTGTACATAAATATCTAAACTACCTATTTAAAAATTCTATAAGTAATAAATTATTTTATGGCATTATGGTTTTTCTATACAAACTGTACATACGTACATCATATGAATACAAACACAAACAATATGCACATAACATACAAATTAATATGGAAAGAGATGGTAATTATTATTAATACTTATATGTACCACAATTTGCTAAATTAATACATTTAATGCCACCTAGCGAAATAAAATGGAACTTTACGTGATTGTACTGTATATTATAATATACAAAGACAATGTGCAATCCAGATTATATAACTTGGAAAGTACCGCCAACTAAGCAAAAACGACGCGCGACGGTTAAATTTTGAACTAAAAAAACTACAGGAGCGAACGAACCATAAGGTTTCAATAGTACACTGGGTATGCTTGTTTAAATGAAAAAATATCTCACTGCCTAACATTTTTTAGTGGAAAGCGCCACCGATGTGTATAGGGAGTTAATGATCACTTATGAGAAATTAATTGATTAATTGTGAAAAATTAGCTATTGACCACGTAACTTTGATAATGCGTGTCCGACCCGCACTTGGCGATTTTTTTGGTATTTTATCATACTAAAATAACATTTTTTACTTTATATAACATGGCTATGAACGTAATAAAATCATTTTTTTATTAGATATCTTAAAAGATCGTAATCTACTAAGCATTCGCACTCGCACCTACTGCGGACTTTCAATGTGTTTGGCAAGATGTAAAAACCATTAAAACTGTCCGGCTATTGAGGTAACATTTTTTTATAGGTCCCCATGTAACATATATAAAATCTAGCTTTTATACTATAACGAAAGCGAAAGTATAATTATAATTTATTAAAGTTTAGGGGTGTCTGGCAGGGGGTAGCAACTGTCATAAGTGTCCGGCAATGGATGACGAGATTTCTAAAGTTATCCCGAAGAAAATATAAAAAAAAACGAGCTTTATACTTTAACGAATTTAAGGTACTATTTTATACACCTTTACTAGCTGTTACCTGCCCAAGTAACCACAACCCAAACTCTATAGTCGCTGGTCGTTCTTACCTGTATAAGAGACATGCACAGAGAAACTTTCAGCTTTTATAAAATAACGAAGGTCTGGCCGTCGTGGACTCTTGCTCTATAAAGCCCAACTGGTCGTAAAAGATTAATTCGGATTTGTAATTTAGAAGATTTATATGATGGAGATTTTCTTTAGATTAGTAGATAAACTATAAGAGAACTACAGCATAGTAGAACCCCAATTTCCCTAACTACTTTTTCAGGTCGTCTTAAAGTATGTGACTCACAAGGAAAGGTCTTGAAATGATAATTCCCGATTTTGATGAAACTTGGTAGGTGTGTAGAATAGGCAAAAAGAAGGGACAGTTATTTTTTTACCGGCCATCTTCCACTTTTACGGGGTAAAACCAGCCCTAAAGTTGGAAGTTGAAATCGTATTTCTTAAAATATCTGGAAAACTTTAAATTGACGAAATGTTACTCTTTGAAAGACCTATTCACCTGTATAGGTTACGCCAGGGTCGGGCTCATAATACGGGGTGGTGGGGTGAAAATGGGGGTAAATTTTCTTATACAGCTTGAGTGATTCAGTATATCAACCTTTTGTTATCATAAATAAAAAGAGCACCAAAAATTAAGGGAAACGGGTCTTTGCGTTTTTCCGAAATATGTGTGGTATCCAAAACATATAAAGAGGAATAAAATAGGGTAGATTATATATGTATTGCACTATTATTGATTGCAAATATCTTCTATATTTTTTTATTTTTATGTTCATTTCATCATAAAAATGTAAATATTTAACCAAATATAGGTGTACATGGTTAAATTACCAATTAAGTATGTAATTACTATAATAATGATAATTTACATTTTCATGATGAAATAAACATAAAAATAAAAAAATATAGAAGGTACGTGCAATCAATAATAGTGCAATATTATTTATCCAATTTTTTTCCTCATATGTTTTAGATACCATACATATTTCGGAAAAACGCAAAACGCGTTTCTCCTAATTTTTGGTGCTCTTTCTATTTATGATAGTAAAAATTTGATCTATTGAATCATTCACGCTGTACAGGAAAATTTACTCTCATTTTCCCCCACCACCCCTTCTAATGAACCCGACACTGGCTTAACCTATACAGGTGATAGATCTTTCAAAGATTAACATTTCGTCAATTTAAAGTTTTCCTCTATCTATTGTGATTTATTTCAAGTAAAAAATCACGGAATTAAAAATTTAGTTCCCTCATTTTCACGCTTTCCGACAATGGAAACCTCCTGCAATTTTTTCTCGATTGGTAATTATTGCATCATTTATTTAATTTTATGCAATGAGAGTTAAAAAGAAAACGTCAAAAACCCACAAAATGAACTTATCAGAAAATCCATTTACGATAAAATTTCATATTTTTACGTAGTTTTTGGAGAATGCGACAGACTTACAGCCCTCAACTAAACCTAGAGAGCTGAAAATGTTTGTATAAATTGAGTTGTATTCAGGATGTACTATTTGAAAGTTTCATTTTTTAACTCCCACTCGTACTATTTTTCACTTTTTTTAAGTGCTTTATGATTTTCCAAACTTTGATCTCAACTACAACCCTCCATATGAAGTTGAGACTTAAAATTTTGTTTACGCACTGGGTTAGGCTCTAGAATGTATTTTAAAAATTTCGAAGACAAAAGAAAAATACCCCTGTCGCAGCATCTGCATAACATAGCGAATTTCCAAATCTTGGGCACTGGCGGATCTCATCTAAGACCTGTACCTATTTAAAATAATTTAGCTTTCTAAGAGAAAAAGAATTTTTAAAATCGGTTGGGTAATTAGTTTTGGTATTTTTGGGGACCCAAGAACCCGAACGAATTTTGTGCAGCATAGTTGTATCCCTCTAAAATAATTTAGTTCTCTAGCAGTGAGAAATTTTTTAGCATCGGTTCGATAGCTTATTACTGGCGTTTTCGGATCTGCAAGATCCCGGTGGACCTCATTAAAAAATCAGCTCGACCGTATATTCTAGGCGGACTTTATGTAATACATATATATATATATATATATATATATATATATATATATATATATATATATATATATATATATATATATTCAAAACCCGTTGTGTAGCATTCTACGCCGCATTTGCATCCGCAGGACAGTTGTGGATCTCAGATAACACAACCTGTACCTATCTAAAATAGTTTACCTTGGTAATAGTAAAAAGGTTTCAAAATCGGTCAGTTATTTTATTGTTGACACTTTTAGGTCCTACTGACACTTCAGACCTTACATAACGTAATCTATATGTATCTAAAATAGCTTAGCTCCCCAACAGTGAAAAAATTTTCAAAATCGGTCGGCTAGTTTATTTTTGACGCTTTTGGATCCGATGGACCCTGGCAGACTTTACATAACGTAATCTATATTTATCTAAAATAGTTTAGCTCTGTAAGAGTGAAAAAATTTTCAAAATCGGTCGGTTAGTTTATTTTTACCACTTTTGGGTCCCATGGACCCTGGCGGACCCTAAATACCGTAATGTATGTCTATCTAAAATAGTTAGTTCCCCAACAGTGAAAAAATTTTCAAAATCGGTCGGTTAGTTTATTTTTGACACTTTTGGACCCATGGACCCTGGCAGACCTTACATAACGTAATCTATATTTATCTAAAATAGTTTAGCTCTGTAACAGTGAAAAAATTTTCAAAATCGGTCGGTTAGTTTATTTTTGACACTTTTGGATCCCATGGACCCTGGCAGACCTTTACATAACGTAATCTATATTTATCTAAAATAGTTTAGCTCTGTAACAGTGAAAAAATTTTCAAAATCGGTCAGTTAGTTTATTTTTGACACTTTTGGGTTCTATGGAACTTGGTGGACCTTACATAACGTAATTTATATTTATCTAAAATAGTTTAGCTCTGTAACAGTGAAAAAATTTTCAAAATCGGTCAGTTAGTTTATTTTTGACACTTCTGGATCCTATGGACTCTGGCAGACCTTACATAACGGAATCTATATTTATCTAAAACAGTTTAGCTCTGTAACAGTGAAAAAATTTTCAAAATCGATCAGGCAGTTTATTTTTGACACTTTTGGGTCCTATGGACCGAGGCGGACCTTACATAACGTAATCGATATTTATCTAAAATAGTTTAGCTCTGTAACAGTGAAAAAATTTTCAAAATCGGCCAGTTAGTTTATTTTTGACACTTTTGGGTCCTGTGGACCCTGGCGGACCTTACATAATGTATTCTAAATCTATCTAAAATAGTTTAGCTCTGTAACAGTGAAGAAATTTTTAAAATTGGTCGTTTAGTTTATTTTTTACAATTATGGGATCAGTAAATCCTGGCGAAACTCATACAAGTCTCGTACTCTAACAGTAAGAAAAGGGTTCTAAGGATCTCATATAACTTATGGCAGTCCGTAAGCTTCTTGCGGACATCATTTAATTAATTAATTCAAATACTTTAACTTACTAACTGTGAAAAAATTTTTAAAATCGATTGGTTAATTAATTTCTGGCCTTTTTAGGTCCCGAAAACCTTGACCTCACATAAAATACCTTAAATCCATTTGAAATGGTTTAATTTTTTAACATTATTAATTATTAGTGGAAAAATTTTCAAAATCGATTCAAAATATTTTTCCGTACATACATATGTACATTGTACATATTTTGTTTTTTTTCATATTTAATAATATTTATATCATAACATAATCTTCAATTTCTTGTTTACTTAAAAATTCAATAAAAAAAAAAAAAAAATTCTTCATTACATTAGCTTAGAAAATCTGTTTAATTTATATTTTTTAACATGGGATAGAACCATGCTAATTATAATGCAATAAATGAGAAACAAAACTCTATACATGTATGTGTGTTATATCACATATATGTGAATAGTTTTCACTTGTTCTCACAAAATTCTTTAATAAAAAAGTGAAATATTTTTATACTTTATAAAGAACTGAGATATAAATATAAATTACTTATTAGACTAACAAAGAAAGAATAAAAGTGAAAATTTACATTTTCTCGAAAATACTTAAAATAGAAAGAAAATTATAAGAATATTTTCTTCATAATTTTTTTTTTCCTTTTCAACGATGTAAAAATTGAACTGCCTTATGATAGGATCGAATGATCAAAAATGGCCAGAAAACCTACTTCTGGGCATCCGACGTGTCTGGCTAACGAACTTAGCCAAGCCAATTCAGAATCCAGTCCGCACACAAAATTTCATAAGCGTTAGACGTTTCGTTCGAGAGTTATCGTGGGAACACATAAATATATATATATATATTATATATATATATATATATATATATATATATATATATATATATATATATATATATATATATATATATAAATTTTAGTGAATATCATTTTCGTATTCTAGGGACCTCAAAACAGATTTCTGCCATAGTCCCGGACTCAGATTGCGTCATGACACCTATTGTAATAGCTGAATTTCGAGTTTTCGAAATTCGCTAATACGTGACTCTAAAAGACTCTAGTGATGAAGTTCTGCCACTGCTGACGGTTTGTTTTTTTTTTGTTTTTCTTTTTTTTTGCTTTGGTATATTATGCAATGCCACAGCAGTACTCTCTGACATTATCATCGGCGTAACTACCCATAAAAAATCTAATTTTTGTGTTATTTTCAAAAACCATCATTTGAGCGATCAATTAACGAGTGATAAAAAATTCAACATTTCATGTTACACTTACGACCTAATTTGTTTCTAAAAATTCTGAATAATATAGAACAAAAGCCAGCGTACATTTTATTTAAAGGGTTTTATATCGATTGAAATTCTGTAGAAAGACACTCTGTGTATGTCTAAAATAAAGGCCGTCAACCTGGCTGAAACTTATCATCCCATAAGGACCTGCCTTGTTCCAAATAGCCGAAAAAAAAAAATTTGTAAATTTTTGAAAAAAAATTTAGTTTGTTCTTACAGTTAATTCTATCAGTTCTAAATTGGTTGAGTTTGCGCTAACTAAAACAATGTGTTCTCAGAGAAGAATTTCGAATTTCGAATTTAGTACTATTGTACTAGCATGGTGTTTTTTTGTACAATTTAGCTAATTCAAACTGGTTCTAGAACTACGCTTACAGTATTACATAATTATAAAGCAAGTATTTTAAATTGGCACATAGGTACTATTGTATAACTGTTATTTTAAATAAATTTTCTGAAAACGACAATAAATGCAATATATAAAAATGCATTTACGACTTATAAAAATGCATGCATGCACGAAATAATTCTTAAATAATCTAAAATGTTCTCAGAGTAAAATTTCGATATAAATTCAGCATGCATTTACTGCATTTGAATTGTACTGTAGTGCAAATGTATAAATTTGAATTTACTACAGAAACAAACTTTTCAATAAAAAGAGTTATTACGAAATTTACTGATTGTAAATTTTACCATAGAAGAGTCAGCTGAAGGTGCTCATTTAACTGCATTTAAATCGCCTCTTCGATTTTGATAAACTTTGCTGTGTTATAAGTAGATAAAGTAAACAATATTCTACATTTTTTTGAAAGGTGCACTAGAACCATATTAAAAATAAAATGTATTTTTATGCAATTATTTTGAACTTTTCAAATTTAGGAAAAAAATCAAAAAATATTTGATATTGTCTCAAATATTACCTAAATTTTGACGTCGGTTCTGTTTTCCTAGGTGTTATAGTTTTTGAGAAAATTGAGTTTGAAAAATTACAGCATTAACACATATTTTGGTTAATATTTCAAGGGCAAGTCAAGAATAAGGGTCAGTAACCCTATATTTGATAATCACTTGGGGTACTAATGTCACTATAGATATTATTACACACATCGATCATGGGGGTCATTTCCTTATGTTTATCTTGATATATCCTTTTAAAATTTTTTGACCTCCTTCCATGCACACGAAAAATCTGAAAAAAATACACGGGGTAGTGTATTGTCAGAAGTTTTTACAGAAAAAATTTCGTTGGTCTGCTAGATCATATAAGCGGGGAAAAATTTTTTTCTAAAATTAAAATAGTCATATTATTCTTTTCTTTTTAAAAGTTGGTGTATAGATTGTATAATATCATAATACTTTACCTTAGCTAATGTAACGAATCAATTCGTTACATTTCGTCACACACGTCAATTTTTATATTTTATCCCATTTTTATTTGGAAATCGATATCACAAATACTAAATTATTAAAATATTGAATTTCAATAAAAGATCGAATAGTATATACTATACTGACATCTAGTATTATCAGTATTAAATTCAAATGTTAAAATTACTTATATGTTTTATAGAAATTTGAAATTGGTTTATCTCTTAGAAAAAAAGGATACATATTTGTATAATTAAACATTTTTATTTTCAAAATAATTAACAAACAAATTATATAACAGATAATTAAACAAATAGGTAACTTATATGAATTAAAAAAAAGACAGTCTATCTCTTGCCGTGTGATCGTGCTAGCGTTAACATCAAAATGGAAAAGGGAATAAACCCTTATAAAAAAAATTAAAAAAAAAATATGTAATTAACGTCGAAACGTTATTGTTGAAAAAATGCATCAATTATTTAAGATAAGTAATATTTTATTTGTAATTTAAATATGTTTTTAAACTTTGGAAATTTATTTAATTTAAAAAAAAATAAAAATAAATAAAAAAAAATATTGTGCAAATAAAATAAAATAAAGGAAAATTGAAAATAAACGAATAAATAGACAAAATTTATATTTATAAAAATACATAATATATTATTCTAGTCATAATTTTAAAAGGGTAAAATTAATTTAATGAAATTTCGGAATATTTATGTTAATTTGAATCTAAAATATATGTCATTCGGTATAATACTTTCAAGATATACATTTATCACTATATTTAAAACAAAAAAAATCTTAGATCAAAATTGTATATTTTTACCAATAGGTGTGGTGATATTTTTTGAAATTGTGTACGCGATATACCAAGATATAGCGCAATATTTTTTTGAAAAGTACCGCCACACGAAACAACGAAGATGCAAATTCCATTTTGAAATAGATTGTGTAAAATTTCATAAATAATTGATTTTTTAATCATTCTAATTGTAAACGAATTATTAATTCAACTTCTTGACCTTTGTAAAAGCTTCATTGTTAAAACTTTTAGAGAATTCCCGAGCTTTGTAGTAAAAAAAAAAATTGTTTGAACCACGCTCTGCTACCATAAATGTAGCAAAAAATAAAAATTAAAAATTAAAATTTATATTATTTTGGGCTTTGGTCTTTGTTCTTTTATTGGGGTTAATTATTTGGAGGTGTAATGTGTGTTTATTGATCCGTATTGGTTAATTGCTACTTCGCATTTGGGGTCGTATTCTTTCCGAAATTTGGGTTTCGATCAGCAGAGCATCTCCAAGGTGTTGAGGATATAAAAGAGTGTGTGGCAGTGGAAGGTTATGGTCGCGGATCGTTTTCCCAAATACCACAAAGATCCCCAAATACTTTGAGATTTTCCTTTCACGAAGTTGAAGGATATAAATCAGAAATACAGAAATTTCCAAGATACGAATTTATTACAATTTAAAAGACTCAAACTATTTAGTAAGAATGGTCGAAAGTTATTTAAATTTTGACAATGAAATCTTTACAAATTTTGAAAAATTGAATAAATATTTTCTTTTTTACAATAGAATACCAAATGTATCGATTATATATAAATTTACACAGAACGTTTTAGAATTGAATTTGCATCTTAGTTGTTTGTGTGGCCATACTTCTTTGTATGCGGTGCACAATTTCAAAAACATATTGCGCGTGCAATTTCGAAGAAATATAACCACACCTATTAGTAAAAATATACAATTTTAAATTAAGATTTTTAAATACCGTTACAAATATATTTTCAGAAAATGTACCTAATGAGATAAATTTAAGATTTAAATTAATATAGACGATTAGAAATTTTATCAAATTAACTTTGTCATTTAACACCATGACTAGAAATATATATATATAATATATGAAAAATATGTTTCATCAATTTGTACGTTAATTTTTTTTTAATTTTAGAATAACTGAAATATGGAAGGCAAAAATACTATTAAAATTGAATTTAAATTCTCCCAAAAATTACGTTACGAGTAAATTTTATGAAATAAATTATATGATTTCAAAGATTTACACAGATATCACAGATATTGAAACATTTTGGAAATGGTTGCACGTGTTTTAAATTTTTCCAAAAAGGAAATGAGTAAATAATTTAATAATGAGTAAACCTAAACACTATAAATTGTTTTTTTTTATTTATATATATTTTGGAAATTTGTTTAACAAAATTTGAAATTTTTAAACCTATCTAACTACAATATCTTATATTTTAAAACTATTAAATTATCTAAATGTTATCTAAATTATCTAAATTATCTAAATTTTAATCGTTGTCCTTTTTGGCGAAATCCCCGGATAATTTCTTTTGGAAAACCGGATGAATACCAAGGTACAATACGACGTTAAATATCCAAATATAAATTATTTTACATGCTACTACATTTACTAGTTATTATTCCCTCTTCTATAACTAATTTTTTTACATATAAATTATTTTCATTTTTTAATTAAATAAATTTCCAAATTAAAAAACATATTTAAATTATATGTACGATATTAATCTCCGGCATAAAATACGACGTTAAATCTCTAAATCTAAATTACATTACGTCCTACTTTAAACTAAACCTTTACGTATAATTTTTTTTTTAAATTAAATAAATTTCCAAAGTTTAAAAACATATTTAAATTACAAATAAAATATTACTTATCTTAAATTGATGCATTTTTTCAACAATAACGTTTCGGCGTTAAATACATATTTTTTTTTATAAGGGTTTATTCCCTTTTCCATTTTGATGTTAACGTTAGCACGATCACACGGCAAGAGATAGACTGTTTTTTTTTTTTTAATTTATATAAGTTACCTATTTGTTTAATTATCTTATAATTTGTTTATTAATTATTTTGAAAATAAAAATGTTTAATTATACAAATATGTATCCTTTTTTTTTTAAGGGATAAACCAATTTCAGATTTCTATAAAACATATAAGTAATTTTAACATTTAAATTTAATACTGGTAATACCCAGATGTCAGTATAGTATATACTATTCGATCTTTTATTGAAATTCAATATTTTATTAATTTAGTATTTGTGATATCGATTTCCAAATAAAAATGGGATAAAATATAAAAATTGACATGTGTGACGAAATGTAACGAATTGATTCGTTACACTAACACATATGTATATCGCAACCAATTAAACATACAAAGCCATTAAAGAAAAAAAAATTTTTCTAATTATTAAAATTATTTTTTAAGAAAGTAGTGCGTCCAATGACCTGAAACCATGGCGTAGCAAGCGGGTGCCAGGGATGGCCCTCGCCAGGGACGCCGAAGCAGAGGGGCGCCGCCGCGATAGTTTCGTTTAATCGTCAATGTATAGATAACACCTGATTTTGAAGAAATTACTTAAAAACCTAGACTGACAAGGAAAGGGCAAGAAGTCGAAAATTCAAAAAAATCTGAAACTTTGTCAGTATGTAGAGAGTGGCTACCTAATAACATAAAAAATATCAGCTGCTGCTAAAAAACGTTTTTAAAGGGTGAACCACCCCTTCAAAGTTGGAACTCAAAAATTTAAAAATCGATGAAATTTTGTTTATACGTGCCTTAAAAAGTCCTAATAACAAATATAACATTATTTTTTGTATTTACACATTTTTAAGGGTTGAAACCACCCCTCGACTGTGTACTTAAAAATTTAAAAATTGAAGATATATTGTTTATATATATTATACAGAGCTCTAATAATAAATATAACATTATTTTTTGCATCTACAAATTTTTAGGGGTTGAAACCACCCCTTCATATATGTACTTAAAAATTTAAAAATTTATGATATTTTGTTTATATATACTATATAGAGCTCTAGTAATAAATAGAACATTATTTTTTGCATCTATAAATTTTTAGGAGTTGAAACTACCCGTTCATATATGTACTTAAAAATTTATAAATATATAATATTTTTTTTACATATACTATACAGAGCTTTAGTAATAAATATAACATTATTTTTTACATCCACAAATTTTCAAACCACCCCTAGAAGTGCGTACCTAAAAATTTAAAAATTGGCGATATTGTGTTTACATAGAGACCTAACGATAAATATATTATAAATATATTCTTTCATACAGTTCTAGGGAGTGAAACATCTCATCCAAGTTATAAACTAAAAATTTCAAAACTGACAAAATTTTGTTTATATATACAACAAACACAATTAAACAAACAATCTTACAATAAATATAATAATAATGTGTAAAATTAGCAATACAAATAACTTTTAAATAGTGTACTAGACTACTGTGTAGTAGGTACATGTAAACAAAATTTCGTCAATTTTTGTTTCTAATTTCTAATTTGGAAAGAATATTTCACCCCTATAAATGTATGGAAGCAAAAAAAAAATATGAATCCATTTTTATGTGATATATTATGTGAATAAAATATCGGTCTTTTTAAGTTTTCAAGTCGACAGCTGAAGCGGTGGTTTCACCCTCTTAAAAATGTGTAGGTATAAAAAATAATATTATATTTATTACTAAAATTCTTAATAGTAGGTATATATAAATACAATTTCGTCAATTTAAAATTTTCTAAGTACACACTTGAAGGGGTGGTTTCACCCCTTAAAACGTGTGAACGCAAAAAAATAATGTTATATTTACTATTAGAATTTCGTATAATGTGTAAAAACAAAATATCATAAATTTATAAATTTTTAAGTACACACATGAAGGGGTGATTTCAACCCCTGAAAATTTATAGATGCAAAAAATAATGTTATATGTATTACTAGAGCTCTATATAGTATATATAAACAAAATATCATCAAATTTTAAATTTTTAAGTACACCTATGAAGGGGTGGTTTCAACCCCTAAAAATTTGTAGATGCAAAAAATAGTCATATTTTTATTATTAGAGCTCTGTATAGTATATATATAAACAATATATCATCAATTTTTAAATTTTTAAGTACACAGTTGAGGGGTGGTTTCAACCCTTAAAAATGTGTAAATGCAAAAAAATAATGTTATATTTGTTACTAGAACTTTTTAAGGTACGTATAAACAAAATTTCATCGATTTTTAAATTTTTAAGTTCTAACTTTGAGTGGGTGGTTCACCCCTTAAAAACGTTTTTTAGCAACAACTGATATTTTTTATGTTATTAGGTAGCCACTCTCTACATACTGACAAAGTTTCAGATTTTTTTGAATTTTCGACTTCTTGCCCTTTCCTTGTGAGATAAAATAACAATTAAGATATATGACTACACTGGCTAGTCTTAAACTAGGCTACAAGTTTACAGTAAAAAGATTTCTAGTATTTCTACAAGTCTGGAAAACAAAGGAATTGGACGTCAGTATCGCGTAATTCCGTGAAATTCGATGAGTCATGCCCAGAAGCCCAGGTGGCTGTAAATTGAGCAAAAGAGGAGAAGACACATATGATGTGATTACCGGAAGGGGGGGGAGATTTTTTTAAGTTACCGACTCCCTTCCCTTTTTTTATCAAAGAGGGGCGCCACTTTCAATTCTGGCCAGAGGCGCCAGTCACCTCTACAGCTACAGTAGAAAAAGCTACATTTTATTTTAATATAATATCAGCCCTAAACGCATCTGGAGCCGCTACGCCATAGTTACCCCGCCATACTCTTTCTTGGTTGACATAAAATTTGAAAAACGTTCAAAAGTACCTCTTTCTCCGCAAGCTACAACAAGAATCATCCAGCTTAGTTGATGGCATGTGCGGAAATGATGTTTACAAGATGGTTGACAACCAAGTTAATCGTCTATGGATATCTTTACTTTTCTTCTAAATCCTTCTTCAAAATCAGAAGCAAGTGCAAAAAAATAGCGATTCCAATGCAGCTCTCATCTTGTTGAAAAAGACTGAATTTTAAACAACTAAATACCTCAGAAACGATTCGATTTTCAAGAGAAATCCATCGAATCTTTTCTGGAGTGTAAATATGTAATAAACAACATATTTCATAATAACTCTTATAATTGAAAAGTTTATATTTTTGAGATATAAAATAAAAGAGACCGTTTTTGAAGTTTTTTTTAACAAATAGCAGCTCCCTGTGAGACAGGAATTGTTCGTCCACGTTGACGATATCTGCTTCAAATATATACACAACGCTTTTGTGTAAAATTTCAACTGATAGAAAACTGATTTAGTTTTAGATATAGAATGAACTTCTCGGTAACTCTTGGTTTAATATCTTTGACAATAACTTTTTTTAGTATCAAATTTTCTCGTTTTTTTGTAGACATACGTTAATTGGATTAATAAGTTTACATCTATTCGTATACTTGTGTACAGTTCCATTATCTAGCCAACAGGGTAATCGTATTTTAATATATATGGATACAATTATTCCTAGCGCCGAACTTCTTCTTCTAGTATTTTTGGAACTGATTGCTATTACAGTATGTTATGGAATATATCGATTTATTGACGACATGCATTTCATGTTAGGATTTCGCGCTTCATATTTTTGGCAGGTAAGTGATTAATAATTTTAAAATTTATGTTATATTACCAAACTCGGCCACAAATTTTTGGGTAACTCGTAAATTACTAAAGATAGAAAATTGGTTAAACAAGGAAAGAATTGTAGCTTTTTATTTTCATACTAGATGTTGCCCGCGACTTCGCAAGCGTGAATTTCATAATTTAGTAAAGGTAATCTATTTTAAGTAGTTTGCTGAAATATTTTGCCCCTATTTTCTTATCATAAGCTGAAATGATAGGCTTTATTTATTGGTAAGCTCACTCATCAATCCTCTTTATTTTTAATTTCTCCCTTTGGCTAGTCATCTAGGAACAATTGAAAATTTTCAAAAACTAATTGGTCATTTTTTCAAGCACATTACATAGACTAAAAATCTAAAGTAAGCCTATTAAGAAGGTGTCAACGAATTTGTTATAGAAATAAAAAAAAGTTTGTTGATTTAAAATACTCAAATGTGATATATTTTTAAAATACCTAATATTTTGTAAACTTTACTCTAAATAAGTATCCTCCCTATTCCTATTGGAAAATTTAAATCCCTACGCCTACATCCCCTATAAGCATTGTTTTTGAACATTTCCTAAACTGACTCATTGTTGGAGACGCTAGAATAGTATAGGCGTTGAAAATGTAAACTTTGACCTCTCCCCCATTTTTTTGCGTTTACCCCTATTTTACTCTTTACAGGATAAGTTTCAAAAAATGTTGAAACATGTATTCATTAATTTATTTTTGACCTCCTTTGACTATGCCATCCAGTTTCATTCGTGTAAATTTATCCTAACTGTGAGTAAAGCTACTTTAAATCAGTTATTCCGAAACCAATAGGGCAAATTTAATTTCAAATCAATTCTTTAAAATGCTTTGCTTCGCTCGCCAACCAATTTAAAATTCTATAAAAGGTTAATTCCATGTAATGCTTCGCTCCGCTCGCCAAACGACTCGAAAATAACCATATTAATATATCTAATTTTCACACTTTGAGATCTTTCCATAGATTCCCATATTGATGGTTTCAAAATTAATTCAATTTTAGATCCTTTTCAGGATCCGAAAACCCTGGCGGAATTTTTAAAATTGTGTTCAGTTCCTCCGTAATTAAACTTTACTGCTATCCTTTTCTAGGGTGAAATTTTAGTAAAACAATTTTGAAGTTAGCATTTAAATTTTTAAATATTATTTTTATCGTAACCTAGGTAATCTTTTGTTTTTCTTTCTTTTGTTTCCGTTTATTGTTAAATTAGTATTTTTCATATATCAACTTTTTTCTTGAAATATCAATCCCCCTAAGAATATTGTGATAATTTTGACTGAGGATGTTGTTGATGTTGAGATGATGAAGCGTCTAAAGAATAAATTTATAATGTTTCACTGAAATCTGTCCCGTGGTTTTTGTGTCAGCCGTGCCCATAGAAAACCTAACTGATAATTTTATCATATAAATTCTATGTAACTTCCAAAATATTAGGTAAAAAAATGATAAAAAATACAGGTAATTAATTTTAAAAAAAAAGATTTGCACAATAAACTATAATTACTTAAAAAAAATGCTTTATGTGACCACCCTGTATCAAGTCAGAAAGCTGAAATATCACTGTCACATAGAATATTAGTAACATTTTCCAGCGAATTCAAATCTGCTGTCAAAAACACTTCAAATAACAAATTTGGTGTAAACTTCCGGTATAAATTTCGGTTAAACTTGCGAATAGTCTAATCGTCGGATCATCGGTAGTACTTTTCGACCTCGAAAAAAAATCGGGACTTGGAGGGTTTTCACTACTAGCGGCACCAATACAATCACAGGATCACCGGGTCACTTTCAAGTGTTTGGATTAGAGAAAAACAGCTGGTGAAGGCACATTACTAACGGAATGTTCTACATCTGGTTCACGTAAGTCGATTATTACAATTGTTATTCGCTTTTTCCTATGTCCACTCGTCCTAAAAATAAGCTTGTATCATTACGAGTATCGCCTTATTCTAAACGGGGAAGTCCTTTCGATACTATATCCGAGGAACACGGAAGCAGTGTCGAACTTGCTAGTTGTCCTGAACAAGACAATATTAGCACTATTAACGAAACAATTAATAATTAAACTGATACAGAATATTCTAATAACGTATTACTAAATAATTCAATTGATACAAATCTCTCAAGTAATTTAACTAGTAATAATATTAACACTACCACAATAATGGCAACTCCGACTCTTTTAGAAATATACAATAGTTTAAGAATACTCAATGCGGTAAAGGATTTACCTACTTTTGACGGGAATCCTAGGCTATTATATAACTTTTTAAACAATGTTAAGGAGCTACTAGCATTAATCCCAAATGTAGAAAATAGTAGTTATGCGAAATTTATTCTTAGGCCAATTAGAAATAAGATAGTCGGCCAAGCGAATGAAGTACTAAATATGTATGGTACCTCAATTAACTAGCATGAAATCAAGCAAATTCTCGTATTGCATTATAGTGATAAGAGAAACGAAACTTCCTTAATTAGGGATTTACACTTGCTGAAACAAGGAAACGATACTGTCGAACAATTTTACAGTCGCATAATCGAATTACTTTCTACTCTGACTAACCACATACAAATACACGAACTTCATCATGAAATGTGTCTCAATACATTTCTGGTAGGACTTAAAGAACCCATCGGTTCGACTATACGTGCAATGAAACCAAACTCATTGACCGAAGCGCTGAACTATTGTCTTAAAGAACAGAATATTTATTACGTGAGGAATATGGCCCATTCATCAACCAAACCTATAACCAGTAAACCCACAACAAATTACACAACACGTCCAAACTCTTTACCAAACTCCACAACCAGACCAGCTATGTTATACCAAAATTACTAGTACAACCCTTGCAGACCCAATCCAAAATACCAAAGAACACAATTTCCTAACAATTTACCCCCTCATATCAATAACTTCAAGCAGTTAAATTCAACACAAATACAGTCACAGCTACCACCTCGACAATTACTACCTAAACCAGTACCAATGGATACATCCAGCGGTAACAAGCGAATGTCTAGATTCCAAAATAATTCGTACAGGGCTCAACCCAATCATTTACCTCTACCGAATAGAAACTTTCAAACCACCGGTCCTCCAAATTTCAAATCAAAAGAACTATTTAATGTAGAAGCGGAATACGCACAACAGAACATACATTCAGACCAGTATGACGAACATTACCTATACAATACAGTTAACGAACCCGACTCCTACGAAAACCAATGCAACCAGTACCACCAACAACTGGATGATTTCACCCCCATGAAAGACCAAATAGAAATTGATGACAAAAATTTTCTGCCAGCAGCCTCGGACGGCAAATCGGATATTTAGACGTAAACACTCATAACACGAACGTTCTACCATACATTCATATTAGAGACGGTCAGTTATTAAAATTTCTCATTGACACCGGCAGTTCTAGTTCATTTTTAGATCCAAAATTAATTCACAAAAGTATAGTTCAAACTGTTAAACCAATTGCCATAACAACTGTCTTTAACAAACATACAATAGATAGTAACACTAAACGGATTCACAGAATTTAACACAACAGAGCCATTTAAATTTCTGCTTTTTAAATTTCATCAATACTTCGACGGACTAATCGGACTAGACTTACTGACACAACTTCAAGCAAACTTAGACTTCAATAACAGGACATTAGTTACGAATATAGCAACTATACCATTACTATTGAAACCAAATTTCATGTCAAAATTGTATAGAGTTCCACCTAATACCAAAATAATAGCATACTTACCTGTAGATATTCAGTCAGGGGATATTTACATTAAACCAGTAGAAATAGAGAGAGACTTAATTATACCTGAAGGAATATATCGCGTTAACGATTGGTATTCCTATACGAAGTAGTTGACTATTCGGAATTACAAAGACAATTTTTAATAGAACAACCCTTTAAAGTACAACAATACGACAGTAAAGAATCTTACTCTGAATTTTGTAATTTTAATATACAAAACGACAAGGACACAGACGATGTTCAAGCAAAAGACCTATTACGAACTGGTCACCTAAATGACGAAGAGAAACGGTATTTCTATAAACTCTGTAGGGACTACGAGGACATATTTTATCGGGAATGACAAGATCTGACCTTTACAAACAAAATCAAACATTCGATCAAAACCGTAGATGACGTACCAATATATACAAAGTCGTATCGATACCCGAAAATTACAAAAACGAAGTACGCGAACAGATCAGTAAATTATTAAAACAGGGTATCATTCGGTCAAGTTATTCGCCGTGGTCGTCTCCTATTTGGATCGTACCAAAGAAGAGAGACGCCAGTGGTAAGCAGAAATGGAGACTGGTCGGCGAATATCGGAAACTTAATGGGAAAACCATCGATGATAAGTATCCGATACCGAACATTGATGACATCTTAGATAAGTTAGGCCGGAGTATGTATTTTACAACCCTCGATCTCGCACACGGTTTCCGCCAGGTAGAAATAAACATCAAAGACATCCCAAAAACCGCATTCACGGTGGAACATGGCCACTTTGAATATGTCCGTATGTCCTTTGGATTGAAGATCGCACCAGCGACCTTTCAAAGGGTAATGGATAACGTCCTCGGAGACCTGCAAGGTAAAATATGTCTCGTGTATATGGATGATATAATCATCTACTCCACCTTATTACAAGAGCATATTGAGAACTTGCAGAAAGTTTTCGACAGACTTCGAGCAGCAAATCTAATCTAACCAGACAAATGCGAGTTCCTCTAATAGTAAGGAAGTAGCATTTCTCGGACACATAGTATCCAGCGAGGGTGTAAAACCGAACCCAGATAAAATAAAGGCTATAGTTAAATTCCCGATCCCCAAAACAGCACGAGAAATTAAAAGCTTTCTTGGTCTTTTAGGATATTATAGAAAGTTTATTAAGGACTCCGCGAAGCTGACAAAATCCATGGCATAATGCTTACGGAAAGGAGAAGAAATAAAACTTACTCCCGACTATGTAAAGACTTTCGAAACGTGCAAAAAACTACTAATAGACGAACCCATTTTAGCATACCCTGACTTTACCAGACCGTTCAATCTGACGACAGATGCCAGCAACATTGCTATAGGGGCCATATTATGCCAAGGTCCCGTGGGACAAGACAGACCTGTTTGTTATGTCAGTCGAACATTGAACTACTCCACTATTGAGAAAGAGCTGCTTGCAATAGTATGGGCGACAAGGTACTTCCGACCATACTTGTTCGGAAGAAAATTTAAGATCATAACCGACCACAAACCGATAACATGGTTAATGTCGCTCAAGGAACCAAATAGCAAATTGGTTCGATGGCGCTTAAAGCTGGAAGAGTTCGACTATACTATCATCCATAAATCTGGTAAAAATAACACGGACGCAGACGCACTTTCTCGAATAAAAATTCCCGAACAAAATAATAACGAGACTGCTAGTAATACTTCAACTGACGTTACTATAGACCTATCAGACACGAATTCAGCTCACAGCGCTGATGAAGACAGTACCCCGTACATACCAACAGCCGAAAATCCCTTAAACGATTTCAGGCAACAAATTATTTTAAAACGAAACAAAAATAAACCGAACAGAAAATACGAAATATTATTTAAAACAAAGAAAAGACAAATATTTCAATATCCCAACTACAACGACAAACTAATAATTAATATAATCAAACAATATATTTCGCCAAACAGACTGACAGCCATTTACTGTGTAGAAGACTCTTTATTTAAAAAATTTCAAGACATATACGTAGAATACTTTCCACAAGGAAGACAATTTCGACTAGTCCGGTGTACAAATATTCTACCCGGCATACTGAACGATGACGAACAAGACCAAATAATCTCGAATTACCATAAGAACAGTAACGATCGGGGAATAAATGAAACAATAGCTCACTTGAGACGGGAATACTATTTCCCGAATCTTAAATCTAAAGTATGCTATTATATAAGTCACTGTAAAATCTGTAACGAAAACAAATATGATAGAAGGAATTTTCAGTTAACAACACCATCCCAACCATTAGAAATAGCATATTGCGATATATTCTACGTCGACAAAAACATCATATTCACAATTATTGACAAATTTTCGAAATTCGCTCAAGCATATCTCTTAGAAACAAGGAATATTTTACATTTGATTGAAGCCCTTTCAAAATTCATAGCAACATACGGTCACCCCAAAACACTAGTCGCGGATTCTAAGAATGGTTTTGACTCAATACGATTCAAGGAATTCTGCGAACAATACAATATTAACGTACACATCACTTCCGTTCGTAGCTCAAACTCCAACTCCCCAGTTTAACGTTTTCACTCGACGCTTTTAGAAATATATCGTATAGTCCATAACGACAATAATGATATTACAATGTCCCCCAAACGTAAACTTTTAGCTGCAGTTTTCACCTACAATTACTCAATACACTCAGTGACCAAATACACCCCGTTCGAGCTATTTTTTGGTAGACCATACGATTTAAAAGTAAAACCTGACCTCCAAGAAATCAATGATAAAGAACAAGCATTATACGAAAAAGTATATAATCGTACCCTAGAAAAGAAACACGACCTAATTTTTAAACTAAATAGAGACAGAAACGAACCACTAACTTACCAGCCTAACACAAAAGCCTACTTATAAGAGAATAAACATAACAATAAGCTACATAAAAATTTCAAAGAGACCTCTGTAAAACAAAATAAAAGACTTACTATTATAGATAAGAAAAATCGGAAACTTCCCAAACAGAAATTTAAAAAACCATCTAAATTTCAGGCTCGTACTGACGGCAACGACAATGGGACAAAAGATGGAAATGACGGACTTAACGAACAACCCGGGAATACTGTTGGTGAACCTAGGGCAGGCCCGAGTAGTGAAAGATTATAGCTACTACATTCATATAATAAACCTAAATAATTACAGGGAAAACATCGCAAACATTAAATATTCTGTGAAATTCATGACAAAAAATCGATACCTAAAGGGATTCCATAACACTCTCAAAGAGTGTTATGGAAGAATATTTAGCTGCAAAAATTGGAAATTGCAAGAATTGCACCCTCTATCCCAAACGACTTACCAAACGAGGACTGATAAACGAACTTGGGTCAGTGATCAAACAAATTACAGGTAACCTGGACAACGACGACGCGTTAAAAATTAACAGGGATATTGAAAGACTAATGACAAACCAGGACAATATCTCAAACCAACTAAACAAACAGATACATATTAATAGACAAATGACTGAGCGATTTAACAACATAACCGAGCATATTAACAAAGAACAATTTATAATCAATAATTACTTAAACTCGATATCAAATAACATCAATAGGCACGTAAAAGAAGACGTAAAATTCATGCAGTACGTGTATCAATTGACTTATAATATTGACACCTTAAACGAGCATCTAAAAGATATCCAATAAATCTAGCTAAGTTCAATATTGTTTCTTTTATAATCTTTTTACCAAATGAGTTGGAAGATGCTTTCACATCTCTAAGATATCAAGCAATACCCACCCATTGCCTCTTATGAACAAATATAGGAACTTCTCGAGCTACAAGCTTACTATAATCATTCAAGCATAATTTTTAACACCCGTATCCCCAATTTTTATTCCGAAAACTACCAGTCAAATTACCTAGAATAATTACCCACTTATACCCTAAAAACAATAAAAATCATCTAACCTTACGTCCTTTCCAACGAGTATCAGTTGTACTTACAAGTAAAGGTCTTGAAGTGATAAATCACGATTTTGATGAAACTTGGTAGGTGTGTAGAACAAAGAAAAATAACAGACACGTATTTTTTTTATCGGCCAAAAACGCGATTTAAGGGGTGAAATCCACCTCCAAAGTTGGGGTAAAAATTTAATTTTGTCAAATTACTCGAAAACTATAACAAATAGAAAAAAGTTTAAATTGACACAACCCTTCATTTTTAAAGATTTTTCTACTGATCTACTCAAATCCAGGGTCGGACTTACTGGAGGGGCCTTGACTATAAAATTGAGGATAAATTTTGAAATAGGGTGAATATGGTTCGGCCAATCGAAATACTAATATCAAATATGAAAACTACATCAAAAATACTAGTTTACCTGTTTTTGCTAAAAGCCGGTACGTTAAAGCTAAAAATTCAAATCTTAATCTAAAATCTTACATGTGCTCTCAATATTTTATTTATAATGTCTTTAAAAGTAACTTTTTAAATCGTTTTTATTTATTGTATTTATATTCTACAATTAATATTTAAACAAAAATATTGGATAAAATTTTATTTTGTTACTCGTACAAAATTAAGGGCTCTAGACAAATTTCCGTAGCTCTAGTTAACTTTCCATTGGAAGTTATTGTAATGGGTCCGATTTTACAAATCACTAATTTGGAAATATCTCCACATTTCAAGGTCACTAGAATCCGAATCCATCCTTTTTAGTGTGATGTCTATATGTGTGTTCGTTAGTTGGTTCGTGATTTTTTTCGTCTCGATCTTGAGAACAAATGATGATATCAACTCCGGACTAATTTCATTAGATGTTTAATTAAACAATAAAGACTGGAAAAAATTTTCAGCAAATTCGGATTAGCGGTTTGTTTTTTGTAATAAAAAAGGGAATTTAACACAACATAGATCATCGAGATTTGTTACCATGTCTTTATTATATAATGGCCTAAAATCCTAGTTGATGTTAAAAACGCCAGTAAATTTTTATAAAATTTATGAAAAAAAAAAAAACACGAGATAAGAAACTTATAAAATATTTTTTGTCTAGCATATCTTGAGAACAAATGATAATAACATTTGTTTGATAAGGGTGGAGACCCCACCCTTACGTACAGAGGGCGAAGTCACAGCGAGTGGTACAAGGGGCAAAGCCTCTATCGGGGGCTCCGCGAAGGAGCCCCCTGAAATGAAAAAAGAATTGTTTATGTACAGTAGTAGTCTTTAGTCTTGAAGGACACCCAGTGGGAAGTTGACATTGTGGGTAGACCTGTCCCCCCAAATTTTTAAGATTGGGAACTGTTGAAATATTTTGAAAACAGATTCGGTAGAGGCAATAGTCATAGTCAGGCATAAGCAGCTAATAGTCATATTTCTTGCATATTTCTATGTAATTAATTACTACAGTTTTTATACATAACAAATTTTACTTTACAGTATAAATTATTCTTTTGAAATACGGTACTTGACTGTATTCAAAATTTGTTTTAAATGTTGAATAATTTTATGTATTGTCCTTAAATATATTCAATTTTAGTAGTGACAAATAAAAATATTCTTTAGTTACTTAAAAATTCGATTTCGAAAATTATAAATTTTTAGCCTTCATTTAAATGGTTAAAAACGCAGTGATATTTGAAAATGACGTCATTTTTTAAAAACAGATCTTATTACTCTAGTTACGGTTTGTCTATGACAAATTGCGTTTTCATTGTGACATTTTTACAATTCTAATTGACCAAGAGAAGTTGTTTTTCTTTGTAATTTATTTTGAATTTTTGGTTTGCAATTAATTTTGCACTCAAAAAAGATTGATGGAAGGAATACATCGTCACTTAATATTTAAAATATCCTTATCAAATATTATGTTAAAAATGCTTTTATTTTTTGCTACAATTTTAAAGTTACGTTTTCTTAAAGTGCATTTAATACTTGTAGGGCTTCATGAAAATCTTACGATGATGATAAATGAAGAAGATAACAAAGTAGAAAGTTGTAAATACCACTAAAACTGAGCACGATGACTGCTGAATATTGTGTACAAATTTGAAACCGTGTTGACAAGTGTTGATATGAATGAAAGCGACATCTGTTTGAGTCATGCATACATCACTACGCCAAATCGTTTTTCCCACCAATTTGTTCATTTAAAATTGAACAATGGTTTTTTTGAAGATTTTTAAAAATTTAACAAAAATTAACTAATTTATACGTTAGAACAAAGCATTTAGAATCATTTCTCAATTGCAGTCAAGTACCCTATTAATGATCCAGCATTTTTATTAACTAGTAAAATAGTACTCTAAAGGAAATTTAATATTACACGATTACTATTAAAAATATAAAAGGCTTCATTATAAAAGTATTACTCGCATATCTGTGAAATACTGGTGATCCGAACGGAATTCACCAATGTTGAAAAATCGGAAGTAGGTTGTACTAAAAATTGGGTATAGTAAATATTTAATTTCTTCTGAAGACCCGTTAATAACTACAACTTTGGATTTATATATGTTAATATTCCTGTATATTTTTTCAAGCTCTAAAACAATTATATGCTATGTCAATTTAAATCTTGCCTCTACCGACTGTCTTTTTAAAATATTTCAACAGTTTCCAATATTAAGTAGAGTTACCGGAATTTGTATAGCGCCCTTAATTTTGTACGAATAACATTATAATAAAATTTTATCCTATATTTTTGTTTAAATATTAGTTGTAGCGTATAAATGCAATAAGTAAAAACGATTTAAAAAGTTATTTTTAAAGATATTATAAGTAAAATATTAAGTGTCCATGTAAGATTTTAGATTAAGATTTGAGCTTTTAGTTTTAACGTAACGGCTTTTAGCAAAAACAGGTAAACTAGTATTTTTGTAATTGTAAACTAGTAGGTAATTTTGTAACTATTGTTTTGTGGCTAAAGATTAAATAAAATAAAATTGTAATTCTTTTTTAAAAACTCTATTATTTTCCGAGTGAACTTAATTATATATATATATATATATATATATATATATATATATATATATATATATATATATATATATATATATATATAATATATATATATATATATATATATATATATATATATATATATATATATATATATATATATATATATATATATATATTTTAATTAAGTTCACAATATTATAATTAAGTTCACTCGGAAAAAAATAGAGTTTTTAAAAAAGAATTACAATTTTATTTTATTTAATTTTTAGCCACAAAACAATAGTTACAAAATTTATTATTACAATAATCGTCAATACAATAAGCTTGTAGTTTTATGTCGAGGAAGTAAGTTGTCGCTGTTCGGTTGATCTTCTTTATTTATAAGCTTCAAAATACTGAATCGATGTGCACGTGTCACTGAATCAGTTTCCCAGTGATGCGATGTTTGTGAGAATTGTGAATTATGTATTTTTGATACAGTGCAAATTCCACCATTTCCGTTGGATTGAATATTTGAAATCAACATTTGAAACCTGATACTCTCTGCAGTGTCATCATTTGTGTGTCTATTGTGTTAAGCATGTGAAGAGACTGTAACTCCTCCCTCCTCAGTCGAAAGTGACCGCCAAAGGACTTTTACTTCTTTGGTTGGAGCTGGGGTTGTATGCTGTACTTCCATTTTCCTTGGTTCCCAATATTATAACTAATACTATTTTTTATCATTTAGTTAAAAAAATTCACGTATTTTTTAAAACTTAGCTTCGTAAAATCCGTAAAACTCAAAAAAGCAAAGAAAATCGAGCACCACATTGTAGATGGGACTGAGTATTTTCATTTAAAAAAAGAAAATCGGAAATCAAAAGTGCGGTAATATCATAATTAATACTTTAATCATTTAGTCAAAAATCATCTTTTTTCTAAAACTAAGCCCCGTAAAATCCGTAAAACTCAAAAAAACCAAGAAAATCGAGTACCATGTTATAGAGGGCACAGAGTACTTTCATTTAAAAAAAGAAAATCGAAAATCGAAGATAAGGTATTTTCAGTATAAGCAATTAAAGAACAAAATCAAAGTTGCGATTACTGCAATATAGGTGCATATATTGGGACGGAAATCGGTCTGATTGAAAGTGTATATAAAGTACATTCAATGGCACATGTAATCATTTTTTAATTATTCTTAGACTCTGAAAAAATTGATAAAATATTTTGGGGAATCCCCATTTTGTGACCTTGAACGCAACTTTGAATAATTATAACTCCGATAAAATAAAAG
This sequence comes from Brachynemurus nebulosus, assembly GCA_035578155.1. Lineage (NCBI taxonomy): Eukaryota > Metazoa > Arthropoda > Insecta > Neuroptera > Myrmeleontidae > Brachynemurus > Brachynemurus nebulosus. The sequence goes on from JAPWDM010000038.1 coordinate 1,488,953, forward strand.
ATAATTCAATAATATTCGAGTTACAATTACAATTTTAGTAATTTTTTTATTAAAAAATTACAAATCATATTTTTTTGACAAATACTACTTACTTTACCAAAAAAAATCATTATTTTAATCCAATCAAATTATTCTTTATTTATCACCATTATCATCATTATTTTCATTTCACTTTCACAAAGTCAATTTCTTCCGAATCTTCATTGAATGATGTATTTGACGTTTTTAATGAAAAAAAAATTAATGTTATCCAAGAATTCACTTCTCTCATGTATGGTGTCAAAAAATATAATTATATAAACAACGCTAGATAGCAGATATTTTAAAAAAAGCCGTGAGCAGCGGGGCCCCATCACGGAACTCAAATTTTTCCCGTCATCTTCGGTATTGAATGTCTACAAACGAAATGTGAATGAACGTCTACACGCGATTTGTCATTTTGGTGGTTTCAAAACTGATGGTCGGGGCTTTAAAAAAAGGTTTTAAGTTCTTAAGGGCTGAATCTCAGTAAATTTCAATTTGTTGCCGATAGCAGTTAGCAGGAAAAGAGCCAATACAATGCGTACGAGGGCATTCCTACTGTAACGGCACACTTTTCGTGTATTTTACGGTCCTCAATTTTTTTTTTTTTTTTTATAAGAATATTATTGGTTGCTATTTTGGGGGTGTGACTATCTTATTGTGACGTCATCACCATATTATTAAATATTTAATATTGTATTATGATCTAATTACAATAATGTTCTACTATACTTTCGATTGAGACGCCATTTTCTTTCAATTAAACATTAAATTAAATCTAATTTATTTATGTATTTTACTGTACTTTTGTGTACAAGTACTTATTTGCTTTATGATGTGTACTTCCTAATTCTAAATATATTGCATATATTTCGTTTGGGTTACTAATTCTAAGAAATTTGTAATGTTTTGTTTATTTTGGATAGTTCTGTTTTCGTTTGTAAATCAGTGAGAGTGTGAGAATGGAATGGTGTACTTGAAGAATTTCCATTGGTTTCGATTTTGTTCCATAATGTTCCATTTGTATTTATGTATGATAACTAAAACGATACTTAGTACTATATCTCTCGCACTCATATTGATTAATTTCATATTTCTGTCTTTTTCTTTAGAATTAATATTTGTTGATATTGCTAGAACATTCGATTCATAAGGATATAAGTAGTAGGAATATGACAGTTCTGAGCCCACCTTCCCACCTGCCGACTTTTTGAGCGACCTCGGCAGGAGGCAAAACTACCGAGGCGGTTCTAGAAGCCTCCGGCGGTGGGTGGAGTAATGTGAGAGAAAGTTTTGTCCAACCTAAGTGAACCCAACGGAACATGATCCAACCTAATAGAACCCAATAAAATTTTGTCCAACCTAACCTAACCTAACAAAAAATGTTTTAACCTAACCTAACCTAACAAAATTTTTTCTAACTTAAAAATTCAAAAATTCCGTAACAGTTGGCGCAGCCACCTTCGACCCTCGTAAATTCAGTACAAGATGTCGCTGCTAGTCTGGATAATAGTGATCCCTGTGTGTAAGTTTGAAAAATTGTCAATAGATGGCATCGAAAACCTTTTTTCGATAGTTAAAAGATGGCGCTGCTAGTCTGAACCACCGTGAACTCTGTAACTAGATTCAAAATTCCTTGAAAAGATGGCGTTGCTTTCATAATTTTATAATATTTTTATCTGAAAACAGGTTTAAACTCGCATAAATTGTCAGCTGACGTCATTAGAAGGAATGCTGATATCAAATAGCGAAGATTTCTGTCTAATATGCAAAAAATGAAGCAACAGGTTTTAACCTGCATGGCTACATAACGTGTGATAGCTGACGTTATCATACTATCTTTCTGCTATAAAAGACCGCGACGGATTTTCTTCAATCGCAATCTTGTTCGAAACTTTAGTGAAAAAAACATTAAATCTTATTGTTGTAAATTTTCAATTGTTGTGTTAAAACTAATTATTGTCAACAATGGAATCCATTACTGCTAGTGCTTCATCTGGAAACAGAGACTTAATTCAAAAAATGGCGGGAAATTTTATGGACGAATTGAACCATCTTGGCGCTGTTAAACGATGGATTAAACTTTCTGATATGGAGATTGAAAAAGTATATAAAATAATGGGCGCAAGTCAGTTGCCGTCAAAATTCGACTCATCGAAAATGAAGACAATATTGGAATTAGAAATTGGATACATATCATTGCCGGCGAGATTTGACAATTTGAGCGAGCAGATGCTGGCATGGGTGCAGAGCAATCCAAAACTGGGTATTATGAATAATGGACCCATTGGATTAACTCATAAACTGGAATTCAAAACGCTGGACTTTCTCGAAATCGTTGGGGGTGCTGAATGGCGAATTTTGTAATTTATTCTCTTTATGTATTTTTTCTCTTAATGTATTATTTAATTGTACTATGTATTTTAAAAAATTCAATATTGTATCAATTTTTACATATATTTAATAAAAATTATAAAACAAAAATTCGATTTTTTTATTCAATACCCATCTCTAAACATTGAGTTATATTCTAGTTTTGATTATGCTGGATTAATATGTAAACACTTTTGGCGTTCAATAAAAATTAAAAAAAAAAAGAATCGATTTTTCTATTCATGTCTCGTCTCTAAATCACAATTTTTGAACTAAGTATAAATTAATAATACTTATGAACAATATTTCATATGCATCGTATTGTTGGGGTTTATGGGGAATAATTATAAAACAAAAAAGATTTAATATCCCCTGAAAACGAAAAACTTAATTATGAATTCAAAGTCAAATTTTTTCACAATAATCTCAAAAGTCTAATTTATATTTAATAAAAAATTAAAAAATAATTTCTTAACTATGTAAGTATATGTAATATTATTTATGTGTATTTTAACGATACAAAGTTACAATCATAAATAGCAAAATGCTGATAATTCCATATTTCGCGTTATCGCATATGTTATGCAGATCTCATATGTATTAATCATATGAGATCGTAAAGAGATTTATACATGTAAATAAGCTATAAGAATGTACTTGTTTTGGAATTTTTATACCAGATGAAAATTTGATTGTAAAAATAGGAAATGCTGTTATTAGAAAATTTATTTCCGGCAATAGTATTATTGATACTAAAATTTATTACGAATAAGAACCTATTCATTTAACGTAAACTGTTTGGCCATCGATAATGTACTAGATTACAATTAAAACGATTTCTTTCTGTTTAATAAAACTAGCATCTTTTTATAAACTGAGTAGGGTAGACCGGGGTTAGTTGGGTACAGAGGTAAGTTGAACATGTAAAAATTACCCCACACAAAAGATATGGTCAAATTACCACACTTAAATAAATCAGTTTTATCCAATTAACGACATTACAGAGGTAAGTTGAACATATAAAAATTACACCACACAAAAGATATGACAAAATTACGGTTATTTGGATAAGGGTGACTTAAATAAGTTAGGGTAGACCGGGGTTAGTTGGGTACAGAGGTAAGTTGAACATGTAAAAATTACCCCACACAAAAGATATGGTCAAATTACCACACTTAAATAAATCAGTCTTATCCAATTAACGACATTACAGAGGTAAGTTGAACATATAAAAATTACACCACACAAAAGATATGACAAAATTACGGTTATTTGGATAAGGGTGACTTAAATAAGTTAGGGTAGACCGGGGTTAGTTGGATACAGAGGTAAGTTGAACATGTAAAAATTACCCCACACAAAAGATATGGTCAAATTACCACACTTAAATAAATCAGTCTTATCCAATTAACGACATTACAGAGGTAAGTTGAACATATAAAAATTACACCACACAAAAGATATGACAAAATTACGGTTATTTGGATAAGGGTGACTTAAATAAGTTACCCTTATCCAATTAACCATATTAAAGAAATTTGTATCATTTATAAATAATTTTTTTGAAATATTTATATGGAAATATTATCACAATTAATACATATATATGTATCACTAGTATTAGGTACGCAATTAATATGCGCCCAATTTTTGCACAACTGACATTCAATCCACGTTTCTTTGAGGCTACACTTTGAAAATAGTTCATTGCATATTAAGCAAGAAATCCTTGGTAATAATATTAAGCAATTACTATTAATACAAATATTAATTTTTTTAGTAACTTTTTTACACTTTTTTTTTATATTTTGTTCTTTCTCTAATGTTTTTATTTCTATTGAATCGGTTAAAACACTAGATTTTCTTTTCCTCTTGGTTTGACCCTGTTCTTTTGAAGCAGCCCTTGGGTACGGTCGAACTATTTCTGGAGAAAATATTGTAGGTGATGATGTTAAAATTTGCGATTCTGGGGGATCAGTTACGAATGACGGAGCGAAATCATCTTGAGTAAAAATATTTTCATTATATGGAAATATTCCAGTCTTTTTAAATCCTTTTATGATATTTGTATTAGTTGTAGCTAATGGTAATGAATCTGCTACTATTTTTGGGATATCATATATTGTTATTTTTTCACCTGGATTATTTCTTAACCATAAATCTTGTGCAGTTGAAGCATATTTCTTAAATGGTCCATACACAGCCACATCAAGTGGTTGTAATTTATGGCTACAATGTGGTGGAAAGGATAACATTACGATCCCATTATCTTTCGCTAAGTTTAAGGTTGGTACATGTAAATGTGAGGAATGATTATCTAATAAGAGTAATACTGGATTATTAATAGATGGTTTAACGTGTGCGATGAAATGCTGCATGTACATAAAAAATTCTTCATTTGTTACCCAACCGCTAGAATTTCCTGCACCAATAGAACCTTTTGGTCCATTATTAATAAAATGATTTTTATATTTTTTTCGTGGAAATACGAACATAGGAGGCACTGTATTTCCGTTTGCAGAAACAGCACATATTAGTGTGACATTAGTGCCCCGTTCAGCAGAAGTTATGGAGCCAACATTTTTTTTACCTTTGGCAGCAATTATTTTAGGAGGTTTTAATACAGTACTAATTGAGGTTTCATCAACATTATAAATATTTGATGCGGTAAATTGATATTTATTCTTAACTTCAGCTAATTTTGTGAAAAATGGTTTTACATTTTGAACATTGAATGATGTCGCTCGTCCGATACTTGTTGCTTCTGGTTTTCTAATTGATAATTCTCGATTCCTTTTTAGAAAACTAGTAAGCCACTCTTTGCCAGCTATTTTATTAATTTTCCATATTTCAGGCATTTTAATATTAAATTTTTCAGCACACTCATAAGCAAGCTGGCGAACATTTTTCGGAGTCAATCCATAAAATATCGAAGCCATTTGTAGTAAATAATCTTTTAATGCAATTTCCTGGTCCTTAGAAAATACTTGTCTAGGTTTTTTATAACCAATTGTCGGTAAATCTTGCGTTTCCTTATTTTTATATGCTTTTAACTTAATTATATAACGTGATAGTGTCGTACGTTTAATATTAAATTCCTTTGAAGCAGCATTGATACTTCGGTTTCCAGAAATTATTGTTTTTGCGGCATCATTAAATGTTTCGATAGATATAAAACCTCTTTCAGTTTTACGTTTATAATTTCTCATATCTAATAGAAATAAAAAACAAATATATAATAAAAGAAAATCTTAATCATAGTTTTGTTAATGAAAAAAATTTTACTTACTTGTTATTTGTAAATGATACAAATTGATAATTGAAACTGATGTATTTTGTTAAGATAAATCTATTACTGTTTTATATTAAAAATTTATATATTTGAAGAAAATTTCAATTTTTGTAAAATGAGTGTACATTATAATATATAAAATAGCATTGTGAAATAAAAGCACATAATATATGAAGGTATATGCACTTAAACTTTGTAATTAAACAATTACGGTCACATACAAAAAGTAGTCACAAACGCCACAAACTTCACAAACACAAATCGTTCACATTTTTATATGTAAAATTTATAATTTTGAAGAAAATTTCAATTTTTGTAAAATTAATATATATTAAAACCACTTTTTAAGTAATAGTTTAAAAAAATAGAAACAAGTTCGCATTTACATGTATTTTGTTAAAAGTAACACAATTCGTTCACTTTTATTATATATAAAATTTATAGTTTTGGAAAAAATTACAAATTTTTTTAAAATTAATAATGGTTGTAACCACTTGTAAGAATAATTGAAAAAAATAATAAAAACAAGTTCACAAAAAACAATGTTTAAGTGCATATAACAACACATATTATGTGCTTTAACTTCACGACGGTTTATCGTACACTAAACTTTTTATGTTTCCTATCATTTAATATATTCTGGTTTATAAAAAAAGGGGGAAACATCACAAACACATACGTGTTACTAAACATATATATATGATATATGTGGTATGTTATTATGTATATGTATTATTATTTAAAGAAGGGTGCCACCCTAACACATCTTACTGAATATATATATATGTAGTATGTATGAATATATACATATGTAGTTAAAATACAAATATTGATTTTTATTTTTCTTACATATTTAGAAAGGTTTTTTATATGATATTGTATGTATACTGTGGGATATTATTATGTATATGTGGGATATTATTATGTATATGTTTTAATATTTAAAGAAGGGTGCGACTCCAACATATTTTACTGAATATATATATGTAAAACTTTTTATGTTTCCTATCATTTAATATATTCTGGTTTATAAAAAAGAGGGAAACATCACAAACACATACATGTTACTAAACATATATATATGATATATGTGGTATGTTATTATGTATATGTATTATTATTTAAAGAAGGGTGCCACCCTAACACATCTTACTGAATATATATATATGTAGTATGTATGAATATATACATATGTAGTTAAAATACAAATATTGATTTTTATTTTTCTTACATATTTAGAAAGGTTTTTTATATGATATTGTATGTATACTGTACATTGTATGTATACAGTAATGAAATATAAAGTATTGAAATGGCTTTTTATCTTATGATAATGTATGAAAAATGTAGATTTAAAATACTAATGGAAGTAAGATATTGTAATAATTTAACAAAAGTCAGGTGAATGTATAATATTTTAACCAAAAGTAAGTTAAAGTATTGAAATATTGGTATATGTGAATGTTTTATTATGATTTTTCTAACTATTCATAAAAGTTGATAAAACGTACATCATAAATAACAAATTATAAATTTACTCTTAAACTATTATTTTTACATAAAAAATACTTATCCACATTTGTTTATTTTAAGAAAATACATGATAATTTTAAAAAAAGTTTTAAAATTTATGAATTTTTAATAGTTTTGTATCTTATGATAATGTATGAAAAATGTACATTTAAAATACTAATGGAAGTAAAATATTTTAATACGTTAACAAAAGTCAGGTGAATGTATAATATTTTAACCAAAAGTAAGTATTGAAATATTGGTATATGTGAATGTTTTATTATGATTTTTCTAACTATTCATAAAAGTTGATAAAACGTACATCATAAATAACAAATTATAAATTTACTCTTAAACTATTATTTTTACATAAAAAATACTTATCCACATTTGTTTATTTTAAGAAAATACATGATAATTTTAAAAAAAGTTTTATAATTTATGAATTTTTAATAGTTTTGTATCTTATGATAATGTATGAAAAATGTACATTTAAAATACTAATGTAAGTAAGATATTGTAATACGTTAACAAAAGTCAGGTGAATGTATAATATTTTAACCAAAAGTAAGTTAAAGTATTGAAATATTGGTATATGTGAATGTTTTATTATGATTTTTCTAACTATTCATAAAAGTTGATAAAACGTACATCATAAATAACAAATTATAAATTTACTCTTAAACTATTATTTTTACATAAAAAATACTTATCCACATTTGTTTATTTTAAGAAAATACATGATAATTTTAAAAAAAGTTTTATAATTTATGAATTTTTAATAGTTTTGTATCTTATGATAATGTATGAAAAATGTACATTTAAAATACTAATGGAAGTAAAATATTTTAATACGTTAACAAAAGTCAGGTGAATGTATAATATTTTAACCAAAAGTAAGTTAAAGTATTGAAATATTGGTATATGTGAATGTTTTATTATGATTTTTCTAACTATTCATAAAAGTTGATAAAACGTACATCATAAATAACAAATTATAAATTTACTCTTAAACTATTATTTTTACATAAAAAATACTTATCCACATTTGTTTATTTTAAGAAAATACATGATAATTTTAAAAAAAGTTTTATAATTTATGAATTTTTAATAGTTTTGTATCTTATGATAATGTATGAAAAATGTACATTTAAAATACTAATGTAAGTAAGATATTGTAATACGTTAACAAAAGTCAGGTGAATGTATAATATTTTAACCAAAAGTAAGTTAAAGTATTGAAATATTGGTATATGTGAATGTTTTATTATGATTTTTCTAACTATTCATAAAAGTTGATAAAACGTACATCATAAATAACAAATTATAAATTTACTCTTAAACTATTATTTTTACATAAAAAATACTTATCCACATTTGTTTATTTTAAGAAAATACATGATAATTTTAAAAAAAGTTTTATAATTTATGAATTTTTAATAGTTTTGTATCTTATGATAATGTATGAAAAATGTACATTTAAAATACTAATGTAAGTAAGATATTGTAATACGTTAACAAAAGTCAGGTGAATGTATAATATTTTAACCAAAAGTAAGTTAAAGTATTGAAATATTGGTATATGTGAATGTTTTATTATGATTTTTCTAACTATTCATAAAAGTTGATAAAACGTACATCATAAATAACAAATTATAAATTTACTCTTAAACTATTATTTTTACATAAAAAATACTTATCCACATTTGTTTATTTTAAGAAAATACATGATAATTTTAAAAAAAGTTTTAAAATTTATGAATTTTTAATAGTTTTGTATCTTATGATAATGTATGAAAAATGTACATTTAAAATACTAATGGAAGTAAAATATTTTAATACGTTAACAAAAGTCAGGTGAATGTATAATATTTTAACCAAAAGTAAGTTAAAGTATTGAAATATTGGTATATGTGAATGTTTTATTATGATTTTTCTAACTATTCATAAAAGTTGATAAAACGTACATCATAAATAACAAATTATAAATTTACTCTTAAACTATTATTTTTACATAAAAAATACTTATCCACATTTGTTTATTTTAAGAAAATACATGATAATTTTAAAAAAAGTTTTATAATTTATGAATTTTTAATAGTTTTGTATCTTATGATAATGTATGAAAAATGTACATTTAAAATACTAATGTAAGTAAGATATTGTAATACGTTAACAAAAGTCAGGTGAATGTATAATATTTTAACCAAAAGTAAGTTAAAGTATTGAAATATTGGTATATGTGAATGTTTTATTATGATTTTTCTAACTATTCATAAAAGTTGATAAAACGTACATCATAAATAACAAATTATAAATTTACTCTTAAACTATTATTTTTACATAAAAAATACTTATCCACATTTGTTTATTTTAAGAAAATACATGATAATTTTAAAAAAAGTTTTAAAATTTATGAATTTTTAATAGTTTTGTATCTTATGATAATGTATGAAAAATGTACATTTAAAATACTAATGGAAGTAAAATATTTTAATACGTTAACAAAAGTCAGGTGAATGTATAATATTTTAACCAAAAGTAAGTTAAAGTATTGAAATATTGGTATATGTGAATGTTTTATTATGATTTTTCTAACTATTCATAAAAGTTGATAAAACGTACATCATAAATAACAAATTATAAATTTACTCTTAAACTATTATTTTTACATAAAAAATACTTATCCACATTTGTTTATTTTAAGAAAATACATGATAATTTTAAAAAAAGTTTTATAATTTATGAATTTTTAATAGTTTTGTATCTTATGATAATGTATGAAAAATGTACATTTAAAATACTAATGTAAGTAAGATATTGTAATACGTTAACAAAAGTCAGGTGAATGTATAATATTTTAACCAAAAGTAAGTTAAAGTATTGAAATATTGGTATATGTGAATGTTTTATTATGATTTTTCTAACTATTCATAAAAGTTGATAAAACGTACATCATAAATAACAAATTATAAATTTACTCTTAAACTATTATTTTTACATAAAAAATACTTATCCACATTTGTTTATTTTAAGAAAATACATGATAATTTTAAAAAAAGTTTTAAAATATATGAATTCTTAAAAATTTTGTATCATTTACTATTAATATGTAAAAATTTTTTCTAAGTTCAAATATACATTGATTTTGTATGTAAGCGATGTTGTTGCAGTCATCTGACTTATATTGAGTACAAACATCGTCTTACGATGTGTGTTGTTACTGTACTATGTTTTATGTGTCTATATAAAAATCAAAAAAAATGAAAAAAAAATGAAAAATTTTAAAAAAAATTCTTATATTTTAATATAAACTTTAAAAAACTTCATTAATAATTATATATTTTATAGTTTTTATCATTTTTATAACAAATTAAAACAAAAAAATATAAAAAAAAAGTAAAATTTACCACGCTGCAAAATCCAAAACTTATATATGATGATGGTACCTTTTTAAATATCGATGTGTGTAGTTGACTTAAACATTATGAACGGTTCGGTCAAAGTATATATAGCTATTATGTATGTGTGTAAGACCATTACATTAATAGTTTTATTTTGACTAAGTTCTGTTCTTTTGAAAATATTATTTTTTGTTAAGTTGATATTTTCAAATAATTTTTATTTACTACAGTAACATCGTAAAGGTACTTCATCGAAAAATTATGAAAATATATAAGCAAGTGTTTTGGTATTAAAAAAAATATGTGTTTTTATTTATTAAAAATTTTTATGATTTTTATTAATAATTCACATATATTTTTATTAACCCAAAACCATTTATATATAATTTTTATAATTTTTTAATATTATCCTATATTATGTCAAAGCAAGTCCATGGGGCTATAGG
>JAPWDM010000038.1:1502500-1510000 GCA_035578155.1 Brachynemurus nebulosus
CGCACGCGCGCTACACTGAAGGAATCAGCGTGTTTTCCTCTGGCCGAAAGGTCCGGGTAACCCGCTGAACCTCCTTCGTGCTAGGGATTGGGGCTTGCAATTATTCCCCATGAACGAGGAATTCCCAGTAAGCGCGAGTCATAAGCTCGCGTTGATTACGTCCCTGCCCTTTGTACACACCGCCCGTCGCTACTACCGATTGAATGATTTAGTGAGGTCTTCAGACTGGTGCGCGGCAATGTTTTTAAAAGACATTGCCGATGATGCTGGAAAGATGACCAAACTTGATCATTTAGAGGAAGTAAAAGTCGTAACAAGGTTTCCGTAGGTGAACCTGCGGAAGGATCATTAACGAAATATAACAAAACTTGATTTTTGTGATTTTTTATATATATTAATGTTTTGTTAAAATATTTTGTTTATAAATTCCTTATATTTTTATGTAAGTAAAAGAAAAATTTACTTTTTTTCTATAACTTACTTTATAAAATATATAATTTTTATAATATAAAAATTATAATATTGTAATAAATAAACACGTATTTGGATACCAATTTTTAATATATTAAATATATTATTGGTTATAAAGTTTTACATCCAAATGTTAATTTGATTTTTTAATTTTTTTTTTTTTTTTTTTGATATGTGTTTATTTTTATATATCAATATATAATTTTTTTTTTTTTATATTAACAATATTAAAAATTTATTGAATCTATATAAAATAAATAGCATATTCGTAAAATAACAAAACAAGTTATTTTCAATATGTCTTATTTATAATATAGTTATTTAATAAATGAGTTTTCTTTAAAAAAAAATTTTTTTTTTTTTAATGTTTTGTCAAATAAACAAGCAAGCACTGTATCTAATAAAATTTTATTAAATATTATTATTTATTCTTTTATACAAATGTAAGTCAATATAAAACAAACAAAAAAATTGTTTTTTTATTGCAGTCTTTTTATTATTATTTTATAATAATAAAAAAAGTATAAATTTTTATTTAATATAAATATTTTTTAAAATTTAATAATATAAAGATTACCCTGAACGGTGGATCACTTGGCTCGTGGGTCGATGAAGAACGCAGCTAATTGCGCGTCAACTTGTGAACTGCAGGACACATGAACATCGACATTTCGAACGCACATTGCGGTCCTTGGATACTGTTCCCGGACCACACCTGGCTGAGGGTCGTATACAATAATATATTAAAAGATTATTTTTAATAAAAGATAATATATTTTTTAAAATATATATCTTAAAAATAATAAAATGAATGTTCGTATATTTTTTTAATTTATACGTCATTCTAAATTATATGATGTTTTTAATGTATGTATTTTTAATATTATTTTTCTATATCTTACTTATTATAAATGTGTAAGAATAAGAAAATCAAATAATACATCACATCATTTTAATTTAATAAAAATGAAACAATATTTTCTAAAAAAATATAAAAATAAATTTAAACACATATAGTAATGAAAACCAAAAATTATTCATGTATATATGTGTTTTAAATATCTAATTATTTTTATTTTATGAAAATATGAAATAACGAAATAATTTATTTCTTATTAATTTTCATATAAATATTAAATAATAATATTTAAAAATTTAACATAATAACATAAGATAAAATTTTTTGGTTTAAGTAATTACTAATAGTGTTTTTATTTTTTCAAAATAAAATTTTTTTATATTTATTTATAAAGAAAATATTGAAAAAAAAAACATTTTTATTTTATTTATTTATAATTGCGACCTCAGAGTAGGTGAGATTACCCGCTGAATTTAAGCATATTATTAAGCGGAGGAAAAGAAACTAACTAGGATTCCCTTAGTAGCGGCGAGCGAAGAGGGAAAAGCCCATCACTGAACCCCATGGCTAAATAAAAATGGTCATTCGGGGAATGTAGTGTTTGGGAGGATCCATAATTTTTTATATAACCTGTTATTTTATGTAATAAGTCCAAGTCCATCTTGAATGGGGCCATATACCCAGAGAGGGTGCCAGGCCCGTAGTGACTATATACTGAATAACAGGTGGATCTCTCCTTAGAGTCGGGTTGCTTGAGAGTGCAGCTCTAAGTGGGTGGTAAACTCCATCTAAGGCTAAATATAACCACGAGACCGATAGCGAACAAGTACCGTGAGGGAAAGTTGAAAAGAACTTTGAAGAGAGAGTTCAAGAGTACGTAAAACCGTTCAGGGGTAAACCTGAAAAACCCGAAAGGTCGAAAGATGAGATTCATTTACTTTTTATCGTATATTAACCAACTTGTATTTGTTAGTGACAAAATTTATTATTATTATATATTATAATTTTTTATGGTATATTTATAATTTATAAAATTATTGCACTACTATATGTTGTGTATAATAACGAGGTATGCACTTCTCATCTTGTAGGACGTCGCGACCCGTTAAATATTGATTTATGAAATATTTTTGTGCATTGTATATTATATTATAAATTTTTATTTATTTGTGTAATATATGCCTATATTATCTAATTAATTGTTTGACGGTATAAATATTCATAATATAAGATTAAGTGTAAAAATTTTTTTTTTTACACGTTCATTACCTAAAACGAGTATATATGGGTTTTATTAGGTTTTTTATATTTCTTAATAAAACAAATGATTTTATTTGGTTTTTATACCAATAAATCATACCATATTACTGTCAGTTTTTAGGTATTAATTTGAACAATAATCTTTTTGTCAGCGACGCTATAGCTTTGGGTACTTTCAGGACCCGTCTTGAAACACGGACCAAGGAGTCTAGCATGTGCGCAAGTCATTGGGAATAAAATATTTTTTCATCGAAATATTAATAAATTTTATGAAACCCAAAGGCGAAATGAAAGTAAAATAATTTTTTTAAAAAAGATTTTTATTTTTTTTATTATAAATTTGAGGGAGGATATATTTTTATTATGTATTAAATATCGCACTCCCAGGGCATCTTATATTATTCTTATAATTTTTTTATAATTTTTATTATGAATAAAGGTGCACCTAGAGCGTACACGCTGGGACCCGAAAGATGGTGAACTATGCCTGGTCAGGACGAAGTCAGGGGAAACCCTGATGGAGGTCCGTAGCGATTCTGACGTGCAAATCGATCGTCGGAACTGGGTATAGGGGCGAAAGACTAATCGAACCATCTAGTAGCTGGTTCCCTCCGAAGTTTCCCTCAGGATAGCTGGCGTTCATCATTCAACGAGTCTCATCCGGTAAAGCGAATGATTAGAGGCCTTGGGGCCGAAACGACCTCAACCTATTCTCAAACTTTAAATGGGTGAGATCTCTAGCTTGCTTAAAATCATATATTGATTTTATTTTTAATTTTATATATATGTGAAGCTATGAGAATAATATTTTTAATTAAGATAATATTTATGGATCAGAATGCCAAGTGGGCCACTTTTGGTAAGCAGAACTGGCGCTGTGGGATGAACCAAACATAGAGTTAAAGCGCCAAAATCGACGCTTATGGGATACCATGAAAGGCGTTGGTTGCTTAAGACAGCAGGACGGTGGCCATGGAAGTCGGAATCCGCTAAGGAGTGTGTAACAACTCACCTGCCGAAGCAACTAGCCCTGAAAATGGATGGCGCTGAAGCGTCGTGCTTATACTCTATCGTCAATTGTTATTATAGATATTTATTATTTTTATAAAAATTTTTAAATATCATGAAAACTTGACGAGTAGGAGGGTCGCGATGGTGTGCGCGGAAGGATTGGCCGTGAGGCTGTCTGGAGCCGCCATCGGTGCAGATCTTGGTCGTAGTAGCAAATACTCCAGCGAGGCCCTGGAGGACTGACGTGGAGAAGGGTTTCGTGTGAACAGCCGTTGCACACGAGTCAGTCGATCCTAAGCCCTAGGTGAAAACCGATGTTAATGTTGATGTGTTTTAATAAATTATATAATTATTTTTATAAATAATTATTATTTAAAATAATAAAATTTTATAAAATAAATAAATAAATAATAAATAATTACATCCATTGGGCGAAAGGGAAACCGGTTCCTATTCCGGTACCCGGCAGCGGAACCGTATATAAGTCGGGCCCTCATTCACATTATATATGTGTATATGAGTGTTCGTCGGGGTAACCCAAAGAGGCCTGGAGACGCCGTCGGAAGATCCAGGAAGAGTTTTCTTTTCTGCATGAGCGTTCGAGTTCCCTGGAATCCTCTAGCAGGGCGATAGGGTTTGGAACGCGAAGAGCACCGCAGTTGCGGCGGTGTCTGGATCATTCCCTCGGACCTTGAAAATCCAGGTGAGGGCCACGTGGAGGTGTCGCGCCGGTTCGTACCCATATCCGCAGCAGGTCTCCAAGGTGAAGAGCCTCTAGTCGATAGAATAATGTAGGTAAGGGAAGTCGGCAAATTAGATCCGTAACTTCGGGATAAGGATTGGCTCTGAGGACCGGGGCGTGTCGGGCTTGATTGGGATGTAGGTTATGGCTAACGTGCCGGGCCTGGGTGAGGTGATACCATATTACCTACTAAATGTTATACATATGTTTTGTAAATTTTATTTATTAAAATAATAAATAATTATAATGTGTGTATTTATGTATTATATAGAACAATTATTGGAAAAATCGATTTTATTTGTAATTATATTTAATTATTGTATGGTACAGTACTGATATATAAAAATCTGATTTTTTATTTTTGTTATTTTATTAATATGTACTCCATAAGAATAATTTATAAATTACATAATTTTCTAAGTAATTAGTTATTATGTGTATAATAAATGAATATTTGGGGATTTAATATATATTTGATAATAATCATTTATGTAAAATGATGGCTAAAGTTTTTATATACAAAGGCTGTATTATTTATATAATAAAACTAAATATGATTTATTTATAATAATTTCATTAAAAGTTTTTTCATTTGTTCGAAAAATACTTTACATATCTATGTTATTATTGAAAATTTTTTAAATTATTATTTACTTGTATGCTATTAATGAATTAGTTTTGGGTATATGTTTTTGTGGATCCGAACTCGGTCCCGTGCCTTGGCCACCTACGGAACTTTCTTGCTGCGAGACTTTACTCAACATATATATCATATAATTTTTATATTTATATTTTTATTTATTTAATTATATTATATTAAAATGAAAAATATATATGCGTAAATGTTCTCTTCGGCCGCCATTTAACGGTTAACTCAGAACTGGCACGGACTAGGAGAATCCGACTGTCTAATTAAAACAAAGCATTGCGATGGCCCCAACGGGTGTTGACGCAATGTGATTTCTGCCCAGTGCTCTGAATGTCAACGTGAAGAAATTCAAGCAAGCGCGGGTAAACGGCGCTTGCCGTTGACTCTCTTAAGGAGTGGCGTCCTCGTCGCGAGAGTCGGGCAAGTATCACCTGCTGGCGGGTGATAGGCAACACTCCTTCAGTGATCGGGGTTGCCAGCCCAGGTCACCTCGTTCATTTATTGGCACGTCAAGAACAAATAAAGCCTCGGACGGCGAACCTGATGGTCTCCAGCGTTCGTCGAATAATTTGGAGACCAGTGTTGACGATCAAGGCGCGAATAAGGTTTTCAGAGTGCCATGGCCCTTCCAACAAGATTTTTCCTCAGTATGCGAATTTTGCGCTCAAGACGGAAGGGCCCGTTTTCTGCACCTCAGGATCCAGGACTTAGAAAGGCATGTTAATGAATACCACCCTGGATCCACAATATTATATATCTGTGATAACTGTAATAAAGAGTATAAAACAAGAAGAGGTGCGGAAACTCATAGGCCCAAGTGCCCTGGGCCAAGGCAAGTTGCTCACCTGCCATTTGAATGTCCAGAATGTCAAAAAGCCTTTTTGACACCCAGGGCACTCACACAACATCAACGTCATGAACACCCGGAAGTCCGTAATACAGCTCGGGCGGTTCTGCAAGTCCCTGCGTCAAGAAGACCGAGAGCAGGGTCTTGGACTGATGAGGAGATGCGTATTATGAATGAGCTTGAAACACAGTACCCAAACGACAAAAATATTGCAGTACGCATCTCACAAGCTTTGGGTACCAGAACCGCCAAGCAAGTCCGGGATAAACGGGCCTATGAGCGAAGTCAGGCGGTAAAGCGCAACCGCGCTGACAACCCGGAAGTTGATGCCCCACTTCCGGAAGATGACCTGCCGCAAGAAGAAGCGGTGGAAATAGATGACCGGCCACGATTGCCAGTCGAGGTCCCGACAATCGTGGTTACAGAGGAAGAGGAACGGCCACCTGAGCATGCGATCATCGACGATGACTCCAGAATATGGGTAAGGAGTCTGATCGAGGTGGCCCAAGCAATCGAGATAAATGAAGAAGATCCCTTCCATAAAGCTGGCACCTTATTCGACCGACTAGGCAGCCTTGTCCTCAGTGGGGACACAAAGTTAGATATGCAAACCGAGCTGGACTCGGCATATAATGAAATTATGATTGCGCTAGGCGCCGGCGGTCGCAAGACGCGCGACAAAAGACCTCGAAATAGAGGCAAGGGCAAGAGAGCAAAAAGACGCTATATTTATGCCAAAACACAAGATCTCTACAAGAAAAATCCAGGCCGGCTCGCCAAATGTATCCGCGAAAATGTCTCCCACATTGACTGCAGTTCTGTTTCCCTCTCTGCGGTCAATGTTAAAGAATATTATAATAAAATTTGGGGCGAGCCATATCCCAGAACTAATATCTATCTGGGACAATCAAACGATGAAGGCATAGCTCTCAGCGACTCCCTCCCCCCGATCACAGTAGAAGAAGTGAGGGGTCGCATTGCCCATATAAAGGGAGACTCGGCAGCTGGTATCGATGGCCTAACAAAATCAGATATTAATAAGCCGGCTGCCGTTAAAGTCCTGACAAAGTTGTTTAATATTGTGACTGCTACACACGTTTTTCCGAAAAAATGGCTGGAAAATAGAACCACACTGCTGCTAAAAGAGGGAAAAGACCCCAACGAAGTTAGTAGTTATAGGCCCATTACCATCTCGGGCATTGTCGCGCGCACATATTGGGGAATCATAAACAAGCAGCTCTCGAATGTGGTAAAACTTACTACCAGACAAAAAGGATTCGTCCCCGAGTCTGGTATTTTTAACAATGTGCACCTCCTCAGTGAAGTAATATGTCAGGCAAAAAGCAGTCACAAAGGCCTGGTCGTAGTGCAATTAGATATTTCAAAGGCCTTTGACAGGATACCCCACCAGTCAATTGGACCTGCACTACGTAGAAAGGGGCTCCACGAGCATGTGGTGCGGCTCGTGGAAGAATCGTATAGAGGGGTGCACACAACTATACACTGTGGTAACGAAAGTGCCACAATAAATCTTGTGCGAGGAGTAAAGCAAGGGGATCCACTATCCCCCTTATTATATAATATTGTCACTGAACCGCTTCTCCTTGCGCTGGAACAAATGTCGGGCTATACCCTGGCTGAAGGCAGCAGTCTCTCCTGTC
>JAPWDM010000038.1:1515000-1571656 GCA_035578155.1 Brachynemurus nebulosus
GTTTTTAACAATAAGTGTTACCAATTTAACCTATTAACTTTTATTTTATGTAGATTAATGTTTTTAACAATAAGTGTTACCAATTTAACCTGTTAGCTAATTTTATCTATTATTTATAGATGATAAAAAAAGGAAAACTATTGACAACAACACATGGCGTTCCATAACTGGTCACCCATGAAAGTACTTACCATGCCCGATGTTGCTTAACTTCGGTGATCGAACGAGAACCGGTGTTTTCAACATGGTATGATCGTTGTCTGATTGTGGATACGATATTTGTAAAAATATATAGTTTTATAAGTAATACCAGTAATAATAATGTATAATTCTAATTTCATTTATTAATAAATATTTTTTATTACTGTACTTAAAAGCTTTTTTTTTATTTTATATTTACCTCTAAATATACTTTCCACATCCAATTTATCCTATTAATTATCCATCCAATATATTCTTTATATTCAGAAGTTTTAAATGTTGTATAATAATATAAAAATAATACTTTATATTTCTTAATATATTTGTTAGTGAATAAAGGGTAAATAATATATAATAAAACATTATTTTTAATTTTATAATTTTTATTTTGAAAATAATATCTACATAATTAAAAAATTTTATTATTCAATTTTTATTTATAATATATATTTAAGTTTTTATATTTATATTTATCGTTGCTCAAATTACCTCGTACAAATTTCATTGCCCAAATAACCCCGGTCTACCGTATACAATTTTTATTTATAATATATATTTAAGTTTTTATATTTATATTTATCGTTGCTCAAATTACCTCGTACAAATTTCATTGCCCAAATGACCCCGGTCTACCCTACTCAAAATTGATATGAAAATTCTAGTTTTCTAGATAGTTATGTTAAGATACACTTTTTAGGATTAAAAAATTAATGTTGTGTTAACCTTTCTACTCCTAAATAAAGGCATTTATACAGTTTAAAACATTATTTAATAAAAAAAAAAAAAAAAATAGAAAAACGATAGTTTTAAACAATTTAAACAATACCCATATATACCCATATGATGAAAATTGTAATTTGGACTGTGAAATTTTTAACTCTTTTCTGTGCATTACCCATGTCTGCTTTTAAACTATTTGCAGTTTAATATATAAATATTCTAATTGTAAGTAACGAATTGAAAATGTAAACTAATACTTTAAGAATATATACGTATACAGGGTGGAAAGTAAAATAATTGTCGTCGTTTTCAAAAGCGGACGAAAACTTTAATTTGGAGTATGAAATTTTATTTTATTATTTTCGCAGTTAAGCTGCATTCAATTAATTAACCCTTTCCTGTTTGACAGTTTTACATCATTACTGTTCAAACGATACTTCAAATTAACAAATCATTAATAATATGGGTAAATACTTATTTGCAAGAATTATATAGTTTGCACATGTGTTCTATTGTGCTAGGATATCAACAGGACAATGCAATTTAATTGCCTATATTCAGGAGCAAGTAAAAACATTACCTATTTTAATAGTTCAAAAGATATACATTACATAGTTCGTTGTAAGAATAATCACTTCGACGATCTTTTTTAACGAATTGTGGTATGTAAGAAATAATAACACTCACATAATTTTTGAAATATTTTATTAAATAATTAACTTTGGTATACAGCTATTGGAAAAGTTACACTATTGGTTTAGTAACTTAACTTATAAAAAGTTAAGAGTTTATTTTAAAACCTCCTATAGGGTCGTAAATATAACCCTTTACCCGCAATTTTTTCATCACCACCGTCGACGACGGTATTCTCGTCATTCTTCGCTCGCAGTATCTTCGCTGTCGCTAGCAGTTGTTTTTTCATCGCTGTCTCCGCCATAATTTGATACATACTTTAACACTGGCTCAATAATACCATGCTTTTCCAATTTCCGAGTTATCGAGATAATTTGCCTCCCAATGTCACTTTTCTTTAAATTATTAAAATGGCTTCGTTTTTTCTCATCTTCGATATAATCCGCAAACCTGGGACTTACAATATGATGCCTTTCCTTTAAATTGCACATAGTATTAACCATTTCTTCTCCAATTTGCGTCTGAGTCGCTAAACTTCTTAGTTCATCGACTAAATGGTTCCGATCATCAAAATATTCTTCTACATCAGCAGATTTCGAATGACCATTATGAAGGTTAGCGTTTTCATCATACTTCAGACGTTTAGCTTCTCCATTTATTGAATTTGATGTTGAAGGTTCTTCCTTTTCTTCTGAATTTTTATCTTCTTGTGCTTCGTCCTTTGCGCATTGCGTTCTGAAGCTCTTTGATCATTAATATGTCTAGAACAGTTTGCAAGAGACCAGCCATTTTTGGAGTAAAACTTGTTTCTTTGTAGTTATCAGGCGATGGTAAATGCTTTTCTTCGTTAGATCGATTATCTTCATCATTCACAGATTGTAGAATATTATGTGAGTTTTTTAAAGAATCTAATTTCCTTTTGATTGCTTTTGCTGCAGCCATCATACTTTAATTAAAAGTATTCAAGTTTCTTTTACATAGATCTGTGTCATCTTCGTGTTGATTTTGCAATACTGGTGCTTTATCTTCCTTTTCTTCAATGTCATTTCTTGCTTCAAAGCTATAGTCGGTTTCACCATCATCATCTTCATCATTAGATTTCGACGATTCACTTTGTATTGAAAGTCTCCTGTTCTCCGCATTGTTCACTTAGTTCCCATTATTTTTCATCTGACCATTATTGTTTGTTTGATGTCCCCGAGCATGCACTCTTCTTTTCATATGACATAAAAGAGAATCTCTCCGCGAAAATGTCTTATCATAATCTGTGCACTCAAAGATTTTTTTTCGATAGTTGTGAATAGTTTGATTTATAGCATAACACTGATTAGTTCTATATCGACATAACCTTATATAGTACAACCAGAGCAGAATTGACGTAAAGTAACACCAACACCAAAAATACACCAAATGATACCAAAAATACACCAAAAATAAACCAAAATGACACCAACATTACATCAAAAATACACCAAATGACACCATAAATACACCAAAAATACACCAAAATTACACCAAAAATACACCAAAATTACACCAAAATTACACCAAATTACACCAAATAACACCAAAATTACACCAAAATTACACCAAAATTACACCAAATTACACCAAATAACACCAAAATTACACCAAAATTACACCAAAATGACACCAAAAATAAACCAAATAACACCAAAATTACACCAAAAATAAACCAAATAACACCAAAATTACACCAAAATTACACCAAAATTACACCAAATTACACCAAATAACACCAAAATTACACCAAAATTACACCAAAATTACACCAAAATTGCACCAAAAATAAACCAAATAACGCCAAAATAACACCAAAAATACACCAAATAACACCAAAATTACATCAAAATTACACCGAAATGACACCAAAAATACACCGAATACCACCAAAAATACACCGAATAACACCAAAATAACACTAAAATTACACCAAACAACACCAAAATTACACCAAAAATACACCAAAATTACACCAAATTACACCAAATAACACCAAAATTACACCAAAATGACACCAAAATTACACCAAAATGACACCAAAAATAATCCAAATAACACCAAAATTACACCAAAATTACACCAAAAATACACCAAATAACACCAAAATTACACCAAAATGACACCAAAAATACACTAAAATTACACCAAAATTACACCAATTTACACCAATTAACACCAAAATTACACCAAAATTACACCAAAATGACACCAAAATTACACCAAAATGACACCAAAAATACACCAAATAACACCAAAAATACACCAAATAACACCAAAAATACACCAAATAACACCAAAATAACACCAAAATTACAGCAAAATTACACCATATAACACCAAAATGACACCGAAATTACACCAAAATGACACCAAAAATACACCAAATACCACCAAAAATACACCGAATAACACCAAAATAACACTAAAATTACACCTAACAACACCAAAATTACACCAAAAATACACCAAAATTACACCAAATTACACCAAATAACACCAAAATTACACCAAAATGACACCAAAATTACACCAAAATGACACCAAAAATAATCCAAATAACACCAAAATTACACCAAAATTACACCAAAAATACACCAAATAACACCAAAATTACACCAAAATGACACTAAAAATACACTAAAATTACACCAAAATTATACCAATTTACACCAATTAACACCAAACTTACACCAAAATTACACCAAAATGACACCAAAATTACACCAAAATGACACCAAAAATACACCAAATAACACCAAAAATACACCAAATAACACCAAAATAACACCAAAATTACAGCAAAATTACACCATATAACACCAAACTGACACCGAAAATACACCAAAATTACACCAAATTACACCAAATAACACCAAAATTACACCAAAATAACACCAAAATTACACCAAAAATACACCAAATAACACCAAAGATACACCAAAGATACACCAAATAACACCAAAATAATACCAAAATTACACCAAAATTACATCAAAAATACACCAAATAGCACCAATTAATACCAAAATTACACCACATTTACACCAAAAATAGACCAAATAACACCAAATAACACCAAAAATGCACCGAAAATACACCAAAAATACACCAAAAATATACCAAATGACACCAAAACGACACCAAAAATACACCAAATGACACCATAAATACACCAAAAATACACCAAATAACACCAAAATTACACCAAAAACACACCAAAATTACACCAAAAATACACCAAATAACACAAAAAATACACCAAATAACACCAAATGACACCAAAAATACACAAAAATACAACAAATAACACCAAAATTACACCAAATGACACCATAATACACCAAATAACACCAAAATTACACCATAAATACACCAAATGACACCATAAATACACCAATTAACACCAAAATTACACCAAAAATACACCAAATTACACCAAAAAAATACACCAAAAATATACTAAATGACACCAAAAATACACCAAAATTACACCAAACACACCAAATGCTCCAAATGACACCAAATGACACCAAAAACATACCAAATTGACGCCAGTTCTGCTCTGGTTGTACTATATAAGGTCATGTCGATATAAAACTTATCAGTGTTATGCTATAAATCAAACTATTCTCATCTATCGAAAAAAAATGTTTGAGTGTACACGTTGTGATAAGACATTTTCGCGGAGAGATTCTCTTTTACGTCATATGAAAAGAAGAGTGCATACGCGTTCAAATGCTCAGGAACATCTAACAAACAATAATGACCAGATCGCAAATAATCAGTCGGTAGATAATCAATCGGTAAATAATGAGACACACGTGAACAGTGCGAAGAACAGGAGACTTTCAATACAAAGTCAATCGTCGAAATCGAATGATGAAGATGATGATGGTGAAACCGAATATAGCTTTGAAGCAAGAAATGACATTGAAGAAAAGGAAGATAAAGCACCAGTGTTTCAAAATCAACACGAAAATGATACAGATCTATGTAAAAGAAACTTGAATACTTTTGATGAAAGTATGATAGCTGCAGCAAAAGCAATCAAAAGTGAATTCGATTCTTTAAAAAACTCACATAATATTCTACAATCTGTGAATGACGAAGATAATCGATCTAACGAACAAAACGATTCACAATTGCCTGATAACTACAACGAAACAAGTTTTACTCCAAAAGTCGCTGGTCACTTGCAAACTGCTCTAGACATATTAATGATCAAAGAGCTTCAGAACGCATGCACAAGAAGATAAAAATTCAGAAGAAAAGGAAGAACCTTCAACATCAAATTCAATAAATGGAGAAGCTAAACGTCTGAAGTATGATGAAAACGCTAACCTTCATAATGATCATTCGAACCCTGTTGATGAAGAAGAATATTTTGATGATCCGAACCATTTAGTCGATGAACTAAAAAGTTTAGCAACTCAAACGCAAATTGGAGAAGAAATGGTTAATACTATGTGCAATTTAAAGGAAAGGCATCATATTGTAAATCCCAGCTTTGCGGATTATATCGAAAAAGAGAAAAAACGAAGCCATTTTAATAATTTAAAGAAAAGTGACATTGGGAGGCGAATTATGTCGATAACTCGGAAATTGGAAAAGCATGATATTATTGAACCAGTGTTAAAGTATGTATCAAATGATGACGGAGACAGCGATGAAAAAACATCTGCTAGCGACAACGAAGATACTGCGAGCGAAGGAGAATCTGATGATGACGAAAATACAGTCGTCGGTGGTGATGAAAAAATTGCGGGTAAAGGGTTATATTTACGACACTATAGGAGGCTTTAAAATAAACTCTTAACATTTTATGAGTTGTAGACTAAACCAATAGTGTAACTTTTCCAATAGCTGTATACCAAAGTTAATTATTTAATAAAATATTTTAAAAATTATGTGAGTGTTATTATTTCTTACATACCACAGTTCTTAAACAATTTTAGTAATTCGTTAAAAAAAGATCACAGAAATGATTGTTCTTACAATGAATTATCCAATGTATATTTTCAGAGCTATTAAAATAGGTAATGTTTTTACTTGCTCCTGAATATAGGCAATTAAATTGTATTGTCCTATTAACATTCTGGTGCGATAGAACATATGTGTAAACTATGTAATTCTTACAAATAAGTATTTACCCATATTATTAATGATTTGTTAATTTGAAGTATCGTTTAAACAGTAATGATGTAAAACTGTCAAACAAGAAAGGGTTAATTGACTGAATACAAGTTATCTACGGGAAAGCTTTGAGTCGCTTTTTAAAACAATGAAAGTTATTTACTTTCCACCCTGTATACGTATTTATCTATGGTGGTGTCAGCTTACGAATATAATTTTCAACTCGTTTGCTTAGAAAAATATTTGTCTGTAACTGATAATTTTTTGGGTGTTTTTACTGCTATTGTCTTTTAATGACTTCTAAACATTATTGTGACGCGATAATATTTAAAAATGTTGCTAAATATTTAATAATAATAAAACAAAACACCCCTTGAACATAACAAATTTTCCCTGTGTTAAAATTTATACGTTCTTAGTTGCTTGAAACACCCAGTATTTGTTCAAATACCAATTCTGTATTAAAAATTTAGCATGCATTTTTTCGGATTTTGATTTTATTTATCTTTTTACCTTTAAAGATATTTTTTTTATTAAAATATTACATATATATATTTCTAAATCACTCAATATATGTTATGTTCTTATTTATCTCTGAATACCCCCCCCCCCCCCGGGAGAGTTTTAAGTTTATTGTTGGGATGCCATGAACCAAATCGTTCATCGTCATTTGTTAGTGTAACCTTATTTTTAACAATCACTAACGTCTTAAGACTTAAAATTTTTTCATCATCATTTTTGGCAAACTTGTTAATGTATGTATAGACATGACATAGTATATAATCAGAAATATCGTGAAGTCAGATTATAATTTTGTTAAATTTTTTTAATAAATAAAACACATTTTTATAAATTATAATAATATACAATACATATTGGAGTACGACAATATGAGAAAAAACGCTTCTTTAGAATTGATAAAATAATTTCGTATTTAAGATGAATTGCTATTACAGTCTTTTACAAAAACTAGAGCTCATTTAATACCTATAGATATATTTAACTAATTTTTTAACAATAGCAAGTAATAAATTTTTTTTGATAAAAATAGCTACAAAGTTTTTTAGATAAGTTATAAAATATTAAAAGGAAAATTTTCTTAAAATATATGGAACATTGTGCTATTAATTTAAGACTAAAAAAATATTATGAGGAGAAATTAATGTTTCAAAACTGTTTTAAATTCTTGATATTACATATTCAGTTTTAAAAATATTAAGAAATATGATTTTTTACAATATATTGATATTGTAAAAAATATGTCTTTAACGGCGTAGAAACCCGTACTTTTAACAGAGTACTGTATATATGCAAGATATTATATTACTATATATTTTAAAAAATTCGTTTTATTTAATTGTTGATGATCAAATATTTTTACATTAAATGAGTAAATTCTTATATATTTTATCACACGATATCCCGTAATTAGCGATATAGTAAAGTAATCATGGGTATTTATAAGGTACACATTTAAAAAAAAATACATGCTTAGATGTATATCAGTAAGTAGCGATTTTTTTAGCTGAGTAATATGTATTCTGGTATTTTATTTCACCATCGAAAGAATATACAGATTATATATATATATATATATATATATATATATATATATATATATATATATATATATATATATATAGTGTTACATTTTTTGTAAAATTTACGAGTATATATGATGTACCGTAATTGTAGATGGAATTTTTTATAACATTTGATAATAGTTTTCAAACATATTACTTTTTGCTAGCAAAAATCGGCGTATGAATAAAAACTAACATTTTTACTCATAGTCATATATTTAAATTATACAATTTCAATAATATTAAAATAGTTATACATAAATTTATGGGGAATTTTTATATTCGAATCAAGTTTTAGGGTATGATATTAAAAATTAATTTAAATGTTTTAATGACGTCAGTAAACATACATACATACGACTTATTTAAGCAAGCTCGCACCTATAAAAACCAGTTTTATTTTAAAGAAAACATTAGTTACTTAGTTCTAAGCCCAACAGTTTGGTTCTAGACATCGCGCAATGATGACCGACGCTGCGATTGTTGATTTCCAAGGCCTTGTAAGCACAACAAAGGGGGAATTCTATATAAAGGAATTGGCTGTGTTGAAATTCGATTCTTCCGAAGAAAATTATAGTGAAGATTATATACTACAACACTATATTTTCAAATCACCAATACCGTTTTGCGGATTAAGTGGAAAAGATCAGCGCACAGCTCGCTGATTGCGGAAAAATCATCATGGGTTCGCCTGGATGGATGGACATATTGAATACGAGGAACTAAAATACATTTTAATAAACAATCTACATGGAACTCGAATCATCTATACGAAAGGTGAAGAAAAAGTGCGGTATTTGAAACGACTACTACCATCAGCGCCCATTATGAACTTTGAAGGAATAACAATTTGTCCCAAGTTGGGAATCATAACATCAACATACACTAGTCCTCGATGCGGCCATCATTCCGGAGCAACTTGCGCCATGGAAAATGTCATATCCATATACAAATATTATTGTAATAACATTTAAACATTTTTATTGTAAAATATTTCTTTTTAAAATAAATATATTAAAATAAAAAAAATGTGTTTTTATTTAGAGGAAAACCTGTATAAACCTGTTTTCAGATAAAAATATGATAAAATTATGAATCAAGGTATAGAGTTCTCGGTGGTTCAGACTAGCAGCGCTGTCTTTTAACTATCAAAAAGGATTTTGGGTGTCAATTTTTCAAACTTACACACAGGGATCGCTATTATCCAGACTACGAGCGCCATCTTTTCATGCAATTTTGAATCTAGGTACCGAGGCACCGAGATCGCGGTGGTTCAGACTAGCAACGCCATCTTTTCATGGAATTTTGAATCAAGATACAGAGTTCGTGGTGGTTCAGACTAGCTACGCCATCTTTTAACTATCAAAAAGGATTTTCGGTGCCATCTGTTGACAGTTTTGCAAACTTACACACAGGGATCGTTAGTATCCAGACTAAGAGAGCCGTCTAGTAGTGAATTCACAGGGCTCGAAGGCGGCATAGCTTACCTATCACCTCCCAGGGTCGCTCAAAAAAATCGGATGAAGGGATGGAGGGCTCAGAACCGGCCAAAAACTACTACTTGTATGATGCCTCCGACTGCTTTACTTTTTTATTCATTTTTCTTTTTCTCTCTTAAGCATAAGCTTTGGCAAGTAGTTTTATTTTAAGTTGATGACATTTTTCATTTCACACTATTTCAAAGTGGCCAGTCAAAAAATTATAAATTATAAATTTTATGACCATTAAAAACGCCGTGAGCAGCGGGGCCCCATCACGGTAGTCGAATTTTCCCCTTCATCTTCGGTATTGAATGTCTACAAGCGAAATGTGATTGAAAGTCCACAAGCGATTTGTAATTTTGGTGGTTTCAAAACTGATGATGAGTGTCCGGTTGATCGGGGCTTTAAAAAAAGGTTTTAAGTTTTTAAGGGCTGAATCTCAGTAAATTTCAATTTTGTGCCGATAGCAGTTAACAGGGAAAAAGCCAACACAATTCGTACAAGGGCATTTCTATCCATGCTTATCCGCCAATTGCCTTTGTGTTTTATTTTTAAATATTAAAAAAGGAACTTAAATAGACCGGTGTGAACCTGGCGCCCGACTTTCGAAAATTTAAAAATAAATAATACAGCTCGTTTGTACTTCGTTTGTACCCGTTTGTACCGCATTTTATTTTGTTTGTACCTCGAAGGGTAAACATCTAGAAAAAATTTAAAAAATGACCAGCGCCCAACTTTTAGACATTTTAATTTTATTAGTGTCATTCGACAGGGGTTCGTTTGTACCCGTTTGTACCTTTTTTCTTTTCGTTTGTACCTCAAAGGGTTCCTCAAAGGGAGATACATGATATTCGAAACATTCTAGGTCGCATTAAGTTTGTGTTTTTAGAGACATTGAAAATATGACGACGGCATTTAAGAGAGCTCTATTTCCACACGTTTGTACCTTTTTCCTTTTTGTTTGTACCTCAAAGGGTTCGGAGATACATGGCATTCGAAACATTCTAGGTCGAATTAAACACTGAAAATATGAAGACGGCATTTTATAGAGGTTCGTTTGTACACGTTTGTACCTTTTTTCTTTTCGTTTGTACCTCAAAGGGTTCGGAGATACTTCGTATTCGAAACATTCCAGGTCGAATTAAATTTGTGTTTTTAGAGACATTGAAAATATGACGACGGCATTTTATAGAGTTTCGTTTGTACACGTTTGTACCTTTTTTCTTTTCGTTTGTACCTCAAAGGGTTCGGAGATACATGTCATTCGAAACATTCTAGGTCGAATGAATGTTTGACATCCTAGAATGTTTTCGTACGAGGGCATTTCTATCCATGCTTATCCGCCAATTGCCTTTGTGTTTTATTTTTAAATATTAAAAAAGGAACTTAAATAGTAAACTGGAAGGCTTTTATGAAGATATTTTTTCTTTCCAAAAAAATCCAAAATTTCTATTTTATAAATAATAAAAATCCACAATTCCTAATTTATAAATAAACAGTGACTTTAATAACATTTTCAAATTACTTAATATGTATGTATTTCATTTGTTAAAAAATTGTATTCACTTTTTTTTAAATTTTTTAAAATTACTATTCGCCTACTTGTATTTAGAACATTTAAAACACATTTAACAATAGCATTCAATTCCGATGTAAAAATGGAAGAAGTGGGGAGAAAAGTAATGTGGACTCCCTAAAAGGTACTAGCTGGATACTAACTGAATACACGTACAAAATTTCAGCCCTCTAGGTTTCCTTAGAAAGTCTCTAGACGTGTTAGGAAACAAGCAAAAAAATTAAGGAAATATTGGCGTAAAAATCGTGGGGGTAAGGGTTAAAAGTTGAATATATATATCAGACATTTTTTTCTACATATTCGTGTTCTACGGGTCCGAAAACGGATAGCGCCCCTACTCTCGCCTCTCGCAGCTCTTATCGTATAGACTGTATAAGTCTAATTTTTCGGAGAAAATTCGACTAATAAAAAAAGATATATCCAGGAAAGTGAAAAAATGAGTAAAAAACTAAAATTAACACAAGAGAATTTCTTATATTAATTTTTATTATTAACCACAATTTATTAAACTATTAAACAATTTATTAATTTTTATTATTAAACAATTTTTATTATATTTATTATTAAATTTTTAATTATTAAACAATTTATTATTTGTCTAAGATATATTAGGTATTATATTAGTAATATATATATATATATATATATATATATATATATATATATATATATATATATATATATATATATATATATATATATATAGTTATGTAACCATCACATCCGCCCTAACACTTAATTAATACATATTATATTTTTATACATTTAATCAATATTTCTGTAATATTAAGAATTGTACAATGTATGTAGACAATAAGTAATAATTCATCCCATAAGGAACTCATATAGATAATTATTTAATTTTTCATGTATCTAAAAATAACAAAAGCTTAATCATCAAAAACTACTAAATAATTAAATACAATGTATTGAGACAAAGGAATTGCAATGATATTATTTTACAGTTACATCTTTCTCATTTTTGCTTAATCAGCAATCTCTTTGTCTGAATTACTTATAAATAAGGTAACTCAGTGAGTTATCTGATTTTTGTTCGATCTAGCTAGCAATAGTAACACTGGAGTACTCCAGTGATATCATTGTAAAAACAATTTTGTATTTTTAAACTTAAAATAAATTTTTTTAAAAACTAACTTTAATTGTTACGAAACGTAACTGGCGCAGTCGGTAGGATTGTTGTAAGCATTGTTACCGGTATTGGTGATATCGTGAGTTGTGGAATTGACGGTTTCTCAAGGAAACAATTCAATCTTAACGGTATATTAAGAATTGTGGTACACTCTGGTTAGCAGTGCGTGGATTTCAATCCTTCATACAACAACGGATCTACGAGGAATGGAAATTTACTGGAGCATTCTGTAAGTAGAGTAAATTGCATATTTTTCGCTGCTTATATTTTTTGTTCCTGCTTTTTCCTTTTTCGTATGTCTTTCATCGTAAAATCAAAATTGTTTAAATTATCACACAGACCATATCCTAGATCGAAAATCCCTCAACTAAACGGCGCAGAAAACGCAATAGTTGAGTCAAACGTGAGCATATCGGAGGATACGATAAGCAACGTTAATTTAGATTTAATTAGTAATAGTAATATTGAAACAGTTCAATCAAATAATTTAAATACAAATACAAATAATTCAATTAGTTTAGAAAGTTTAGATTTTAATAAATATTATAACAGTACAAAAATGCAAGTAAACGAAAATGCAGTTAGTGGCTTCTCACAAGTGCTCGAAGCATTTAGAATACCGGATCCAATTAAATTCCTACCTGAATTTAATGGAAATCCGAGAACTTTGCATGATTTTATTGAAAATGTTGATGAAATCATAGCATGCGTAAGTGTCGATTGGACACAGGGATACGGTAAATTATGGATACGAGCTATCCGTAATAAAATCGTAGGAGAGGCTAACGAAATTTTAAACATGTACGGTACTCCGACAGATTGGCAATCAATCAAGTCAAATTTAATTTCACATTATGCGGACAAACGAAACGAGACAAACTTAATTAGGGAACTTTATAGTCTAAAACAAAATCAAAATCAGAAAATGGAAGAATTTTACGCGAAAGTAATTGAAATACTTTCTTCATTAGTTAACTTCACTAAATTAAACGAAAATGATTCCATTGCAATAAATTCTAAATTACAATTATTTAAAAATTTGGCAAAAGACGTATTTTTAACTGGACTTAGAGAACCAATTGGGTCAGTCGTACGTGCAAAAAATCCAGACACGATTCAGAATGCATTTGAATACGCTATCAAAGAGCAAAATATTCACTACCATCAAAAATCATATCAACAAATTACAGTTAAACCTCCAATATCCGCACCTGTACCGATTAGAACGCACAATTTTCATAATCCCCAACAATACCAAAAACAGTTTATCACACATACACCGTTTAACACACAAAATAATATTCAACAAACGCGACCATTTTATACACAAAATAATAATCAACAATTACGACAATTCAACACACAAAATAATACAAAACAGTTACCGCGACCAACACCTATGGACTTAGGCAGTAATAGGTTAAGCATTAGACAACCTAACACACAACAGCAACAATCACGCCCTAATTTTCAACAACAACAACAACAACAACCATTTAGACGTAATATTTTCCAACCCCAAAGTAGACCGACTTTTGCTTCAAACGAACTTTTTAACACAGAAGCATCAGGATTTAGTTCATTAGACGAATACGTAGTTGACGAAAATTATGACGAAAACAGTTATTTGGTAGACGAATACGAACAGACAGACCAAAATAATCAAAATGAGATCGATGATCAAAATTTTCGGTTAATCTCGGACAACAATTTGGATACGTAGATTTAAATCTTCACGAATCTACTTTACCCTATATACATATTACTGACCAAAATGACTGTACACCCTTAAAATTTTTAATTGATACTGGTTCTTCAAATTCTTTCCTTAATCCTGAATTAGTTCATCCAGACCTTACAACTGAAATTAAACCTACTACAATTAAATCACTTTTAGGATCATATAATGTTACAAAAAAGGCAAAATTACCTATTTTTAGTGAATTTAATCAAAATGGTACAATAGATTTTCTTCTTTTACGATTTCACGGTTATTTTGACGGACTTATTGGACTTGACATACTTAACCAACTTCAAGCTCAAATTGATATTCCCGGTAAACGATTAATAACACCATTTTCTACAAATAGATTGTTGTTCAAACCCAACATCACAAGTGGCATACACATAATTGAACCAAATTGTAAACAATTAGTCAAAATTCCAACAGACGTACAATCAGGCGACGTATTAGTACATGACATAAAAATTCAAAATAAATTTTCGATTCCTTCTGGCGTATACAATGTTAAAGATTGGCATATACTCGCACCTGTTTTAAATCACACAAACAGTGCACAAAAATTTTTAATCGAACAGCCACTGAAAGTAGAAATTTTAAATCACGAAATTATTGACTGTAACTTTAACCAATTTCAAACAGATAACGACACGGAATTACCCCCGATCGAATCTCTTATTAGGACCGAACATTTAAATAGCGAAGAAAGACAAGCTTTGTTTAAACTTTGTCGTAAATATGAGGATGTTTTTTATAAAGAGGGTCAAGATCTTTCATTTACGAATAAAATTAAACATGAAATAAAAACAACTGACGATCTACCCGTTTATACCAAATCCCATCGGTATCCTTATATTCATAAGGAAGAGGTTAAGAAGCAAATTGATAAGATGCTCCATCAAGGCATCATAAGACCAAGCTATTCTCCTTGGAGTAGTCCAATTTGGATAGTTCCTAAAAAGCTAGACCAAAGCGGAGTACGAAAATGGCGATTAGTGGTGGACTATAGGAAACTTAACGAAAAAACTATAGGGGATAAATATCCAATCCCAAACATCACAGATATACTAGACAAACTTGGTAAATGCATGTATTTCACTACTCTAGACTTAGCATCTGGTTTCCATCAGATAGAAGTTCATCCTAGGGACATTGAGAAAACTGCTTTTACTGTAGACCATGGACATTTCGAACATGTTCGCATGCCATTTGGACAAAAAAACGCTCCATCAACTTTCCAAAGAGTTATGGATAACGTTCTAAAAGATCTACAAGGTACAATTTGTCTTGTATACATGGATGATATAATTATCTTTTCCACTTCGCTTCAAGAACATATTATTAATCTCGATAAAGTTTTTAGCAGACTAAAAGACGCAAATTTAAAAATTCAATTAGACAAAAGCGAATTTCTAAAACGGGAAGTAGCTTTTCTGGGACATATAGTATCAGAAGCAGGTGTAAAACCTAATCCTGATAAAGTAGCTGCTATTAGGAAATTCCCTGTACCAAAAACACAAAAAGATATTAAATCTTTTCTGGGACTTCTTGGATACTACAGGAAATTTATTAAAGACTTCGCTAGGTTAACAAAACCAATGACTAAATGTTTGAAGAAAGGTGAAACAGTTAAACATACACCCGAGTTCCTTAAATGTTTCGAAACATGTAAGGACCTCTTGACAAACGATCCAATCCTTGCCTATCCAGACTTTAACAAAGAATTTATTTTGACAACGGACGCAAGCAATGTAGCAATCGGAGCAGTCCTTTCCCAAGGACCTATTGGTAAAGATAACCCAATATGTTACGCTTCTAGGACCTTAACCGACTCAGAATCACATTACTCTACCATAGAAAAAGAACTATTATCGATCGTATGGGCGACCAAATATTTCAGGCCTTACTTATACGGACGAAAATTTACCATAATTACTGACCATCAACCACTCAGATGGCTCATGTCACTTAAAGAACCAAACAGTAAATTAGTAAGATGGCGACTTAAACTTGAAGAATTTGACTACAAAATTATACACAAACCAGGTCGACAAAATACTAACGCAGACGCCCTTTCACGAATTATAATTGACAGTAACCCCCATACTAATGACGATTCTACGCAAGACACTTCTACACAAACAGTACATAGTGCATCAGAGGATGATACCTCCTTAATTCGAATCTCTGAAAACCCCCTTAATGATTTTAAAAATCAATTAATCATATTAAAAGATGAAAACATTCAAACTGCAACTAAACGCAAATTCCAAATTCTTTTTAATACACGTCGACGTATTACAATTACACTTTCTGCTGACGACGACGATATTTTAATCTCAGTTATAAAAGAAAACATTCCACCGAAGGTAACTTTAGCTATATACTGTCCTGATGACGAATTATTTATTAAAATTCAAAGAATATATTCTGATTATTTCTCTCAAGGTAAACAGTACAAAATTATTCGAGCAACTAAACTATTAGAAGACGTTTTAGAAGATGACCAACAAGACGAATTAATAAAAAAATATCATGACTTTAGACATACAGGAATTAACGAAACTTTTAACCATATTAGAAGAGAACATTACTTTCCAAATTTAAAATCAAAAATTTCTTATTATGTTAATAATTGTAAATTGTGTAACGAAAATAAATATGACAGACGACCACCAAAACAAAATTTTGAATTAACAGAAACACCGTCACAGCCACTCGAAATTGTACACATTGATATATTTTATTTGGACAAATTAATATATTTAACAATTGTAGATAAATTTTCACGTTTTGGCCAAGCATACCCAATCGAAACAAGAAATACATCCCATATCCTTGAGGCTCTAGCACAATACATATCCCAGTACGGTAGTCCTAAAAATATTGTAGTCGATTCAGAAAAAGGATTTGACTCAATACGTTTTCGACAATTTTGTGACACGTATAGTATTAATATACATATAACAGCTGTTAGAAGTTCAACATCAAATTCTCCTGTAGAGAGATTCCATTCTTCTATCCTTGAAAAATATCGTATCACACATGCAACTGATAAAAGCAGCTCAGCTGATTTAAAAATGCTACATACAGTTTTTGTTTACAATAATTCAATTCATACCGCGATTAAATGTACACCATATGAATTATTTTTCGGACGTAAATATGACATTAAATTAACTGCCGACCCAGCAATAGTACAACAAGAACGCGAAAAATTTCAACGTGAATCTTATCAGAACCAAATTCAACAAAAAGAAAACAAAATTAATACTCTAAATAGTAATCGCGAAGCCCCAATTGATTATAAAGAAAAACAAACTACATATTTTCAGGAAAATAAACATAATTCCAAATTACACCCAAAATTTAAACAAATTACAGTAAAAACTAATAATAAGGTAACGGTAACAGACGACAAAAATCGTAAAATCCCAAAACAAAAATTAAGACGACCTTTGTTACAGGGCAATATTAACAATAATGACAATGGTAACGACACAGAAAATCGAGATACGCGACCTAACGAACAACCCGGGACTAGTGGCTATAGAACTAGGACAAGCCAAACTTAATCAAGAATTTAGCAAATTTATACACATAATTAACCTTACAAATTACAGAGAAAATATAGATAAAATTGGCAATTCATTAAAATATTTAAACGAAGACGATCAACTGTTGACTAACACGACTATCAAAAACATAATTCAGTTAAAATTTAAAGAACTTAAAACTATTTTTAAACAAATTTACCCAAAACGTACAAAACGGGCCCTTGTCAGTGCCTTAGGGTCAATCATCAAAACTATAACTGGTAACATGGACGAAGAAGACGCGTTAGCGATAAATAAAGAAATAAATAATTTAAAAATCAATCAACACAATTTAATTTCGGGGAATAACAAACAGATCAAAATCAATGAAATTATGATTGAACGTTTTAATAACATATCAAACCATATAAACATTCAGCAAGATGCCATAAATAAAATTCTCTCAACAATGAAAACACAAGTATCTGGTAGTTTAACAAATCGTGAACAAAATTTTCTAAATTCAATACAACACGCTTATCATATAATTTATAATATCGACCTCTTGTATTCACATTTGGTTCAACTAGCTCAAGCTCTAAATTTGGCAAAACTCAATGTACTTCCTACCTTAATATTAACTCCTGACGAATTGGACCATGCATATAAAATCTTAAAATCCCAACGCTTACCTATTAATTCCTTACATCAAGTATACGAATTATTAACCTTCCAAGCCTATTATAATGATACCAACATTATATTCAACATTCGCATCCCTATTTTCGAAAACGATACTTACAAATTGAACCTTTTGGAACCATTACCCACTAAAAACAAATCTATATTAATTCCCTATCCCTACATCCTAAGCGGAAAATATGTAAGTTACTTTTCACAGAAAGAATGCTCACGGCTAAATAAAATCTACATCTGTGACAAAGAAGATCTAATTAAGTTACCTACATCAGATCACTGCTTTAACCATGCAATTCGTGGACAAATTGGAAGTTGCATCTACGAGGAATTCGACGAACAAACAATGGTCAAACGTTTAACACCACAACACGTTATATTGAAAAACGTAAAAAATCAATCAATTTCAACTACTTGCGGTATTAACCAACGGTTCGTAAAAGGAACAATACTCATCTATTTTCACCAATGTGAAATTGTCATAAACAACGTCGTGTACAAAAACCAAGAACTTAATAAAACACAACAACTTCATATATTACCTCTACACGAACTCCAAATTAAAGAACAAAAATTGTTACCTAAAATCAACCTGCAAAAACTCAATTCCTACCACATCGAAAATAGACAAGAAATAGAAGAATTCAAATCCAAAACAACCCTACATATATCCGGGGTATATATAGCATTCGGCATCGTAATAGCAACATTTATTATATTCATTGTGATAAAATATATCAGAAATAAATGGAAATCGAAAAATTCATCACCTACAACACAAATAAATTATTTGCCGTCTGGCCATCCCAATGAACCAAAGCTCATATGGTCTAGGCCAGAAAGTCAGAGGGGAGGAGTTATGTAACCATCACATCCGCCCTAACACTTAATTAATACATATTATATTTTTATACATTTAATCAATATTTCTGTAATATTAAGAATTGTACAATGTATGTAGACAATAAGTAATAATTCATCCCATAAGGAACTCATATAGATAATTATTTAATTTTTCATGTATCTAAAAATAACAAAAGCTTAATCATCAAAAACTACTAAATAATTAAATACAATGTATTGAGACAAAGGAATTGCAATGATATTATTTTACAGTTACATCTTTCTCATTTTTGCTTAATCAGCAATCTCTTTGTCTGAATTACTTATAAATAAGGTAACTCAGTGAGTTATCTGATTTTTGTTCGATCTAGCTAGCAATAGTAACACTGGAGTACTCCATTGATATCATTGTAAAAACAATTTTGTATTTTTAAACTTAAAATAAATTTTTTTAAAAACTAACTTTAATTGTTACGAAACGTAACTATATATATATATATATATATATATATATATATATATATATATATATATATATATATATATATATATATATATATTAGTAGTTATATTAGTTATATAGTGTATATATGTATTACAAAAAATAAAAATAAAATTATAAAAAGAAAAAATTTTAAAACTGTGAATTTTTTATTTATTAAAAAATATTCGAAGTCATTTACGACAGTTTAATATATATATATATATATATATATATATATATATATATATATATATATATATATATATATATATATATATATATATGTATATATATATATATATATATATATATGTATATATATATATATATATATATATATATATATATATATATATATTAGTAGTTATATTAGTTATATAGTGTATATATGTATTACAAAAAATAAAAATAAAATTATAAAAAGAAAAAATTTTAAGACTGTGAATGTTTTATTTATTAAAAAATATGCGAAGTCATTTACGACAGTTTAATATATATATATATATATATATATATATATATATATATATATATATATATATTATATAAAAAAATTGGAATGTCATTCACAACAGTATTCTAATGATATTTACCTAATTTATTTACATTATTTAAGTTTAATCCCGTTTTTGGAGCTGCCAGGAGACTGAAAATTCTTTAAACATTCTTTAAAAATCGGCCAAATAACGTTTCAAAAAACAAAAAAGAACAGGTCCTCATACAACTGAAAAATTTTACAGTATTTATCACGAAAATGCTGACCAGGATACTAACAAGGAAAGGTTTCCATGTGTCCGCCTCCGATTTTAATGCTGCTGAAATATGTTATTCTATGTCGAAATCTAAGAGACAAGTATTTTTTTTTATCGGCGGAAAAACGGTTTGAAGGGTTGAAATCGCCCTTCAAAAATTGGGGTAAAAATTTAATTATTAAAATATCTCGAAAACAGTAAGAGATAGAGCAAAAGTTTAAATAGGCGATATTGCTCTTTTTTAAAGAGCTATCTATTGATATGCAATTTGCTCAATTTACATCAGCAGGGGTGGTTGGGGGTTAAAAGTTGGGGGTTAATTTTGCAAAAAGGGGGTGAAAATTAAACAATATAAAAATTTTGTTTACAGATTTGAAATCTACGTCAAAGAATCTAATTGACCTGTTTTCGCTCAATGTCTTAATATTAAGTCTAGGGGTAGTTAACTAGAGGGTGACTGTGTCGAATAGTCGTACTACTTGGGTAGACCAAGAAGTTCTTCTTGATGGAAAATAGTTCAAGACAATTAGAATAACGTAAAAATGAAATTTTCGATTTCAAAATTCAGTTTGAGCAACACTAGAGTGGGTGAGTCACCCTCTTAAATTACATACTAGTTTACTAACATTTATTTTTACTATTAACACACTGACAGTGGGTAATAATGTCACAATAAGTGGTTCTGAAGTTGGACTATCGTATGTAAGGTTTTTATAAGGTTTGTTTTTTAATGAATGTTATAGTTTTCGTTATCGAAAATTATCAACATCGAAAATAACGATATTTTCAAAATGAATGGACACCTGATAAAATCTTACATACGATAGTTCAACTTCAGAACCACTTATTGTGACATTATTACCCACTGTCAGTGTGTTAATATTAAAAATGGATGTATGTAAACTAGTATGTAATTTAAGAGGGTGACTCACTCCCTCTCCAATGTTGCTCAAACTGAATTTTGAAACCGAAAATTTTATTTTTACATTATTCTATTGTGTTAAGCTATTTTCCACCAAGCAGAACTTCTTGAACCACCCAAGTAGTACGATTATTTGACACAGTCACCCCCTAGATAACTACACATAGACTTAATATTAAGACATTGAGCGAAAACAGGTCAATTAGATTTTTTGACGTAGATTTCAAATCTGTAAACAAAATTTTTATATTGTTTAATTTTCACCCCCTTTCTGGAAAATTAACCCCCAAGTCTTAACCCCCAACCACCCCTGTTGATGTAAATTAAACAAAATGCATATCAATAGATAGCTCTTTAAAAAAGAGCAATATCCCCCATTTAAACTTTTGCTCTATCTCTTACTGTTTTCGAGATATTTTAAAAATTAAATTTTTACCCCAATTTTTGAAGGGCGATTTCACCCCCTCAAACCGTTTTTCCGCCGATAAGTGAAAACACGTGTCTCTTAGATTTCGACGTAGAATAACATATTTCAACGGCACTGAAATCGGAGGCGGACAACTGGGAACCTTTCCTTGTAAGAAATTGACTGGACCAAGTACGATCTCGCTTCCAACGTTAACTGAATTAATTGATACAATGTCAAATTAAGTAAAACATGTAGATTTTTTTATTTATTATATTTCAATTAATTACTATTACAAACGATGATTTGATCGGAATATAAATTTTTTATATTTTTAAAGAGTTTTAGTTTGATAGGAGAATGATGAAAATTCGGGGGACAAAATTCAATAGAATATTTCTTAAAGGAAATATAAAAAATTTAAAAATTATTTACACAATAAAAAAAACCAATATTATAGATTACTACTGCAATGTAAA
Source organism: Brachynemurus nebulosus (assembly GCA_035578155.1). Taxonomy (NCBI): domain Eukaryota; kingdom Metazoa; phylum Arthropoda; class Insecta; order Neuroptera; family Myrmeleontidae; genus Brachynemurus; species Brachynemurus nebulosus. Next base: position 1,537,361 of record JAPWDM010000038.1, read on the forward strand.
TTATTTAGTCTACTATGTTTTACTTAAAACATGTAGATTTTTTTATTTATTATATTTCAGTTAATTACTATTACAAACGATGATTTGATAGGAATATAAACTTTTTATATTTTTTAAGAGTTTTGGTTTGATAGGAGAATGATGAAAATTCGGGGGACAAAATTCAATAGAATATTTCTTAAAGGAAATATAAAAAATTTAAAAATTATTTACACAATAAAAAAAAACCAATATTATAGATTACTACTGCAATGTAAATTTTTTTTATACATTCAGTAAATTTTTTTTATGCATACATAATTATTTAGTCTACTATGTTTTACTTTCGAGAGGTGACATGCCAGGAGACTGAGAATTTTACATTTTAAGTGTTATTTTTTTATAAAAAATATATTTCGAAACCGGGTTATTTTAAGTGGCCAGTTAGATGCAGTAATGGTTTGCAGTTTCCATCTAGAAAAAATGTATTTTTCAAAATATTAATATACAAAATAAGTTGGGCCGTCCAAAATTCCCTCGTTTGTATAACTACCCATATACTCCTGCTTCTACTCGTTTGAAACAGCAGAAAAGCAGCTAGAGCCAGATAAGAGTAAGAGTCTTAGCCAGTTCTTGAATCACTCAAGTTTTAAAGTATTAGAACTGATCTATTTACGTACACATGTGTTTATTAAATCGCCTACCGAATCTTTAAGTGATCTATTAACAGTTGAACTGCTACACAACTAAACGGTTGTTTAAACTAGACTAGATATTGATATGAACGAGATCTGTTTAACCGCCTTATCTAAATAAAAATCTTCATTTTACATGTCTTTATTTAGCTAGTCTGGCATAGAATGCATATTTAAAATTATATACACTTAAATAGACTCATCCCTAACAGATTCATATTAAATACCATTAAAATAATTTGAAATCTGTTAAACGTTTACCACGGAAAATCCTGCATCCGAATATGGCCTTGAAGTCAATGATCAAGATCAAATTAAGGTCAAGTGCTGATTTTTGCTGTAATTTTTAAACGAAATTTTTACTGTAATTTTTTTAATTTTGACGTTCCACAGTAAGTGCAGATAGGATGTGTCACGAAAGTGACCATCACAGACACGGCATCATAGTATTTTACCCCTCTTTTAAGTTGGCAGTGTACGTGCATTCAATACCATAAAAGTTCTAACTAGCATTTTTTCTCTATAACATTGATATACAAAAAGCGTACACACATACATAGATACATGGTACCAGTATAATCCGATCAATTTAGTCCTAAAAATAATAGTAAAGGTACAAAAATTAGGGGAGAGCTGAAAATTGGTACGAATGTTCGGAACACCATTATAAATAAGTGCTGAAAAGTCCTCATCGATCCTGTACGTGGAAAAAATTTTATTAAAGGTCAAAGGGGTCAAAAATGGGTTTTTTCGCATTTTTCAGCAAAATGGTAAGTTTTGTCATAAAATCAGGTCAGACAAAAATTGTAGATCATATAATTATCTATAAAAAATGTCTCAATATGTTTTTTCCTAAGAGCCACCGTTTCTGAGATATAACTATTATAAAAGTTGAAAAAGTTGTAATCTTCATAATATGCATTAAAGGTGCTTGTAAACGAGTAACATTTTACGACAATGTGTGGCCGGCAACAATGGCCAGGCAATATTTCTCGAGATTCAGAAATATTTCCGGCAATATATTCGTATGGCCCGGCAATGTGTCTGCATGGCCGGGCAATATATTTCATATTGCAACTGTTGGCTTGCATGTTGCCGGTGTTGTCTGTGTCTGACCGAAAATATATAAATATTGCCCGGCCATATTAAAATTGGATTGTTTTGTTCTTTGGCATGTACCAATTGTCAAGGCCAGTCGTGCACTAATGTTGAATCACCAACAGAAGAGGATTCGTACGATACCAACGAGAAGACATGTGATGCATCGCTATTGAGGCAATTTACTTGCACCCAACAAGAGGAAGAAGAAGAGGAACAAGAACAAGAACAAGAGGAACAAGAAGCTGAAATATTAGACGATTATGAATCTAAAGGTGCTTGTAAATGAACAACATTTTACGGCAATGTGTGGCCGGCAACAATGGCCGGGCAATATTGCCCGATATTTCGAAATATTTCCGGCAATATGTTCGTATGGCCCGGCAATGTGTCTGTATGGCCGGGCAATATATCTCATATTGCAACTACTGGCTTGCGTGTTGCCGGTGTTGTCGATGTCTGAGCGAAAATGTATAAACATTGCCCGGCCATATTACTTTTAAGGTTATTAGCCTAGTTTGTACTTATTCAGAGTGTCTGAACAATCAGACACTCTGAATAAGTACATTTAATACTTATAAGAGTCTCCAGTCGCTAAGAATCGTAACGTGATTGCCAATCTTGCCGTTATTGGTATTGGTTCTCGCATTACTGTCGATCGTTCTTGAATTTTAGGTCCAATTTTTTGAAGTAAGTATTTAAAGTCGCTTTTTGACATTCTAGTAAAGTTTTTGAATAAATAATACACTATACATATATGCAGCGCTAAATTAACATTTCTTCAGAGTCGGTCATTATTGCCACGTGTACATGCAAAATTATCAGCAATATTGTGGCTGATAGATGCCGGAATATATTTGGCCACATGTTGCCCAGCCATAGTTGCTGGCAACATATTGCCGAAATGTGGCCGGACCACAATGTTCAGCAATATTTCCGGCAATATGTAGCAATTTTATTGCTCGTTTACAAACCTCTTAACGAATAATTTCCCTCACTTTTTTCAAATCTATATCGCTTGCATCATTCCCAATACTAATATTTTTTATTACTCAATAGCTTTCAATTAAACAAGATCACCATAGACCGTGGAATAGGCCTACCGGGGAAACCCTTTAAAAAAACCCGTTAAGTACACTACCTCACAGGTAGCGTGGAAACGTGTGCATATTATGAAGATTACAACTTTTGTAATAGTATACTACTACAAAAAATTAAAAGAACAAAAAAAAAATTGTTAATTTTTTAGTGATTTTTGAAGGGCTGTATTTACGTGAAAAATGGTCGTATCGGGATGACAAAAAATGCATTTTGAAGCTTCAAGATTCTAGTTTTCAGATCTTCTATCCAAAATTTTTTAAGAGTAACAGTTATCGAGCAATTGTAAGGAATAACACAAAAATTGAAAATTGAATATTTTTTGCTCTTTTCCTTTCGATCTACGGGTTTAACCATCGATATCTCAGTAATCAGTCATCAGACAGAAAATTGAAGGGCAGTTTTGGAATCTGGAATAAATTTCCTAGAAGGCTATGTCGCGTATTTTAGGGAAAAAAAATACACGACACTGAAAAAAAAATTGAATTTTTCATTCAATTTTGCTACTTCAATTTTCTGAAATTTTGAACAAACGGTTTAGGAAAACCATTCGATAGATCGATCTACCGATTTGCAGGGGTATTGGGAGTACAGTGAGGTGTAAGAATTCGTACAAACATTAGATTCCCCAGCAATTCTCGCAAGGATGCGAACAATTTTTTACAACAAGGAAAAAAGTCCTTCTTTTCACATTTTTCGGGTTAAAATTACGGATGAAAAAAATTTTTTCTCCTAAAATACGCGACATAGCCTTGTAGGAAATTTATTCCAGATTCCAAAACTGTCCTTCAATTTTCTATCCGATCACTGACTACTGAGATATCGATGATTAAACCAAAAAGGATCATTTTGCATTCAAAGTTGGATATCTCCGGAACAGTTCAACGTAGAGAAACATTTTAAAAAGGAAATTGAAGCTGAATAAACAGGCTTTCAAGTCGATACCATGGCTTTACTGTAAAAAAAAATTTAAGCCTGTAGATCGAAAGGAAAAGAGCAAAAAATTTTCAATTTTCAATTTTTGTGTTATTCGTTACAATTGCTCGATAACTGTTACTCTTAAAAATTTTTGGACGAAAGATCTGAAAACTAGAATCTTGGAGTGACAAATGCTTTTTCTATCATTCCGATACGAGCATTTTTCACGTAAATACAGCCCTTCAAAAATCACTACAAAATTTTTTTTTGTTCCTTTAATTTTTTGTAGTAGTATATATCTCAGAAACGGTGGCTCTTAGGAAAAAACGTATTGAGACATTTTTTATAGATAATTATATGATCTACAACTTTTATCTGACTTAGTTTTATGATAAAACTTACCGTCTTGCTGAAAAACGCGAAAAACCCATTTTTGACCCCTTTGACCTTGAATAATATTTTTTCCACATACAGGATCGATGAGGACTTTTCAACACTTATTTATAATGGTGTTCCGAACATTCATACCAATTTTTAGCTCTACGCTAATTTTTGTACCCTTGCATGTTTAAATTGACCGGTGTTAGTAGTTGATTAGCAGCACTCAGTGTGATCACACACATACATAGATGCGTACGAGTACCTACAGTAGTTGATTAATAGACTCGATAACACACATTACCTTAGTTGGACGAGATACGTTCTTGTAAGCGTGTCGACAACTCATCCAATTAAATAAAATGGATTGACTAACATTAAGATGGCGTAATCTTCGTTAAAATATTTTCATTTTGAATATTAATAATTTGGAACTTAATAATATAATTCAAAAGGATATTTGGGTAAAAATTTAAACTTAGGTAAATACGTGTTTATATATAATTTTTATTTCATTATAAATTTTTAAATACTATTTCATTTTAAACACATCGAGTACATAATATTCCTTATGTCAAACATGTGCCTTGTGTGATTAATATTGTGCTATTTTCACTATTGTCACAAAAAATTAAGGTACTTGATTTAATATATATATATATATATATATATATATATATATATATATATATATATATATATATATATATATATATATATATATATATATATATATATATATATTTATAGCAATAATTTGTAAAAGTTACGTAAAAGACGCCATTTTGTTTCCTTGTATTTCATGGTCAAACCATTTTCAAAAACAATTATTGCGTCATATAGCCTTTTGTAAATATTTAGATATTTTACTATATTTCTCATACACAACTTAATATATTGTTATACATAGATTTTATTTCACTTGCTACAGCTTTGGGCAAAATTTTGTTAACATTCAATAATCTAAAATTTAATAAATGTTACCTTTTATTTATTAATAATTACTTCTTTTCTTACCAAAATACCTATTACACAGACATAACTACATCAAAATTTACCAGATTTAAAAATTAAAACTAGATAATTGAGATAATACTAATTTTCCGCTGGTTATTGCGCTTGCCACGGGCCCCAAGCGATTCAAGCCACTCGCGTCTGTTTAAACGTGCTCTCCGTACTTTATTGAATAATTATAAACCAAATTCAGCATAAATATTTTTGAATCATATAATCACTGAGAATTGTTACAAATTTTTTTTTATCTTAAAGTCAATGTCATTCCATTACAATAACATTTTATATTAAATTTTCGTGACAGATGTAGATCTGCGCAGTAAGTGTAACCAGGATGTCGACCTGAGCAATAGTTGTAGCCAAGATGTAGACGTGCGCAGTAGGTGCAGGTAGGATGTAGATGTGTGCAAGTAGGATGTAAATGTGCGATAAAAAAATTAAATATTTCAAAGTTACCACACAAAATTGTAACCTTAAAACATATCAGACAAACAAGTTAACCTATAAAGTCCAATATTTTAAAGTTACAATTTTACAGGGTAATTTCATTTCTTTATTCTTCCTTCAACTTCATTCCTACCTACTTCACTTACTGCGCACGTCCTACTTGCACCTAGTGCGTACGTCTACATCCTGGCTACACCTACTGCGCAGGTCTACATCCTGTCTGCACTTACTGTGGAACGTCAAAATTTAAAAAAATTACAGTAGAAATTTCAATTAAAAATTACAGTAAAAATCAGCATTTGACCTTAATTTGACCTTGATCACTGACTTCAAGGTCATATTTGGGTGCAGAATTGTCCGCTCTTTCCATTTCCGAGGTCAAAAAGGGGGTTACCATTTAAAAAAACGAAGCTGACCTTGATCCTTGACCTTGAGGTCAAAGTCAAGGTCACCATCGGATGCGCCGTAAAACATGCTGAAACTTTTGTCACAATCAATTATCCCAAAAATGCTTTCCCGCTGAGGTTTTTCACTGTTTCCATAATTTTGACTAGCCCTGTGTAATTAAATTAATTAAACATATCTCAGTTAGAAAAATATACTACAGTCGACTCTCGTTAATTCAAACCTGCGATAATTCGAACATCTCTATAATTCAAAGTTATCACGAGTTCCCTACCGAATCTCTTTATATTTCGAACTAAATCAATACATTTTTATGCACTTGGTAATTCGAAGGAAAAAATCATTGCTACGTAACAAAACGAGGCGTTAATTCGAACTCATTGGCGTCAAACACTCGACAATTCAAAGTTGCACAGAGAAAGAGACAGAAAGATTACACTGATAGACAAAAATGACCTTAATGAAAGTTAAATGAAATGGAATGGGTTATTTTGTATTTACAACTAATTTGTAACTAACCGGCGTTTTTAAATAATTTCAGTCACCCTCACTGCCGCACTGTACTTAATGTTGCGGTACACTGCCGTGTCAAAAGTGTGGGCACCCCCTGGGGCAAGGTGTCCGATCACTATTTGAAGCGTACTGTACTTATTTAAGCGAGCGCGTGTTGGAATCAAATGTCAAGGTTTGTACGTCCACAAAATAAGTACAGTACACTTAAAAATGTGATCGGACACCTTAACCCAGGGGGGGGGTGCCCACATGTTTAACACGGCAGTGTACAACAACATTAAGTACAGTACGGCGTGTGGGCACACTCCTGGGTCAGGGTGTTCCCATACTTTTCACGCGGGAATGTGCGACAGAACCCATACCGCTCTTTTACTGATATCTTTGCTACACTGAGAAAAAAATACGATAATTATTACGGAAATTTCTAGTAAAAAATTACGGAGCTCTCTGGTAATGCGGGCATAAGTGACAGGCAAAGGAAAAAGTACGATGAGTATAGTAAAAATTACCCTATGGCTCCGTAAAATTTGACTGCACAGTAAAAATTACACTGTGACTCCGAAAAAATTTCGGTGCTGTACAGGAAAAATTCTACTCCTTACCGTATTATTTATAAGGTTTTTTTTTTATTTATTATTAAATAGTTGAATTAAAATAGTTTAAAAAGATATTGACAGAAGGGTAAGGATTAAAATCAAATTATTAATATTGAAAAAATTTCACGAAGAATTTTTTCAACCTTCTCCCAAATTGCGTGGACTAGCTTTATAGAAGGATGGACATAATGAAACCAATATCTTCTATTTCATAGCTTTTCTTTATTAAAATTGCCAAAATATTTTCGATATGTTTAATATCATCTTCAGTGGCAGAAATTATCTAAATTTCAGATTGTCATTCTTGGATAACAACCAACCATACCAACAATCCATTAGAACAATTTAACTAGTTTTTTTGCATTTCACATGGAAATTTGTCAATCGAAAAAATTTTTTCGATTGACAAATTTCCATGTGAAATGCAAAAAAACTAGTTAAATTGTTCTAATGGATTGTTGGTATGGTTGGTTGTTATCCAAGAATGACAATCTGAAATTTAGATAATTTCTGCCACTGAAGATGATATTAAACATATCGAAAATATTTTGGCAATTTTAATAAAGAAAAGCTATGAAATAGAAGATATTGGTTTCATTATGTCCATCCTTCTATAAAGCTAGTCCACGCAATTTGGGAGAAGGTTGAAAAAATTCTTCGTGAAATTTATATATCCCAAAAAAAAAAATTTTGTTGATATTGAAAAAATGTTCTGTGGTTTTTTATTATTTGTGGAAAAACATGTTTCAATAAACATCAATACATATAAAAATCTTAATTGTTATATCTTAATTATTAGTTCTTTATTATCAGGAGTTTTTACAATATTTTCATGAAACACAAATAACAATTCTTTGTTTTAAATGTAAAGACCATTAAATAGTTTATTATAAAAAAAAAAAAAATGATAACACTCCTGGTACACATCCACTCACTACCATGGCTCGACTGCTACTGAACTGCGGTAACGGTCGGGTTGTTGGTGAGTTAGTTATTCAAAATGACCTCGGTGCGGTGTGACGTGCCTGTTTATCGTCAGTTGTGTGTGATGCTTGTGTGAGAGAGATGCTGAAAGACAGGTTTCAAGGAGAAAATAGAGATAACAAATAGCGTCTACCGTCTAGCTTAGTAAAAATTACACTGTGGCTGCGTAAAAATTCTTCCATGTCTAGTATCATTTTACAAAAATTAAATAAATTTTCCTGGTATCCACTTGAAATTTTACTAGCCCATCGAATTTTACGGAGCTGTATAAGAAAAATTCTTAAGCTGTACAGGAAAAATTTTCAAATGAATCGTAAAAAATAATGTTTGAAAGGCATTTTTTATATTTTTGCTTGATAATTTCCTACCGACTGGTCACTTGAGCCTGGTTTACCGGAGGCAGCTCCGTAATTTTTACTGTCATTTTTTCTCAGTGTAGTTGACGACAATGGTGAAGTCTGTTTTTGGATATTTTTGCTAGTTGACGAATAGAATATTCCAAAACATTTGTCAAGATATGCCATTTGGCCTCTTTTTCAATGACCAATTATATGGTGCAATTGATTTTTCGTCAAATATAACAGGTTGCGAATGTGTACAAAATAAAATTATGTGAAACATCGTAGTTCTGATTTAAGTTTTACTGTTAAATTACAGTAAAGAGACTTGTTTTATGGGAGAATATTCTACTAAATTATAGGAAAATATCTTAGTTTTCATAAGTTATGATAAAAAAGACGTTGTACTACGATGTAAATAGACAGATTTGTACGAATGCTGTTTTACTTAAAACCTATATTGAAAGAATGATAAACTGTTGCAAAAGTGTCTAATTGTTAGTGCTACTGCTGCAAAAGTGTCTAATTGTTAATGTTACTGTTGCAAAAGTAGCTAATTAAAAAATCAACCGTTTCAAAACCATCTAGTTAAAGCAAACTGCTGAAAAAGTAGTTAATTATAATTTTTAATCGTTATTTACTAATTATTGATGAGTTGTATCGTTGTTATTATTTATTTATAAAAACTATGGTTTTTCCTAAAAATTTAATGATAAAAACCACATCAAAATCATTATTATAAGTGAGAAAACAGTTCTTTGTGTTTCCTGAACTTTTTTATTTATGTTAATCAGATGGTTTTGAGACTCATCGACTCAAATATACTGAAATAAAATAAATATTATTTAATGATTTATAGTTACCACTTTGTATTTTTTATTTGATAATTATAACCCTCTAAACATAATTTCCTATCCTTATAATTCTATACAAAAAAAGTGGATTGTAACCTCGCATTTACTAGAAACAACTAATATAATTATACAACAATATATTATATAAAAGAAGTTGCAGTAAGGATCAAATCGATCGGATGACTTGTCTACAAATGGGTTATGAGACATGCCGTGGGCCGTCCTATCACTGTGTAAAACCACGTTCCTGGCAAGTGGCCTAACCTCGTTTTTTCACGTGGCCTATAGCAGAAGACGTACCGAGTGACTTCAGACCTGTACATTGGGAGAATCCGAATAAAAGTTTGGGAGTCCTACCGGTGGCGATTTCTGACAAACTCCTTGGTAGATTGCCGAAATAAAGTAGTTCGAAGTGCACCCTCCCGAAGGAGACTCTAATGCCTGCTGCAGGTCAACACACATCGTTTCCTTAAAAAATGGCCACGTGGAGTATGCAAAACCTACTGCACGTCAGAACTTTTGAAGACCAGGTTCTCCATACCTAAGATGGGTATATTTGTGACCTACTAGCAAGGGGCTTTCAGAAAATATATATATCTCACCAGTGGGCGCTGAGAAGCAATTTTACCTATTGTCCTTTGAAAAATGTAATTTCGAGAAAAACACGTTTAAAATTTAAGTTACTGGTTAGACTATCGGAATATGCAAAAAGAAAAAAAAATCGATTTATTTCACAAACTCGTATAAAAAAAAAAAAAAAAAGTGGGCAGCAAACTCGTATTTATTAAAAACATCGATAGCTTTTAATTTAAAATATTTAAATGTCTGCTTCATGTCTACATAGGTAGCAAACATCAAAAAGTGTAACATACATAAATCTTAAATTCATAGTGATGAAAATACAGTATTTAATATGTTTTTTGTGTTTGCTGAAAACTGTGATTTTTGTTATACGAGGTTGAGAAAGAGTATCCGCGATATTTCCTGATGGAAACGCTCACCGTTTTTGTCGCTAATGGCCCCCAAATTGTGAGAAAAAAAATCCAAACGTGAGTGTAAAAGGTATATTTTGAGTGACATATTGCATCCTATATCCTTGTAAGCTGTTAAGAAGTTGCTAACCAACTCTTTATAGTTTTCGGCCCTGTGATTTCCAAGAAAATTATAAACAATATTTCGAAAACATGTCCATGCAGATTTTTCGATCGGATTAAGTTTTTATTCAAACTGTTTATCAGTCCGTAGGTATCTAATTTGTGGCCCTACAAATATACCCTTTTTTATTTTAGCATCGCTGATTTTTGGAAATTTATGTTTCAAGTAACAAAAAGCATTTCCATTAGTGTCCATAGCTTTAAGAAAGTTTTTCAAGTCCGAGCTTGATGTGCAATGGAGGCATAGGCGGATCCAGGGGGATGGCTGTGGGGGTTGCAGCCCCCCTTTGGCCGACGATAGGTAACTATTTTTAGTTAAACATACATACAACTCAGAACACACAATTCCCCAAAATTCCTCCTGGGATTAGAGGCAGCCCCCCCCCGTCAACTGGTTTGATCCGCCCTTGAATGGAGGTAGCAATACATCTTCAGGATTTATTAAAAGAGGGTGAAGAACATTTCGTTTACCTAATATAAGAGCGTCTCGCTTAGGCTTAGGTCAGTAAGCAACATTCGTGTAATCAGTTTTGTTTAAGAGAAACTAAATATAAGGTTCATTTGTGGGTAGGTAGTAGTGTTTAAAAAAGCGACTGGAATTCGTTTAACAAAATCACTGTTTACCAGTGTTATAAGTACATTTTAAGAGTACATTTTCGTAATATTTTAAGAGTCTCTCGAGTTTCGAATTAACGAGAGTCGACTGTAGTTTAATTAAAATTTACTTGTTATATTTTTTTTTTTTAATAATTAAAATCCTTAATTTTTAAATCAATTTATGGTCAGTGTTGGTATGAAATATACAATTTGTTAGTTATCAATAAAGATTGCAGTTTAGACCAAGGTCGTTATCGGAAACATTTTGATACATTTATTCAGATTAAATAATAGTGAAAAATTTTTTAACATAGTAATTAAAATTGTTATGGCATATAATATTATTTTTTATCTCAAATACAGAAATAATTTTTTACTAAATCATAGTAATTATATTTTATCTCAAAATCTAAATAAAAAATATTACATATCCAATGTCTACTATGTATGTAACCATTATATGAAATACAATGTGTGTACATTAAATTCAACTTCAGACAAATCCAGTTACAAATTGAAATTACGTTTGACTCTAAATTTCACCCCGGGGGACTCAAATTCCGTTCCGGCTGACCGGAAATTGAGTAGATATGGGGCCACTTGGCAGCGCAACGTAATTGCCTATATTCAGGCGCAAGTAGGAACGAGTCACTCCAGAAGAGTCATTCCAACAGAGTCCCTCCAGCAGAGTCATTCCATAAGTCACTTCATTTCATCCTGGAAGACTCAAATTTGTTCCGGCTGACTGAAACCTCGTTCCGGTTGACCGGATTGTTCCGGCTGACTGAGACAATGTTCTGGGTGATTGGAACTAAGTTTCAGTTGACCTAATTTATAATAAAAGCTGAAAAAGTATAAAATAGGTGTGAGTATGAGTGCATGGCACATTTGTTTATAAGCAGGAATAGCATATAGACCTACTATGGATCAAGATCAAAAGCTAAAGCGAAAAATTTTAGCTGTCACAAAATCCATACGTGCTAAATATCGTGCGCTTAAGGTACCATCACAGTGTGATCGGCCGAAAAATAGTCAATTTTCACAATTTTTTTTTCGGATGTATAGGATGGGGAATGGGGATGGATTTTTTTTACGATTAATACCACTATTTAACAATACAAAAATATTTATTTTTATTTATTTTTATTTATTTTTCACAATTATTATAATTTTTTGAAAAAAGTGTCTTTAAAAAAGGGCGAAATTTGGTGCACACGATTGCGGCTGCAGTTTTTATCTAAAAAAAGAAAATCATATAGATTTTATCAATCTGTAGGTAAGCCGCTATATTCCTATGGGAGCTTTTTTTGAAATCATACTATTTTTTCACACGAAAAACTGTTAATTTTAACTGTTATTAGTTGTCTTAATTATCTTAAGATATTCTTTATATTCTCTTACTTGTCTTAAGATATTTTTTAAAACTTTAATTGTCTTTAAAGTATTCCTTATCAGTCATATGAATATTGGCTCCGAATCTTCTAAGAAATTGATTTGTAAGTTTGAAATTGATAGCATTTATTTAGGTATATACCATCAGTTGGGGCGAACCGAGACAGTAGGGGCGAATCTAGACAGAGCTGCCTCTCGATATTTCTTCGTCAGTGTTATGACCGTACAGGGTCATAGATCAATTTATGCTACTGAATTTTGTCAGTTATGAGTTAGTCATCAAAGAAAAGCGGTGAACATGACATCTTTGTATTTTGTTATTTTACAGGCGCATTGTTTATAATTTTTAAAAATAACGCACGTTTTGAAATCTTGTAAAGAAACTGCTGTACAAAAAAAAAAAAAACAATTATATATATAAAGTAGGGACTGGTAACAGAATGTTTGGCGTTTTTTTGACAGTATATGTACCAAAAATGAAAGCTGTATTTTTCTTAATTTTTTTTTATAAATTGATTAACAAAAATTTGTCTATAGGTGAGGCGAATTCATACACCATGTTGCGTCAGCATAAAAAGAAAGTGGGTATAAACTACATAAACTGTAGTCTAGATAACATAAAATGGGTTCTTTTCGACAGAGGCGCAACAACCGCGGAGGTCCAAGGGGTCCGGACCTCCTAAAATTACCTGGAAATTTTCCTCAATTTATTTTATTTATATTAAAAAGTAAAAATTTTAGTGGTTTACTAATATTTTTTATTTGAAAAACAAATTTTCAGAGACGACATTTTATTACAACATTTTCCGTTATTATCGGAGAACTGCGTTATCAAAAAATTTGATAATTTAAATTTTTGTTGGACCCCCTGTAGATATGTAGTTGTTGCGCCCCTGCTATCCGATATTAAAAATAAAAGAAAAACGCTCAGACAAGCTACTGAATATTTCCATGTTCATAAATCAATCTTATATCAAATTATTTAATTAAATTTATATCTTATCGGCGGAACTGATAAAAATTCATATGTATGTATACCCTAAATCTACTTTAAATTTTCTTTTTACAGCGATACCGCATACATGCATTAACTTCGGATGGTTTAAATACAAAACTTTGTATAACGAATAAATGTAAGAAAAATACCTAGAGCTGAGGCAGCGTAGAAACAGGTCTCTCGACTTTTAACGCTTGCAAACAATTGCTATATGCTAAAAATAGAAACACATTTCCGATCACGCACTCTGCTAACAACTCCCAACGATAAAAAATAACTATGAGTCAATTAATTAAAATAACAGCCATTGCCTGTGCGGCGAGATCAAAAGGCTGTTTGCACCCACGCATATATTAATTGACTAATTATAATTCTAAAAATAGCGATGATCTAACTCACAATTCTTGGTCCGGAAGTCGGCGGCGCTGAAAAGGTTATCAGAGCGCACCAATTATTATTTTTTAATGAGGTCGAAGTCCAAAAATCTACCCAATTAATTTTAATGAGATCAAAGTCCAAAAAGGATATTTAATTAATTTTAATGAGCTCAAAGTTCAAATGAATATCCAGTTAATTTTAATGAGCATAAAACCCACGCACACACCGATTAACTAAAATGACTCAACAAACCGGACTGAAATGACTTAACAAAGGGTTATCTCGCGCGTATGTCAAAAAAAACCAACTAATCACCAGAAAGGCCCACAAGGTCAAGTATATTTCGACACAAAATTAATCAGCTCCCCATTATGGGGGTCCATACTTTTGACGCGCAATGTGCTGCCGTTCTCTTATGCCGCCGTACCAGTCCAGGCTACCTACTACCTGTAATAAAAATTGTATGCATTTCTTTTGAACTAGTTTTTGAAGTAATTAAAAATCGTTTGTCGTGAATAACTGCATTTTACAACATTTATGACATCATAAAAAAAACGGGTAGATATATTTAACATTATAGACCAAATTTACCTTTTACAGAAAAGCTATTATTGTCATAAATCAAAAAAATTAGAGATAGTAAGAAGTGAGAAAGAAAGTTAATGATAAACTGAAAAAGCAAGTTAATGACGTATATTCCAAGAGTAATAAACAGTCTATAGTATCATTCTAATCGCTGTTTATACAAGTACATAATGGCCGCTACACACGACCAGTTTTAACTGACAGTTTTCACTGAACAGTTAAAACTGACAGAGAAAACTGATCATGTGTAGGCTGAAAACTGACAGCTTTAATATGTACGTGTGTAGGCGACGTCATTTTTAACTGTCAGTTTTCACTGAACAGTTCAAACTGACAGAGAAAACTGATCGTGTGTAGGCTGAAAACTGGCAGTTTTTTTTTTACTATCAGTTAAAACTGATGAAGTATTTCACCACATACTTTTTTAACTGAACTGACGGAACTGATGTGGTGAAATAGCATTTTGCATAACCGTATCATTTTTTTAATGAGTGGAGACACTAAAGAGAGTAGATTGATGTAGGTTTTTTTACTCATTCTGAGATAGTTGTGCCAATCCTTTGGAAAAATTCTCGTTGCGGTTAATAAGTGTACATGGGAATAAATATTCCTTTTTTTAACCACTCTTTACGGCACTCTAAGTACGGCACTCATAATAAACTAAGTACGGTTAAAATGTATCATCGTCCAATGACATTTTGTAAAAAACTGATGTATGTCTTCAGTTTTCTTAATATGAACGTGTGTAGGCACAGCGACGTCAGTTTTAACTGACAGTTAAAACTGACGCCCCTGTGCCTACACACGTTCATATTAAAGCTGTCAGTTTTCAGTCTACACACCATCAGTTTTCACTGGACAGTTCTAACGGTTCTAACGCAGTTGTGCAATTGTTTTTTCTTTGGTGTTATCGCAAACGCATATTGTTTGATTTGTAATAACGACATATCGTTTGATTTGTAATAAACGCATATTGTTTGATTTGTAATAACCGCGTATTGTTTGATTTGTAATAACCGCATATTGTATGATTTTGTGATAAACGCATATTACACTTTGTTGTTTACGCGCTAAATTTTGTAACTCTGACAATGAGTGAAATTCCTATCCTTTTAATCCACCGCTGTTTCCCTAAAATCCTATCTTTCTTGAGTGAATTAGAAGCCGTTTGCTGCTACAAGGTAAGGGTGGTTTTAATTATTTTATCCGCATGAACCAGCTTTGATTTTTTTTATCGGGGAAATATTTGTTTTGTTTCTGATTTATAATATTTTTTGTACTAATTTTGAATTATTACAATCCTTCGAAAATCATCAGTCCCGAGGGGTCTGGTCCACACTTAATTGAATAATTTCAGACCTGCGCCCTACCAATAGCTCTTTTGAGTAGTAACAGTTCCTTAATTTAAACCTTTTTCTATCTCTTGTGGTTTCCGAGATATTTTAATAATAATAATAATAATAATAATAATAAATAATCTGTATTTAAACATAAAAGTTATTACAGAAGAGTGTATCTGTTACACATATGGCATAATTTCAAATTACAATAAAAATAAAAATAGGTAGATAATATTAAGAAAAAAACGCCGTGAGCAGCGGGGCCCCATCACGGTAGTCGAATTTTCCCCTTCATCTTCGGTATTGAATGTCTACAAGCGAAATGTGATTGAAAGTCTACAACCGAATTGTCATTTTGTTGGTTTCAAAACTGGTGATGAGTGTTCGGCTGATCGAGGCTTTAAAAAAAGGTTTTAAGTATTTAAGGGCTGTATCTCAGTAAATTTCAATTTTGTGCCGAAAACAGGTAGCAGAAAAAAAGCCAACACAATTCGTACGAGGACATTCCTGCCCATGTTTATCCGCTAATTGCCTTTATGTTTTAGTTTTAAATATTAAAAAAGGACCTTAAATAGTAAACTGGAAGGCCTTTATAAAGATATTTTTTCTTTCCAAAAAAATCCAAAATTTCTATTTTATAAATACTAAAAATCCAAAATTCCTAATTTATAAATAAACAGTGAATTTAATAACATTTTTAAATTACTTAATATGTATGTATTTCATTTGTCATAAAAGTAAGTTCACTTTTTTTAAAATTTTTTAAAATTACTATTCGCCTACTTGTATTTAGAATAAACATAATGCTTTTAAAACACATTTAACAATAGCATTCAATTCCGATGTAAAAATGGGAGAAGTGGGGGGAAAAGTGATGCGGACTCCCTACAAGGTACTAGCTGGATACTAACTGAATACACGTACAAAATTTCAGCCCTCTAGGTTTCCTTATGGAGTCTCTAGACGTGTTAGAAAACAAGCAAAAAAATTAAGGAAATATTGGCGTCAAAATCGTGGGGGTAAGGGTTAAAAGTTGAAACCTCCAAAAAACAGTGTCTGGCTATTAGCTTAACCTGTACACCAAATTTCAGCCCTCTAGGTTTATTTGGGGAGATTTTGACCCGAACGAAACTGTTAAAAAACAAGAAAAATCATGTTCTTTTGGGTATAAAAATGGTGGGGGTAGGGGTTAAAAGTCGAGACCCCCAAAAGGCACCTCCTTGATACTAACTCAATCCGAATACAAAATTTCAGCCCTCTAGGTTTATTCGGGTGACCTGTGCGAGTGGTACAAACTTCGAAAACGTCGAAAATGCATGAAATTGTAGCTTAAAAATGAGGGGGGTGGGGGTAAAATATTAAAACCTCCAAAAAGCACAACCTAGGTACGAACTTTATCAACACACCAAATTTCAACCCTCTACGTTAATTCTGGGGGGCTGGGGGCCTGTTAGATCCAGCGAAAATCGTTTTTCCCCCTTCTACTCCCACCATATCATCCTAGGAAGCTGAATTTTGGATATGTTGTAGATAATTGACCGAAACATTATTTAAAACCGGTTTGAAAAAGTTTTATTGCTTTTTCGCCCCCCACCACCCCCTTAAAGGTCGGGTCAGAAAAAAAATTTGCCCAAAATTTGACCCCACTTTGATAGTATGAGGTGCCTCGAAAATGAGCCCCATTTACCAAATTTCATCTCTTAACTTCCATAGGGGGGCCCTACACAAATTAAAAGGTGGCGGGAAAATATATATATATATATATATATATATATCAGACATTTTTTTTTCTACATATTCGTGTTCTACGGGTCCGAAAACGGATAGCGCCCCTACTCTCGCCTCTCGCAGCTCTTATCGTATAGACTGTATAAGTCTAATTTTTCGGAGAAAATTCGACTAATAAATAGATAATATTAAGAAAATAGATAAGTAACAATAGTAAGATAAATTACAAAAGTATATATTAAAATTATAAAAATAACAATAATATTATAAATTGATAGTATTAGACCAAACAAAAGATAAAGTTAGTTATTACTTATTAGTCCAAAAAGAGAGAGAAACAAAAACAGATAAAAATACAGTTTTATTATTTAATTATAATTACTCTGTAGGTAAAACAACTTAAGTAACATAACTCAGTACCAATATCAATAGAACAGAGGGAGAAAAGTAGTCAGAAAGGGAGAGAGAAATCAAATACTATTCGGTTGATTCAACTATGTATTAATATGCGTGTTTTTATTATATTTGTTTTGTACATTGCAATTACAGTCAGTTGATAAGTACTAACAGGGCAGTTTCTAGAGGCTTAGTGCAAAGCTCCTCAGTTTCAGTGCATCACAACAGTAATTATAGAGGTCCCACATTTTAGCTAAATTCATATTTGACATTAGTGTTGCTACAATTACTATTGAATTATTGTTGTCCTGTAAGTACTTATTAATAAATTTTTCACGTGTGAAAGCCAAAATTGGGCATTCTAGTAAAAAATGTTGTAATGTTTCACACGCTTCCGAATTACACAACATGCATACCTCTTGCGCACTCCATTTGTGAAGTGTACCTTGAACATAGAATTTCACTTCGAGTTCACCCATAAGACGTATTTGAGATATTACTCTCAATACTCTAATTGGAGCTTGAAAATTAAAATATCGGTGATCAGAATCCGAAATCAAATATTTGTACCGTGTATTATACGTAGAGTTCAAAATTTTTGCTTCGTCCTCTATAAAGGTTTTCCTAAGAAAACTTTCAATTATTTCGGTGCTATACTCTCTAGCAACTGATACATTCTGTGCATTCCAAACGGATTCGTAGCCTAAATTCGTTAATAAAGATTTAAACTGTGTAGCCCAGTTGTATTTTTGATATTTGGTACTCAAATTGATAGGGCGCGATATATTTAGGTAACATTTCCTCAACAGTCTATCCTCTGGTAGGGATAGCAGCTTCACCCACCAGTCATAAATTATTTTAAACGTTACCACACTCAGGTCCGCTCTGTCAAACTCCCTTCGTATTAAGTAGTGCGCAGTATTTTTTGGTAAACAAAGAATACTTTTGAAAAAGTTACACTGAACTTTATCCATCATATTTAAGTATCTCAAACTCCACGTCTGAGCTCCGTATAGGAGGGTAGAACGTACAATTGAGTCAAACAGCTTAAGTTTCACGTCCCAAGAATCCGATTTTGAATTAGCTAATATGTTGCGAACACAAGCGGAACCAACTGTCGCTTTTTTAATGTTGTGATTGATGGCTTCCAGAAAAATACCTGAGCCAGAGAATATCACCCCCAAATAATTGAATTTATTTACAATTTCAATTTGATTGTTATTTACATAAAATTTTCTTGCGTTCTTTCTAATTCTTCCCCCTTTTCTGAAAACCATTATTTTAGTTTTCTCCGTATTAATAGATAATTCGTTTAAATCACAGTAATTTTTAAAAACATTTAAACTACGTTGAAGATGTAGGGGAGAGTTGGCAATTAAGACAGAATCATCTGCAAAAAGTAAGTGGGCTATTCTTGTTGACTGATTTATGTTAACACCATCTACGTCATGCTCAGATAGAAATTGATCGAGATCACTTAAGAATAGAATAAACAATAGAGGACTTAAAGAATCCCCCTGCAACACTCCACACGTAACATTTATAGTTATTGTTTCCTCGAAATTTAGTAGTATTTTAGCATTATCGTAAAGGTTGTATAAAACATTGATAAATTTTTTACTAACGCCTAAAAAATGTAATTTTTGCCATAATAGACTATGGTCTACAGAATCGAAAGCTTTCTTAAGATCTACGAAACATACAAATAGTTTTCCTTTTACTTTTTGTAAATTCTGACCAACCAGGGAATTGAGAATAAATATATTATCTTGACAGCTTCTACCAGAGCGAAAACCTGCTTGTGTTTCAGGAATCAGCGTACTAGCTTCTGCCCAATTTGCCAGTCTCTGTGACAAAAGCCTTGTAAATACTTTTGTAATGGAGTTCGAAAGAGCTATGCCTCGGTAATTATTAGGATCTGTCGGGTCACCTTTCTTGTAGAGCGTTATCATCTTACTAATTGCCCACTCTTTAGGGATATTACCACTATTTAAAATGAAATTAAACATTTCAAGCATTGAATTTTGGAAATTATTAGGGAGATTTTTGATGAAATCGTTAGTGATAGCATCAGGACCCGGTGATTTTCCTGGCTTAATTTTCTTTAAAATCAGCTTGAGTTCTTCCTGTGAAAAATCCGTATCGAGATATGGATTTGTTGTGTCTGTAAAATTCTCTATGCTGCATGACTTCGGGGGATAAAGTGAATTAAAATATTTTTGCCAAATACTAGGGTCGATATTGTTTGAATAATTTCGCCGTTTTACCCTATATTCATTGATTATTTTCCAAAATTCATTGCTGTTTTTTACAGAAATTAATTTATTTTTAATATTTTGATAATAATTATCTTTTTTTTGATTAATTGTTTGTTTATATAACTTTTTACATAGTAAATATAGCTCTAGGTTGAAACCAGTAAAATTATTTGTTTTTGCCTGTTTGAGTGCATCTCGAACATATGATTTAATTTGAATACATTCTGTGTCGTACCAAGGTTTGTTTTGTTTTTGTTGATTGTAGTGGGTGTTATGTACATTGTTTTTTTTGGACATATTTAAAATGGATGCTACTGTGTAAATACTGTTTATAAAAGTCTGATACATCAGTTCTATATTTGGCTCGTTTGTAATACATACTACATTAGATAGTAATTCCCTATAATTTTGACATTTTTCTTCTTCCCAATTTAAATGCTTTACTAAATTATTCTTTTTTTCTTTTTTATTTATTGGCTTATAGTTACTTTCTTTGTCCTTCTCCCAACTAATCAAAGATACTACGCATGGTAAATGATCTGACAGTAGCGGTATGTTCAGTATTTCAAAATCATAAATTTCCGTTAGTGCAGCGGTATTTACCCAGACGTAGTCTATTGTACTACAGCCTCTGTTGCTAAGGTAGGTAAACTGTCCCACAGAATCAGTTAAACTTCTCCCATTTAAAACAAAATATCCATTAGTACTCATGAATTCTATGAGAGCTTTACCTCTTGCATTCACCACCGAGTCCATAGACCGCCTCGATTCTTCTAACATTGTAATATCAAAGATTTCGCCTGTATCGTAATTTAAATTTCCGATACGGCAGTTCATGTCCCCACCAATTATTATTAAACTATTTGGGAATTTGTTCTCGATTAACAGCAAAAGATCGTTAAGTAGTTCTAAAGTAACTTGTATATCATAATCACCTTTAAAATAGACAGAAATTACAACAAACGAGATATTTTTTAAAGAGCACTTAATGGCAATCCACATTGTGGAAATATCTATTAGCTCGCATTGTACACTTTTTCTAACTAATAATAGTAAACCCCCACTAGCTCTACCTACTGATTTCTCCCTAATTCCAAAAGATTCAAAACATACAAAATCTTGTAAAATATCGTACTTACAATTAATATTACTACTTAGAAATGTTTCTGATAGTGTTATTATTGTAGATTTTTTAAATTCATGTTTTAAATCGGAGTCTAGTGACAAAAAGTTATGAATACCTTTACAATTCCAAAATAAAAGTTTTAATCTGTTTCTGATTCTTACATCACTTTGGACACTATTACACTTTCTATCATTCACCGGTGTTGAACTAAAGGGGAGATGTCTCCAGGTTGTTGTTGGGGGCCCAAGGTACCACTCGGTAGAGAACCAGACCGTTTACGGAAAAAATTTTCCAGAGTTGACGGTTTTAGATTCGGTGTTTCGCCTGTAGATGTGGAACCTGCTGATGCACAGGACTTTTTGGCGGGTTCAGTGTCCTCGTTATCTGGCGGAGGTCTTTTTTTCTGTGTTGATTCTCTTGTTCTTAAATCCTCCTCCGTAACTAGCTTACCATCAACATAGATACGGTCGTAATCTAGGGAAACCTTATTTCCATTTCTCCGTAGCTGCGATAAAATTGGATATAAATTTCTCCTCATTAGACGGACATGTTTGGGAAGGTCATCATTTATAAATATTTTACTATTTTTGAGAGACGATCTGTTGTACATCAACATCTTTTTACAGCGAAGTGTTGTTAGACTAACTAATATAGGCGCGGTTATACCACGTCCGAGTTTACGAACAAAATCTACGTCGTTTAAAACAACTTCAACCTTCAAATTAATTTTCATAAAGTTTAATATATATTCGTACATTTCGTTGATTTCTTGTGGTACATTTTCTAACCCATGTATAACAACATTTCGGCAGCGAGATTGCTGTTCTAAAGTATTCACTTTTTGCTCCAGCCCATCAACTTTAATTTTTAGTTCAGCATAATTTTTTTGCAGAAGGTCAAATTTTGCGTTCAGGTTTACATTTATTTCATTAATTTCTGATTTTATTTCAGTTCGAAGACTATTGATAGCTTGTAGAACATCACTAATTGACATTTTGTTATTATTTAAATTTGTACACTCACAAAATCAAAACAACAATGAATGTATGTTTAAGTAACTGCAGAATCGCGCCAATTGATCCAATGTCAATGATATAACCAAACAAATTCAAGTGTTATTATTTTATCAATTATTATTTGTTTTAAATCGATAAAAATACAATTAAATTTAACTTTATTACAAATATTAATTAAAAATTTAACACTGGTAACTGTTTTCTAATATTCACGTAACTTAATTTTTATTAAATATTAATTAAGAGAAGAGCAACAATTTAGCACTGTGTTCACTACAAAGGACACAGATACACTCCGTTTCCGAGATATTTTAACAGCTAATATAATTTTAACCCCCAGCTTTGGGGACTAATTTTACCCTTTAAAAGTGAAAAATGGTCAGTCAAAAGCTAGTTGAAGGGTGCGTACACTCTTTGTCTGCAAATCCATAATATATTATGTAACTTATGTACGGTTAATGTTGTGTAATATTGTTAAATGTTCCCTATTTTCATGACCTATCTCACAATACTTTTTCAAATAGGTCCCGACTTATAAAATGTATTCACATTAAAAATTGGTACTAAGAAATCTTATCTGACATATGGAACACTTACTTTTGTTAATTTCAAAATTATAGCAAAATTCGATTTTCAGCACCTATTAAAATTTAGCTCCCAATAAGTCAAGTAAATGTTGTAAACGATCTATCTGTTTCAGGTTTGTTGGTTTCTGACACCAGTTTACATATTAATTGCATTCTGTTTCGCCACTGTAGATGTAATATCACAACACATATTTGATACTGGTTATCAACTTACCGGAGGACCACCTCATTTATGGTTACACTTACCGCTTTTGATTCATTTTTGTGTAATAACCGTTCTGATACTAATTTTTGCTATAATTACGGCACGACATACGAAAGAAGATCATAAACCATGGTATCGTGCATTTAAACCCTCTTTGGCTTGGGGTCCGAAAAGTACACTGTTGAAGAGAAGTCGTGAAATGTTCAGTGCCCATTCAATGACTAAAGAATATATGTATCGACAGAATAAACTAAAGTCGCGATATACGGAATCTTCTATTAATTCTATGGAAACTGAAAATTCCTGTAACAAAATAAAAATATAATTTGTTGTTCAGAAGTTTTCATTCTAAAATATATCTGAATTCAAGATTACTTCTGCAAATAAAAATTTCAAAAATTATGTTTATTGCAATCATAGTTCTCTCGTTGATATTAAAAAAAAATTTCTTACGGTTACCGCGCCCCTTAATTAATCCATATGTATATGGAAAATCACGGAACGGCAATTTATATAATTTATCCGACACAAGGGTAGCGTAGATTTACATGTACCGAATATTGAAAAAAGTGAATCTTCTGGCTGAAATAAAAGATCTAAAATTTACTGAAATAAAACAACCAAAATTCCTTTTCTTCTAATTTATTAAACCCGTTTAAAATTTACATTAATAAAAATCTTCTCTCGTATCAATGATTATAAATAGTTAATTTTCCCAAATCATTATAAAAGTTTATTTAAACCCAAATTATTGAAAATAAAGTACAAGACCCATAAAATTTCATTAAATTTCAAACATCATTTGCGAACCCAATGTTACAGTCAACTATCAAAATATATAATGCGCTTGCTAAATAAAATTTAACCCTTTGTGCCCGCTGTTTCCCGTATTTATTGTTAATTTCCCAATCGATCCCAGAAATTGATGTTTGAGGTTTTATTTAGACAGAAAGAATAAATTTAATCATAAAATATATTATAAAATTTTGGGTACTCACCAAATTCTCCTTATAAAATAATATAAAACAATGAAGCTAGTTTCTTATAAAATTACACTTATCTACTTAAACAATATTTAAATCCTAGTCCCCCCAAGTTTATAACACCTATAAGTTTTTACAACAATTTTCCAATTGTTCCGACTAACTAATTAAAATACCCTAAAAAGTTCTCAAATTTAGCCCAATCAGCTCAATCCACAAATTTCACACAAAATTCTGATTCAACCAATTACACAACAAAATCTTTTGATACACACTACAATTTTTTAGACTCTCAAGATCCCACAAATCTACTTATCCCGTGAACGACATTTTTTTAAAACGTTTTCAATTTCAGTTTGGCTTCACTTCTCCATACCCTTCACCTCATATTCCCTTGTCGGTAAATTTGTTCTAGAAATTTCCATGGCAAAATCCTTATCAGCAATTATTTCTTGTGTTAGTTACTACTTACCATCAACAGTTATGTCACTCCAATATTTTGTCTAAATCATTTCCTCCATGTACAAATACTTAAGAGATCTATTTAACTATTCGGCTCTCCAATGAATGGACCCTTTTTTTATAAAAATAATAAATTATGTATACCTCATTTCAGATACAATTGATCATGAATTCTCGTTAAAAAATTAAATAATTCTTATATTCGAAAGAAATGAATCTTCTATTCTTTTCCAAAAATAAACTGCAAATTTAAAATTTATATAAATGCAATAATAAAAGAAATAAAGCCAAGAAAACGGAAATTATTTAAATTCAAAGTGACGAAGCATGGTTAAATTTAACTGAAATGAACCATATGTATTTATTTATGCAAGTGATATATATATATATATATATATATATATATATATATATATATATATATATATATATATATATATATATATATATATATATATATATATCTGTATATATATATATATGTATATATGTATATATATATACATATATATATATATATATATATATATAACAACACACATATATATATACATATATATATATATATATATATATATATATATATATATATATATACATATATATATATATATATATATATATATATATATATATATATATATATATATATATATATAATAACTTTAGTTTCAATATTGTAGAATGTCCGTTGTGCTTATTAAGCTTTTGGTTTTAATTTACATTTTGTGATCAGTAATGTTCGAAATCTTGCGGTGCTGACAGGACCGTACTTATATTTTCAAAACTTAAAACGTTAAAAAATCGGGGTAAATACATTTTTTTTTTAAAAATTGTATCGGTATATTCTCTATTAACCACCAGCTGTTAATAAAAATTAGTTTAAAGTTACAAAAAAGCGTTATTTTAAAAAAGTACAAAAATTTTAACTTTTTTTAAATTAAAATTGTTGAAAATTTGACTGACTGACTGTAACTTAAACTTGTTAATAAAAAAATAAGCTGTCATTTAAAAAAAGATTGTTAGGAAAACAAAATAATGTGTTGTCTCTCTCACATTTTACTGGAAGAAAAAAGACAATTGATACACATATATCAATTACTTATAACTATAGTCCGGAATGGATAGTGTAAGTCATAAATTATCCTGTCAAAATTAAATTATCTCCAGGAGCGTAAGAACAAGTATGGGGGACCAAAGATGATAGTAAATTGTAACTTCAAAATTTATAGTAATTTCATTATTTAAATTATTATTAGGTTTACGCAAGATAAACGGTTCACTTTCAGTGAAGTGTAGCAGGCTTTTTTGACATAATAATACAAGCAGATGCTGTATCCTACAAATTTTTATACAATATTATAACAATCGGAAATTGTTAATTAAGAAGTTCACAATTAGTATTTTTAAGTTTAAAAAAACTGGATACTATTTGCAATCTGTTTTCGATCGAAAGATTTTGATAACGAAAAGTAAGTAGAATAGCAGATGTTGTATATTTGAAAGAATACTTCCTTTCCTTATATCATCCATTTTGGAAATATCATTATTTTCGATATCGATAATTTTCGATAACGAAAAGTAGGTTTTAATAGTCGCAATATGTTCGGAATAGCCACAACTTTCTTCGCTTAAGCCTTCAAAAATTTCGTTATTTTTGAGCTACGACGCACCGTTTAGGAGATATTTACGATTAAAGTTTTCGATAGCGAAAGTTAACGAAAGGTAGTTTTTTAAAAAATTGTTCTGTTACTAACCAGGTCAATGGGACTAACAGAGCCTAAATTAACTAGTTTTAACCAATTTATGACAAGTTACGCGGTATCGATAATTTTCGATAACGAAAAGTAGGTTTTGACAGTCGCAATACGTTCGGAATACCCACAACTTGCTTCGCTTAAGCCTTCAAAAATTTCGTTATTTTTGAGCTACGATGCACCGTTTAGGAGATATTTACGATTAAAATTTACGATTGCGAAAAGTAACGATTTGTCATTTTTTTAAAAATACACTATCGTTGACCAAATCAATGGGACTAATAGAGCTTAAATTCATCAATTATAACCAGTTTATGATAAATAAAACGTTATCTTTGTTAGTTCTCGAACAGAACATTCTAAAACTTTTGTTAAGTATCTTTATTTATGTAGCTTCTATTTCAATAATTCTTCTAATAGTGATATTGGTTTTTCGACATTTTTATCAATTTTCGAATAGAAACTTTTGCCAAATGTTTCCACCTGTATTTAACTTGTTTTTCGATGACTAAACAAATGGTGAAGTAGATTTTTTGATATCTTTGCTGATTTTCAGATCGAAGATTCTCGAACTTTCGTTAAATTTCTCTACATGGATCGTTTTTAAATAACTCATTCGATGGTGAAATCAAGTTTTGGATATCTTATCTGATTTTCACATAGAATATTCTAGAACTTTTGCCGAATTTCATTTTTTGGTCACTTTTTTGATGAACAGTCTAATGGTGATGCCAAATTTTCAATAATTTTTCTGATTTCCAAAAAGAATATTCTAGAACTTTTAACGAATTCTGCTATTTGGATACTTTTTTGATTCCCAAACCAATGGTGAAGTCGGTTTTTGGATATATTTTCTATTTTCCGAATAAAATATTCTCGAACTTTTGCCGAATTCCGTTAACTGATCGCTTTTCGATGAAAAATTTGGTGGTGAAATCAGATATTCAATATTTTTTCTAATTTCCAAAAAGAATATTCTGGAACTTTTTCTAAATATCGGTACTTGGTTACTTATTCGTTGGTCAATCCATTGATTAATGATTTTTTATATCTTTTCTGATTATTGAAAGAATATTCTAGAACTTTTGCCAGATTTCGCTGTTCAAGCATCTTTTCGATGACCAACCCGGTGGTGAAATCGAATTATGTAATAGTTTTAATTTATCTGTATCTTTATACAAGAAATATCTCCTCATAAAAATTTACAAGACATGCTCCTCTCATATAT
This sequence comes from Brachynemurus nebulosus, assembly GCA_035578155.1. Lineage (NCBI taxonomy): Eukaryota > Metazoa > Arthropoda > Insecta > Neuroptera > Myrmeleontidae > Brachynemurus > Brachynemurus nebulosus. Next base: position 1,564,867 of record JAPWDM010000038.1, read on the forward strand.
GTTTTTTCAACAATTCAATTTTTTGACAGGATGATTTATAGCTTCAGTGTATGGAAAAAATTTTTTCGTCAGGTAGCTGTTTACATAAGACAGATGCAGTTGATCAAATTAAACTGTGTTCGTTCGTCGCGCGAGCGATGTTACAAACTTAAATTGAGCGACTATGTTATTTATATGAAATTTTATTGTTTTCAAAACAAAATATATTTGTAGTGTACCTCTTTAGTTCCTACCACAAAAACTATAGAGCGAATTTAGGAAAAAATTATAAATGTATTTATGAAAAATAGATAAATTATGTGCCGCTTCTAACGAATGGTGATACGTTTTTTCGGCAATTTTGACAGGATAATTTATGATTTACACTATCCATTCCGGACTATACTTATAACATCAAAACATCCCTTACACAATACATAAAATTAAAATCGGACCAAGCAAGTTGTGACAACAAATGTATACACGCATATCTAAAATATATTCAAAACATATCAATATAAGAGGATATTGTCCGTATATCGGCATCCATAACTACCTGTTGTATATATTTAAAAACGCATCAAAATGTTTTATCTAAAATAAATAAACAATTTTTAATACCTTAAAAAAATAAAGACAATACTGTCAGCCCCGCAACCTCTTCGATCACTAGTGATCAGCCAAACTAGTACAAATGTAATACAATATTTAAGTTAAAATTGCTTATTAAACACTGAAATATAATATTATTATTATTTAAAAATTGTTTATTTTAGGTAAAGAAATATTATAATTGATACAAAAGTGCTGATCTAATTAATAATATATTATATTGAGGTATATTATTCTAAGAACGTAACTATATATATATATATATATATATATATATATATATATATATATATATATATATATATATATATATAGAGAGAGAGAGAGAGAGAGTTACGTTCTTAGAATAATATACCTCAATATAATATATTATTAATTAAATCAGCACTTTTTTATCAGTTACAATATTTCTTTATCTAAAATAAACAATTTTTAAATAATAATAATATTATATTTCAGTGTTTAATATATATACATATACATATATATATATATATATATATATATATATATATATATATATGTATGTATATATATATATATATATATATATATATATATATATATATATATATATATATATATATATATATATATAATATATATTGTTACAAAAAAATGAATTTAAAATAAAAAAAAAAATTGAACAAGAGAGCTGAAAATAAGAAAATTATCTGAAAAAGGAAAAAGAAGGTATTCGATAATAATAAAACGCCGTGAGCAGCGGGGGCCCCATCACGGAAGTCGAATTTTTCCCTTCATCTTCGGTATTGAATGTCTACAAGTGAAATGTAATTGAAAGTCTACAAGCGATTTGTCATTTTGGTGGTTTCAAAACTGATGATGATCGGGGTTTTAAAAAAAGATTTTAAGTTTTTAAGCCCTGAATTTCAGTAAATTTCAGTCTGATGCCGATAGCAGTTAGCAGAAAAATAGCCAACACAATTCGTACGAGGGCATTCCTACCCATGCTTATCCGCCAATTGCCTTTGTGTTTTATTTTTACATATTAAAAAACGCCGTGAGCAGCGGAGCCCCATCACGGAAGTCGAATTTTTCCTTTCATCTTTGGTATTGAGTGTCTACAAGCGAAATGTAATTGAAAGTCCACAAGCGATCTGTCATTTTGGTGGTTTCAAAACTGGATGATGAGTGTCCGGTTGATCGGGGCTTTAAAAAAGGTTTTAAGTTTTTAAGGGGTTGAATCTCAATTTTGTGCTGATAGCAGTTAACAGGGAAAAAACCAACATACAATAAAAATCCAAAATTCCTATTTTATAAATAAACAGTGACTTTAATAACATTTTTAAATTACTTAACATGTATATATTTCATTTGTTATAAAAGTAAATTCACTTTTTTTTTAAATTTTTTAAAATTACTATTCGCCTACTTGTATTTAGAATAAAAATAATTCATTTAAAACACATTTAACAATAGCATTCAATTCCGATGTAAAAATGGGAGAAGTGGGGGGAAAAGTAATGTGGACTCCCTAAAAGGTACTAGCTGGATACTAACTGAATACACGTACAAAATTTCAGCACTCTAGGTTTCCTTAGAGAGTCTCTAGAAGTGTTAGAAAACAAGTTAACAATACCATTGAATTTCGATGTAAAAATCGGAGAAGTGGGGGGGGGGGGGGGGAATAATGTGGAATCCCTAAAAGGTACTAACTGGATACTAACTCAATATACATGTATAAAATTTCAGTCCTCTCAGAGAGTCTCTAGACGTGTTAGAGAAAAAGCAAAAAAATTAAGGAAATATTGGCGTAAAAATCGTGGAGGTAAGGGTTAAAAGTTGAAACCTCCAAAAAACAATGTCTGGCTATTAGCTTAACCTGTACACAAAATTTCAGCCCTCTAGGTTTCTTTGGGGAGATTTTGACCAGAACGAAACTGTTAAAAAACAAGAAAAATCATGTTCTTTTGGGTATAAAAAATGGTGGGGGTAGGGATTAAAAGTCGAGACCCCCAAAAGGCACCCCCTTGATACTAACTCAATCCGAATACAAAATTTCAGCCCTCTAGGTTTATTAGGGTGACCTGTGTGAGTGGTACAAACTTCGAAAAACGTCGAAAAAGCATGAAATTGTAGCTTAAAAATGAGGGGGGTGAGGGTAAAATATTAAAAACCTTCGAAAAGCACAACCTAGGAATTAACTCTATCAACACACCAAATTTCAACCCTCTACGTTAATTCTGGGGGGCTGGGGGCGTGTTAGATCCAGCGAAAATCGTTTTTTCCCACTCTACTCTCTCCAAATTATCCTAGGAAGCTGAATTTTGGATATGTTGTAGAAAATTGACCGAAACATTATTTCAACCGGTTTAGAAAAGTTTCATTGCTATTCCGCCCCCCACCACCCCCTTAAAGGTTGGGTCGGATCAAAAATTTGACCCCACTTTGATGGTATTGTTGTGCATCGGAATGAGCCCCATTTACCAAATTTGAGCTCTTAACTTCCATAGGGGCCCTACACATATTAAAAGGCAGCGGGAATATATATATATATATATATATATATATATATATATATATATATATATATATATATATATCAGACATTTTTTTCTACATATTCGTGTTCTACGGGTCCGAAAACGGATAGCGCCCCTACTCTCGCCTCTCGCCGTTCTTGTCGTATAGACTGTATAAGTCTAATTTTTTTCAAGGAAAAATTCGACTAAAAAAGGACCTTAAATAGTAAACTGGAAGGCCTTTATGAAGGTTTTTCGTTTTTTTTAAATTTTTAAATTTACTCTTCGCCTACTTGTCTTATAGTATAAATATAAAGCATTTTAAACACATTTAAAAATACCATTGAATTCCGATGTAAAAATGGGAGAAGTGGGGGGAAAAGTAATGTGGAATCCCTAAAAGGCACTAGCCGGATACTAACTCAATACACGTACAAAATTTCAGCCCTCTATGTTTACTCAGAGACTAGAGAGTCTCTAGGCGTGTTAGAAAAAAGGCAAAAAAATCAAGGAAATATTGGCATAAAAATCGTGGGGGTAAGAGTTAAAAGTTGAAACCTCCAAAAAGCAGTGGCTGTCTATTAACTTAACCTGTACACACAATTTCAGCCCTCTAGGTTTATTTGAGGAGATTTTGACCCGAACGAAACTGTTAAAAACAAGAAAAATCATGTTCTCTTTGGTATAAAAATGGTGGGGGTAAGGGTTAAAAGTTGAGACCCCCAAAAGGCACCCCCTTGATACTAATTCAATCCGAATACAAAAATTTGAGCCCTCTAGATTTATCTGGGTGACCTGTGCGAGTGGCACAAACTTCGAAAACGTCGAAAAAGCATATATATATATATATATATATATATATATATATATATATATATATATATATATATATATATATATATATATATATATATATATCAGACATTTTTTTCTACATAATCGTGTTCTACGGGGTCCGAAAACGGATAGCGCCCCCTACTCTCGCCGTTCTTATCGTATAGGCTGTATAATTCTAATTTTTCGGTAGAAAAATTCGACCTAAAAATTAGAAACAGTATACTAAAGCCGGTTAACCAATTTCATGCATGCACAAATAAATCAATACAAAAGAATTTCGCAGGTATTTTAACTGCATTCGTATACAAAAATTTAGAATAATTCAAATTAGATAAAGGCCAAAAAAACAAATCAAAAATAAATCAGTAAAAAAAATTGCCGGTAAAACTATAACAAAAGATGATATGGAAACTTGACGGCTACACGGTCAATACTCAGAAACAAAACTCGATCTCGTCAGTCAGACGAACGCCATCAATACGGGGCTGAATCATATGTAATCTCTTTTTTTGTTGAAATCCTCCATCAAACTAATCCAACAAACGACTCAAACTTGTCACAAAAATCATTTAAAAGCATCCATCAAACGATCCAACAACGACTTAACTTGTCACAAAATCATTTTGGAAACTAATCAAGCATCTAGTCAAACATCTAGAGGTAAAAAGGCAAAATTTCAAATGGAAAAAAGAAATTGAATTTGTTTCAATGCCCTTTTATATACCATGCTGTCAGACATATACGTGTGAGCTGAACAAGCCCGCAAAGAAAAAACTATTGCACTGTACGCACTGGCCGTGTTCGATGCATTTTTGTAAGACATACAGTGGCTGTGTTCCTTGCGTATTGTAAGGCATACATTTTCAATTCAAAATTTTAAAACTTTATTTCAGAAGTAGGGGTTTTAATCTTATTATTTATTACAGAATTTGTGAAAAATGTAACACCCCCTATCAGCCCGTAAAAAAATTTTTTTGGTTTGGAAGGAAAATTTTTTTTCGAAAGTAAGATTAACATGGAATTTTAATGGGGCAGTAAGTAATTTATAGATAGTAACTAGTACTAGGGCGCCAACTGCAATAATCTGACCATGAATAAAAGTTAACATGTACAGAAATCAGACAGACGGACCGAGACAATGAATTTTTGATTAAGAACGAACGAACAAGCAAGCTAATCAAAGTGACTCCTCTGGTACAAATAGGCAATCGTGAACTGATTGAATTTGGAATTTTATTGTAACTATATGAGACTGTGCCTAATGTTAAATTCAATTTACCTTGTATTTTCTCACATTACTAATCATAATTGATTACAAACTAAGTCTGATTTACATCAGAATAAATCCGAAAAAAAAAAACGTAATAACTAAATTTGAATTAAATTCTAATATAAATCCGCTCTCGCGCAAATAATTTAAGAAATGTTAAATAGATATAAATTCAATTAATTTTAAATGGTCTGAGTGTACTCAGCGAACGCGATTTGCTAAGCAAACTTGTATATGGGAAATGAGATAACGTATACGATCAGTCGAAATTCACACAAACAACGACTGAACCTAAGCAAAAAGGCAATTAGGCATCAACCAAAAAAAATACGTGAGGTCCTGCAAAAAAAATTTTCGCCACTCGGCGAAGGTCAGCCAATCTCACCAAAAAAAGCAAATAAACGTAAGGTAAGGTTTCAGTTTTGCAGGTGTAAAGATAGCGCGGTTGCGCAACCTAAACCTAAACAAAATTGAGTGAATTTCCTGTACATGCATACTTACTATCCATTTTAAACCCCAATTGACTAGAACTACTTAAATAAATACTATAAAACTATTGATGTAATGTATGAGAGGAAATAAAAATAAATTTTAGAATCATAACCCTAACTAAATGAATAGAACAAAAAGTTTTTTTTTCGGAGAAATAAAAAAATACCAACCGATGCAGCATACTAAATATCGCGACTGATAAGACAAACCGCCCATCATATTTTTAATTCGCACAAGAAACAGTAACTTTTATTGGAAGTATTAAACGATTTTTAAAGAAATCGACTTCCCGAAGGTGACTTCTTAAAATGTTGAAAGCTGTTAGAAAATGATAACAATAGACTGTCCAGTTTATTAAAAAAGCGTATATTGCTATTAGATTATCAAAATAGTGGAATTTCGAAATTTCGAAATTTCACACGCAAAACATAGTAAGGAACTTTTCACCAAATCAAGAAAGTGTATTTGAAGCATTTCAAAACGATAGTGGAATCTCTGAACCATCCGAAGTGACATTTCCGATAAGATCTTCAATCATGACACGAATTTATACACTAGTTCAACATGCACAACGGATAAATTCAAAGGAAATCCAATACCATTAGGTCAGACGATGTAAACAGATAACAGTTTCCGCAGGTTTTTAAATTAAAAGACCAATGCATACAACAAATTCAACACTTTCTTGCTGACTGTGAAATGCAAAAGAAAATTTTAAAAGAAAGAAACCAAGAACTTCCAGAACAATTGCTTAAGCTACTTAGAAATAACTATGATTTAAGAAACAAATTCCACCAACAGTCCATAAATTATTAAAATTCTCAAAAAAACTTATCCGGTGCAAAAAAATTTTAAGATAGTTGTATTTACATTTAAACTTTTTAGCGGATCTAAAGCCTAACTTTTGTCTTGTACGATTCCTACAGCTGAAAAGTGGTTTATTCGATATGTGAACGGTGGGATCGCCTATGAAACAGTCGGTTACACTAAATTTAAGAATATTTGAATCATTAATGCTAATACTCAGTAAAGTAAAGGCACGAAACATAAGACATGAGTAATGTAATGCGATCGGTAGTGAATATGAAAAATGTAAAAGCTAAAAATACTTAAGAAA
>JAPWDM010000038.1:1572156-1597156 GCA_035578155.1 Brachynemurus nebulosus
CGAAGCTGACAAAACCCATGGCACAATGCTTACGGAAAGTCCAATATTTTAAAGTTACAATTTTACAGGGTAATTTCATTTCTTTATTCTTCCTTCAACTTCATTCCTACCTACTTCACTTACTGCGCACGTCCTACTTGCACCTAGTGCGTACGTCTACATCCTGGCTACACCTACTGCGCAGGTCTACATCCTGTCTGCACTTACTGTGGAACATCAAAATTTAAAAAAAAAAATTACAGTAGAAATTTCAATTAAAAATTACAGTAAAAATCAGCATTTGACCTTAATTTGACCTTGATCACTGACTTCAAGGTCATATTTGGGTGCAGAATTGTCCGCTCTTTCCATTTCCGAGGTCAAAAAGGGGGTTGCCATTTAAAAAAACGAAGCTGACCTTGATCCTTGACCTTGAGGATGAAAGTCAAGGTCACCATCGGATGCGCCGTAAAACATGCTGAAACTTTTGTCACAATCATTTATCCCAAAAATGCTTTCTCGCTAAGGTTTTTCACTGTTTCCATAATTTTGACTAGCCCTGTATAATTAAATTAATTAAACATATCTCAGTTAGAAAAATATACTACAGTCGACTCTCGTTAATTCAAACCTGCGATAATTCGAACATCTCTATAATTCAAAGTTATCACGAGTTCCCTACCGAATCTCTTTATATTTCGAACTAAATCAATACATTTTTATGCACTTGGTAATTCGAACGAAAAAATCATTGCTACGTAACAAAACGAGGCGTTAATTCGAACTCATTGGCGTCAAACACTCGACAATTCAAAGTTGCAGAGAGAAAGAGACAGAAAGATTACACTGATAGACAAAAATGACCTTAATGAAAGTTAAATGAAATTGAATGGGTTATTTTGTATTTACAACTAATTTGTAACTAACCGGCGTTTTTAAATAATTTCAGTCACCCTCACTGCCGCACTGTACTTAATGTTGCGGTACACTGCCGTGTCAAAAGTGTGGGCACCCCCCCTGGGCAAGGTGTCCGATCACTTTTTGAAGTGTACTGTACTTATTTAAGCGAGCGCGTGTTGGAATCAAATGTCAAGGTTTGTACGTCCACAAAATAAGTACAGTACACTTAAAAATGTGATCGGACACCTTAACCCAGGGGAGGGGGGGTGCCCACATGTTTAACACGGCAGTGTACAACAACATTAAGTACAGTACGGCGTGTGGGCACACTCCTGGGCCAGGGTGTTCCCATACTTTTCACGCGGTAATGTGCGACAGAACCCATACCGCTCTTTTACTAATATCTTTGCTACACTGAGAAAAAAATACAATAATTTTTACGGAAATTTCTAGTAAAAAATTACGGAGCTCTCTGGTAATGCAGGCATAAGTGACAGGCAAAGGAAAAAGTACGATGAGTATAGTAAAAATTACCGTATGGCTCCGTAAAATTTGACTGCACAGTAAAAATTAGACTGTGACTCCGAAAAAATTTCGGTGCTGTACAGGAAAAATTCTACTCCTTACCGTATTATTTATAAGGTTTTTTTTTTTTTATTTATTAATAAATAATTGAATTAAAATAGTTTAAAAAGATATTGATAGAAGGGTAAGGATTAAAATCAAATTATTAATATTGAAAAAATGTTCTGTGGTTTTTTATTATTTGTGGAAAAACATGTTTCAATAAACATCAATACATATAAAAATCTTAATTGTTATATCTTAATTATTAGTTCTTTATTATCAGGAGTTTTTACAATATTTTCATGAAACACAAATAACAATTCGTTGTTTTAAATGTAAAGACCATTAAATAGTTTATTATAAAAAAAAAAAAATGATAACACTCCTGGTACACATCCACTCACTACCATGGCTCGACTGCTACTGAACTGCGGTAACGGTCAGGTTGTTGGTGAATTAGGTATTCAAAATGACCTCGGTGCGGTGTGACGTGCCTGTTTATCGTCAGTTGTGTGTGATGCTTGTGTGAGAGAGATGTTGAAAGACAGGTTTCAAGGAGAAAATAGAGATAACAAATAGCGTCTACCGTCTAGCTTAGTAAAAATTACACTGTGGCTGCGTAAAAATTCTTCCATGTCTAGTATCATTTTACAAAAATTAAGTAAATTTTCCTGGTATCCACTTGAAATTTTACTAGCCCATCGAATTTTACGGAACTGTATAAGAAAAATTCTTAAGCTGTACAGGAAAAATTTTCAAATAAATCGTAAAAAATAATGTTTGGAAGGCATTTTTTATATTTTTGCTTGATAATTTCCTACCGACTGGTCACTTGAGCCTGGTTTACCGGAGGCAGCTTCGTAATTTTTACTGTCATTTTTTCTCAGTGTAGTTGACGACAATTGTGACGTCTGTTTTTGGATATTTTTGCTAGTTGACGAATAGAATATTCCAAAACATTTGTCAAGATATGCCATTTGGCCTCTTTTTCAATGACCAATTATATGGTGCAATTGATTTTTCGTCAAATATAACAGGTTGCGAATGTGTACAGAATAAAATTATGTGAAACATCGTAGTTCTGATTTAAGTTTTACTGTTAAATTACAGTAAAGAGACTTGTTTTATGGGAGAATATTCTACTAAATTATAGGAAAATATCTTAGTTTTCATAAGTTATGATAAAAAAGACGTTGTACTACGATGTAAATAGACAGATTTGTACGAATGTTGTTTTATTTAAAACCTATATTGAAAGAATGATAAACTGTTGCAAAAGTGTCTAATTGTTAGTGTTACTGCTGCAAAAGTGTCTAATTGTTAATGTTACTGTTGCAAAAGTAGCTAGTTAAAAAATCAACCGTTTCAAAACCATCTAATTAAAGCAAACTGCTGAAAAAGTAGTTAATTATAATTTTTAATCGTTATTTACTAATTATTGATGAGTTGTATCGTTGTTATTATTTATTTATAAAAACTATGGTTTTTCCTAAAAATTTAATGGTAAAAACCATATCAAAATCATTATTATAAGTGAGAAAACAGTTCTTTGTGTTTCCTGAACATTTTTATTTATGTTAATTAGATGGTTTTGAGACTCATCGACTCAAATATACTGAAATAAAATAAATATTATTTAATGATTTATAGTTACCACTTTGTATTTTTTATTTGACAATTATAACCTCTAAACATAATTTCCTATCCTTATAATTCTATACAAAAAAAGTGGATTGTAACCTCGCATTTACTAGAAACAACTAATATAATTATACAACAATATATTATATAAAAGAAGTTGCAGTAAGGATCAAATCGATCGGATGACTTGTCTACAAATGGGTTATGAGACATGCCGTGGGCCGTCCTATCACTGTGTAAAACCACTTTCCTGGCAAATGGCCTAACCTCGTTTTTTCACGTGGCCTATAGCAGAAGACGTACCGAGTGGCTTCAGACCTGTACATTGGGAGAATTCGAATAAAAGTTTGGGAGTCCTACCGGTGGCGATTTCTGACAAACTTGGTAGATTGCCGAAATAAAGTAGTTGAAGTGCACCCTCCCGAAGGAGACTCTAATGCCTGCTGCGGGTCAACACACATCGTTTCCTTAAAAAATGGCCACGTGGAGTATGCAAAGCCTACTGCACGTCAGAACTTTTGAAGACCAGGTTCTCCATACCTAAGATGGGTATATTTGTGACCTACTAGCAAGGGGCTTTCAGAAAATATATATCTCACCAGTGGGCGCTGAGGGGCAATTTTACCTATTGTCCTTTGAAAAATGTAATTTCGAGAAAAACACGTTTAATATTTAAGTTACTGGTTAGACTATCGGAATATGCAAAAAGAAAAAAAAATCGATTTATTTCACAAACTCATATATTAAAAAAAAAGTGGGCAGCAAACTCGTATTTACTAAAAACATCGATAGCTTGTAATTTAAAATATTTAAATGTCTGCTTCATGTCTACATAGGTAGCAAACATCAAAAAGTGTAACATACATAAATCTTAAATTCATAGTGATGAAAATACAGTATTTAATATGTTTTTTGTGTTTCCTGAAAACTGTGATTTTTGTTATACGAGGTTGAGAAAGAGTATCCGCGATATTTCCTGATGGAAACGCTCACCGTTTTTGTCGCTAATGGCCCCCAAATTGTGAGAAAAAAAATCCAAACGTGAGTGTAAAAGGTATATTTTGAGTGACATATTGCATCCTATATCCTTGTAAGCTGTTAAGAAGTTGCTAACCAACTCTTTATAGTTTTCGGCCCTGTGATTTCCAAGAAAATTAGAAACAATATTTCGAAAACATGTCCATGCAGATTTTTCGATCGGATTAAGTTTTTATTCAAACTGTTTATCAGTCCGTAGGTATCTAACTTGTGGCCCTACAAATATACCCTTTTTTATTTTAGCATCGCTGATTTTTGGAAATTTATGTTTCAAGTAACAAAACGCATTTCCATTAGTGTCCATAGCTTTAAGAAAGTTTTTCAAGTCCGAGCTTGATGTGCAATGGAGGCATAGGCGGATCCAGGGGGATGGCTGTGGGGGCTGCAGCCCCCCTTTGGCCGACAATAGATACTATTTTTAGTTAAACATACATACAACTCAGAACACACAATTCCCCAAAATTCCTCCTGGGATTACAGGCAGCCCCCCCCCGTCAACTGGTTTGATCCGCCCTTGAATGGTGGTAGCAATACATCTTCAGGATTTGTTAAAAGAGGGTGAAGAACATTTCGTTTACCTAATATAAGAGCGTCTCGCTTAGGCTTAGGTCAGTAAGCAAAATTCGTGTAATCAGTTTTGTTTAAGAGAAACTAAGTATAAGGTTCATTTGTGGGTAGGTAGCAGTGTTTAAAAAAGCGACTGGAATTCGTTTAACAAAATCACTGTTTACCAGTGTTATAAGTACATTTTGATTGATTTTGAATACAGTGTACATTTTGATTGATTTTGAACCATTTGATATTTCAAACACTCGATAATTCGTAATATTTTAAGAGTCTCTCGAGTTTCGAATTAACGAGAGTCGACTGTAGTTTAATTAAAATTTACTTGTTATATTTTTTTTTAATAATTAAAATCCACAATTTTTAAATCAATTTATGGTCAGTGTTGGTATGAAATATACAATTTGTTAGTTATCAATAAAGATTGCAGTTTAGACCAAGGTCGTTATCGGAAACGTTTTGATACATTTATTCAGATTAAATAATAGTGAAAAATTTTTTAACATAGTAATTAAAATTGTTATGGCATATAATATTATATTTTATCTCAAATACAGAAATAATTTTTTACTAAATCATAGTAATTATATTTTATCTCAAAATCTAAATAAAAAAATATTACATATCCAATGTCTACTATGTATGTAACCATTATATGAAATACAATGTGTGTACACTAAATTCAACTTCAAACAAATCCAGTTACAAATTGAAATTACGTTTGACTCTAAATTTCACCCCGAAGGACTCAAATTCCGTTCCGGCTGACCGGAAATTGAGTAGATATGGGGCCTCTTGGCAGCGCAACGTAATTGCCTATATTCAGGCGCAAGTAGGAACGAGTCACTCCAGAAGAGTCATTCCAACAGAGTCCCTCCAGCAGAGTCATTCCATAAGAGTCACTTCATTTCATCCTGGAAGACTCAAATTTGTTCCGACTGACTGAAACCTCGTTCCGGTTGACCGGGACATTGTTCCGGCTGACTGAGACAATGTTCTGGGTGATTGGAACTAAGTTTCAGTTGACCTAATTTATAATAAAAGCTGAAAAAGTATAAAATAGGTGTGAGTATGAGTGCATGGCACATTTGTTTGTAAGCAGGAATAGCATATAGGCCTACTATGGATCAAGATCAAAAGCTAAAGCGAAAAATTTTAGCTGTCACAAAATCCATACATGCTAAATATCGTGCGCTTAAGGTACCATCACAGTGTGATCGGCCGAAAAATAGTCAATTTTCTCAATTTTTTTTTCGGATGTATAGGATGGGGAATGGGGATGGATTTTTTTTACGATTAATACCACTATTTAACAATACAAAAATATTTATTTTTATTTATTTTTATTTATTTTTCACAATTATTATAATTTTTTGAAAAAAGTGTCTTTAAAAAAGGGCGAAATTTGGTGCACACGATTGCGGCTGCAGTTTTTATCTAAAAAAAGAAAATCATATAGATTTTATCAATCTGTAGGTAAGCCGCTATATTCCTATGGGAGCTTTTTTTGAAATCTTACTATTTTTCACACGAAAAACTGTTAATTTTAACTGTTATTAGTTGTCTTAATTATCTTAAGATATTCTTTATATTCTCTTACTTCTCTTAAGATATTTTTTAAAACTTTAATTGTCTTTAAAGTATTCCTTATCAGTCATATGAATATTGGCTCCGAATCTTCTAAGAAATTGATTTGTAAGTTTGAAATTGATAACATTTATTTAGGTATATACCATCAGTTTGGGCGAACCGAGACAGTAGGGGCGAATCTAGACAGAGCTGCCTCTCGATATTTCTTCGTCAGTGTTATGACCGTACAAGATCATAGATCAATTTATGCTACTGAATTTTGTCAGTTATGAGTTAGTCATCAAAGAAAAGCGGTGAACGTGACATCTTTGTAATTTGTTATTTTACAGGCGCATTGTTTATAATTTTTAAAAATAACGCACGTTTTGAAATCTTATAAAGAAACTGCTGTACAAAAAAAAAACAGTTATATATATATATATATATATATATATATATATATATATATATATATATATATATATATATATATATATATATATATATATATATATATATATATATATAAAGTAGGGACTGGTAACAGAATGTCTGGCGTTTTTTTTGACAATATATGTACCAAAAATGAAAGCTGTATTGTGCCTAATTTTTTTTTTATAAATTGATTAACAAAAAATTGTCTATAGGTGAGGCGAATTCATACACCATGTTGCGTCAGCATAAAAAGAAAGTGAGTATAAACTACATAAACTGTAGTATAGATAACATAAAATGGGTTCTTTTCGACAGAGGCGCAACAACCGCGGAGGTCCAAGGGGTCCGGACCTCCTAAAATTACCTGGAAATTTTCCTCAATTTATTTTATTTATATTAAAAAGTAAAAATTTTAGTGGTTTACTAATATTTTTTATTTAAAAATCAAATTTTCAGAGACGACATTTTATTACAACATTTTCCGTTATTATCGGAGAACTGCGTTATCAAAAAATTTGATAATTTAAATTTTTGTTGGACCCCCTGTAGATATGTAGTTGTTGCGCCCCTGCTATCCGATATTAAAAATAAAAAAAAAAAAACGCTCAGACAAGCTACTGAATATTTCCATGTTCCCAAATCGACCTTGCATGATAGACTCAAAGGCAAATCGAAATAAAACTCATTTAAATCCAAAATGTTTTATTCCACCCATCAAAAGTCATTCGCTGATGCAGTTATTTAGTTTAGCGAATTTTTAGATTGGAAATTCAGCTATTTTTATCTTTTTATGTTCGATTTTACCCATATGCATGACTGAATGTGATTTATATTGCAAATAAAGCACTGTCTCGATTCGCCCCACACATAGGAGCGAATCTATAGACACTATAAATCAAAAAAAAAAAAATGTTGCAGTACCAATTTTGATATTTTTATTACTGCCCTATATGCTCGTGATATTAAAGCATTTAAATTATTTTTTTAGAATTTTTTAAATAAACTAAACAATTCATTGCCAAAAAACTGGGAAAAGCGTCTACATTCGTCCCAACTGACGGTACTTACTATAATTCAAGTTTATCAAACGTATCAATAAATTGTACTTAAATAATTAAGAACACTAAATGTGACTACTTTAAACTTACATATGTAAATAGTCATATGTTTATAACTTGTCTCTTTAAATGTATTCTTGTTATAAATTATTTAATTAAATTTATATCTTATCGGCGGAATTGATAAAAATTCATATGTATGTATACCCTAAATCTAATTTAAATTTTCTTTTTACAGCGATACCGCATACATGCATTAACTTCGGATGGTTTAAATACAAAACTTTGTATAACGAATAAATGTAAGAAAAATACCTAGAGCTGAGGCAGCGTAGAAACAGGTCTCTCGACTTTGAACGCTTGCAAACAATTGCTATATGCTAAAAATAGAAACACATTTCCGATCACGCACTCTGCTAACAACTCCCAACGCTAAAAATAACTATGAGTCAATTAATTAAAATAACAGCCATTTCTTGTGCGGCGAGATCAAAAGGCTATTTGCACCCACGCATATATTAATTGACTAATTATAATTCTAAAAATAGCGATGATCTAACTCACAATTCTTGCGTCCGGAAGTCGGTGGCGCTGAAAAGGTTATCAGAGCGCACCAATTATTATTTTTTAATGAGGTCGAAGTCCAAAAGTCTACCCAATTAATTTTAATGAGATCAAAGTCCAAAAAGGATATTTAATTAATTTTAATGAGCTCAAAGTTCAAATGAATATCCAGTTAATTTTAATGAGCATAAAACCCACGCACACACCGATTAACTAAAATGACTCAATAAACCGGACTGAAATGACTTAACAAAGGGTTATCTCGCGCGTATGTCAGAAAAAACCAACTAATCACCAGAAAGGCCCACAAAGTCAAGTACACTTCGACACAAAATTAATCAACTACCCATTATGGGGGTCCATACTTTTGACGCGCAGTGTGCTGCCGTTCTCTTATGCCGCCGTACTAGTCCAGGCTATCTACTACCGTAATAAAAATAATTGTATGCATTTCTTTTGAACTAGTTTTTGAAGTAATTAAAAATCGTTTGTCGTGAATAACTGCATTTTACAACATTTATGACATCATAAAAAAAACGGGTAGATATATTTAACATTATAGACCAAATTTACCTTTTACAGAAAAGCTATTATTGCCATAAATCAAAACAATTAGAGATAGTAAGAAGTGAGAAAAAAAGTTAATGATAAACTGAGAAAGCAAGTTAATGACGTATATTCCAAGAGTAATAAACAGTCTATAGTATCATTCTAATCGCTGTTTATACAAGTAATGGCCGCTACACACGATCAGTTTTAACTGACAGTTTTCACTGAACAGTTAAAACTGACAGAGAAAACTGATCATGTGTAGGCTGAAAACTGACAGCTTTTAATATGTACGTGTGTAGGCGACGTCATTTTTAACTGTCAGTTTTCACTGAACAGTTCAAACTGACAGAGAAAACTGATCATGTGTAGGCTGAAAACTGACAGCTTTTAATATGTACGTGTGTAGGCGACGTCATTTTTAACTGTCAGTTTTCACTGAACAGTTCAAACTGACAGAGAAAACTGATCGTGTGTAGGCTGAAAACTGGCAGTTTTTTTTACTATCAGTTAAAACTAATGAAGTATTTCACCACATACTTTTTTAACTGAACTGACGGAACTGATGTGGTGAAATAGCATTTTGCATAACCGTATCATTTTTTTAATGAGTGGAGACACTAAAGAGAGTAGATTGATGTAGGTTTTTTTACTCATTCTGAGATAGTTGTGCCAATCCTTTTTCTCGTTGCGGTTAATAAGTGTACATGGGAATAAATATTCCTTTTTTTAACCACTCTTTACGGCACTTTGCGTTTTTTTTTTATTCTTCAAGACTAATAATAAACTAAGTACGGTTAAAATGTATCATCGTCCAATGACATTTTGTAAAAAACTAATGTATGTCTTCAGTTTTCTTAATATGAACGTGTGTAGGCACAGCGACGTCAGTTTTAACTGACAGTTAAAACTGACGCCCCTGTGCCTACACACGTTCATATTAAAGCTGTCAGTTTTCAGTCTACACACCATCAGTTTTCACTGAACAGTTCTAACGGTTCTAACGCAGTTGTGCAATTGTTTTTTCTTTGGTGTTATCGCAAACGCATATTGTTTGATTTGTAATAAGCGCATATTGTTTAATTTGTAATAACCGCATATTGTATGATTTTGTGATAAACGCATATTACACTTTGTTGTTTACGCGCTAAATTTTGTAACTCTGACAATGAGTGAAATTCCTATCCTTTTAATCTACCGCTGTTTCCCTAAAATCCTATCTTTCTTGAAGTGAATTAGAAGCCGTTTGCTGCTACAAGATAAGGGTGGTTTTAATTATTTTATCCGCATGAACCAGCTTTGATTTTTTTTTTATCGGGGAAATATTTGTTTTGTTTCTGATTTATATTATTTTTTGTACTAATTTTGAATTATTACAGTCCTTCGAAAGTCATCAGTCCCGAGGGGTCTGGTCCACACTTAATTGAATAATTTCAGACCTGCGCCCTACCAATAGCTCTTTTGAGTAGTAACAGTTCCTTAATTTAAACCTTTTTCTATCTTTTGTGGTTTCCGAGATATTTTAACAGCTAATATAATTTTAATCCCCAGCTTTGGGGACTAATTTTACCCTTTAAAAGTGAAAAATGGTCAGTCAAAACCTAGTTGAAGGGTGCGTACACTCTTTGTCTGCAAATCCATAATATATTATGTAACTTATGTACGGTTAATGTTGTGTAATATTTTTAAATGTTCCCTATTTTCATGACCTATCTCACAATACTTTTTCAAATAGGTCCCGACTTATAAAATGTATTCACATTAAAAATTGGTACTAAGAAATCTTATCTGATATATGGAACACTTACTTTTGTTAATTTCAAAATTATAGCAAAATTCGATTTTCAGCACCTATTAAAATTTAGCTCCCAATAAGTCAAGTAAATGTTGTAAACGATCTATCTGTTTCAGGTTTGTTGGTTTCTGACACCAGTTTACATATTAATTGCATTCTGTTTCGCCACTGTAGATGTAATATTACAACACATATTTGATACTGGTTATCAACTTACCGGAGGACCACCTCATTTATGGTTACACTTACCGCTTTTGATTCATTTTTGTGTAATAACCGTTCTGATACTAATTTTTGCTATAATTACGGCACGACATACGAAAGAAGATCATAAACCATGGTATCGTGCATTTAAACCCTCCTTGGCTTGGGGTCCGAAAAGTACACTGTTGAAGAGAAGTCGTGAAATGTTTAGTGCCCATTCAATGACTAAAGAATATATGTATCGACAGAATAAACTAAAGTCGCGATATACGGAATCTTCTATTAATTCTATGGAAACTGAAAATTCCTGTAACAAAATAAAAATATAATTTGTTGTTCAGAAGTTTTCATTCTAAAATATATCTGAATTCAAGATTACTTCTGCAAATAAAAATTTCAAAAATTATGTTTATTGCAATCATAGTTCTCTCGTTGATATTAAAAAAAAATTTCTTACGGTTACCGCGCCCCTTAATTAATCCATATGTATATGGAAAATCACGGAACGGCAATTTATATAATTTATCCGACACAAGGGTAGCGTAGATTTACATGTACCGAATATTGAAAAAAGTGAATCTTCTGGCTGAAATAAAAGATCTAAAATTTACTGAAATAAAACAACCAAAATTCCTTTTCTTCTAATTTATTAAACCCGTTTAAAATTTACATTAATAAAAATCTTCTCTCGTATCAATGATTATAAATAGTTAATTTTCCCAAATCATTATAAAAGCTTATTTAAACCCAAATTATTGAAAATAAAGTACAAGACCCATAAAATTTCATTAAATTTCATACATCATTTACGAACCCAATGTTACAGTCAACTATCAAAATATATAATGCGCTTGCTAAATAAAATTTAACCCTTTGTGCCCGCTGTTTCCCGTATTTATTGTTAATTTCCCAATCGATCCCAGAAATTGATGTTTGAGGTTTTATTTAGACAGAAAGAATAAATTTAATCATAAAATATATTATAAAATTTTAGGTACTCACCAAATTCTCCTTATAAAATAATATAAAACAATGAAGCTAGTTTCTTATAAAATTACACTTACCTACTTAAACAATATTTAAATCCTAGTCCCCCCCAAGTTTATAACACCTATAAGTTTTTACAACAATTTTCCAATTGTTCCGACTAACTAATTAAAATACCCTAAAAAGTTCTCAAATTTAGCCCAATCAGCTCAATCCACAAATATCACACAAAATTCTGATTCAACCAATTACACAACAAAATCTTTTAATACACACTACAATTTTTTAGACCTTCAAGATCCCACAAATCTACTTATCCCGTGAACGACATTTTTTTAAAACGTTTTCAATTTCAGTTTGGCTTCACTTCTCCATACCCTTCACCTCATATTCCCTTGTCGGTAAAGTTCTAGAAATTTCCATGGCAAAATCCTTATCAGCAATTATTTCTTGTGTTAGTTGCTACTTACCATCAACAGTTATGTCACTCCAATATTTTGTCTAAATCATTTCCTCCATGTTCAAATACTTAAGAGATCTATTTAACTATTCGGCTCTCCAATGAATGGACCCTTTTTTCATAAAAATAATAAATTATGTATACCTCATTTCAGATACAATTGATCATGAATGCTCGCAGTGGCGGTTATTCCAGGTATGCGGGGTAGGCGCCGCCTACCCCAGCTATTTCGTAGGCGCCGCCTACCCCAACTATTTCGAAAAAGCTGAAATAAATTCATAACAAGAAGGTAACATTGTTTACAAAATAATTTAAATACACAATTTCAATAAGATTTACTTTGATAATATTGTACATTTTTACATATATTGCATATTAGAATATACATAATTATAAAATGCATAAATATTGTAATATTGTCCGTAGAACGTACATATACCCATTATATACACGATATACACTATAGCATATCTATAGCCACTTTATCCAGCTATACATCCAACATATTATTCCACATGCGCAAGTACCATATCTTCCACGGGTAGGCTCTCTGAGCACAGCGTATCCGTGTGTACTGAACCTGTATATGTTTGTATATATTATGTAGCTGTATTAGTTGTTTATAAACCCTGTTGGTACTTTCACAGAGTAGGCGATTTTTTCGGTGACTACCGTACATACGATTACAGCCGAACTAATAAAAACTTAATTTGTGTTCTAGTCATATCACGTTTTAGGGTTTTTAGCATGCTTCTTGTATATCTCTTGTAAATTTATCGTTGCTGTTCCGTTGTGGTTTGATTGTTATTTTATTATTAACTGTCTTTTTTTAAAATGAAATACTATAATAAAGTATTAAAAAACATTTTTTTAAGGAATATTGAGGCAAACAATTTTTTTGAGTAGGTATATTGAAAATAATTTAACTTATGTGGAAAAAAAAGTTAGAACCGATATTTTATATTTTTTTTAAAATAAATTTGTGTTTTCTACAATTCTAATTTGTTACCTAAAGTAATTTAACTCGAAGAACTGCCAACTAGCAAAAATACGACAGCGAAGCAGAAATATTTTTGACAATAAATATTTTTTATATTATATAAACATAAATTTATTACAACAAATACAAATCTCTCGTGTAATATTAAGTGAAAAAATATAATTTTTTCGGGTGATAGATCATTGCTAATTTATCCTTATTTTAAGGATTGATAATTCAGAAAAAGCATTTGTACATCATTTTTAATAAAGTTCTTTTGATAAATATTCTAGGTTAAATTGTTGTTTGATATCAAAAAAGCTTTTCTCTTGTCTATTCTCTGAGAACAAAATTGTATGGGCAACTGCTAGGTGCAAAAATTTTCCCAATGTTGCCAAAAAATATGAATGGAGTCACGCTCATATGCAAGCATGTATTACATTGAATGCATTTGGTTTTGTAATAATTGATGCAGTAAAGAAAATATATATTTCTTCAAAGCATAACAAAAAATCACTAAGGGTCTCATGAAACGCTAAACTGATGCTGTATATTTTTTGGCTATGCTAGATCTTGTATTTCGTTGACATGACGAATTCTCAGAATTATCAAATTCAGGAATTTACATACCATTTGTAAATTTACTATTTTGATATGATGAAAAATTAAACTTTCATTTAGTTTACTGCATTTACCTTACTTGTTTGATAGTAGTCATTTATAGAAAACTCACATTCGTTTTCTAGGAACATACTAAGAATACGATGAAAGATGAAAGATCAAAGCAGTTTAAGTTTATATTGAACAAAGCTTTCCTGAAATATTACAGTTAAAGTCTAACGTGCTCAGTAAAATTATTTTTTTTTTTTATTTCTTAATTATTCGTTTATTAATTTTTTTTAAAATTACTACATGCAGTTAGTTCTTTTTATCCATCTTTGTGTTCAATGTATTTTCGCAGAAAAGTGTAAATTTAGAGCAGGGGTGGCCAACGCAAATGATCTTGCAGGCCACTTTGGAAGCGCATCATAACTCCATGGGCCGCATATAAAATTATGTGGTCCCATAATATATTACGTATTTTTTTTTTTCTTGATACATTGGTTTTCACTACCGCGGGTTGGCCACTCCTGATTTAGAGTATGAATTATTTACGTACAATACTTTAGATATTTTTTAGTAAAATAGTATTTGTTAGTATTAGACTTTACGATAGTTAGTAAACATTAGAAAATATCATTCCGCTTTCTCTTTAGTACTTCTTTACACGCTAAGTGTGGTTTATCTTTTCTGAAAGGGCATACCCAGTCTTAAAGCTCACGAGCCGCCACTGAATGCTCGTTAAAAAATTAAATAATTCTTATATTCGAAAGAAATCAATCTTCTATTCTTTTCCAAAAATAAACTGCAAAGTTAAAATTTATATAAATGCAATAATAAAAGAAATAAAGCCAAGAAAACGGAAATTATTTAAATTCAAAGTGACGAAGCATGGTTAAATTTAACTGAAATGAACCATATGTATTTATTTATGCAAGTGATATATATATATATATATATATATATATATATATATATATATATATATATATATATATATATATAATAACTTTAGTTTCAATATTGTAGAATGTCCGTTGTGCTTATTAAGCTTTTGGTTTTAATTTACATTTTGTGATCACTGATCAGCCAAACTAGTACAAATGTAATACAATATTTAAGTTAAAATTGTTTATTAAACACTGAAATATAATATTATTATTATTTAAAAATTGTTTATTTTAGGTAAAGAAATATTATAATTGATACAAAAGTGCTGATCTAATTAATAATATATTATATTGAGGTATATTATTCTAAGAACGTAACTATATATATATATATATATATATATATATATATATATATATATATATATATATATATATATATATATATATATATATATATATATATATATATAGAGTTACGTTCTTCTAATAATATACCGTAACTATATATATATATATATATATATATATATATATATATATATATATATATATATATATATATATATATATGTTGCAGCTATATTGTCAAAACCGTTTTTTTATAATAACGCTAGTCAAATTATAAAAAAACCAAATATTGTCAACTGACGTTGTCTTTTACAATACACCTAATAAATTTCAGTGCTATTATAATTTCGCTAGACTTATTTAGAGAAATTGTGAAGATTGAAATTAATTGGTATCAAAACTACTAAACCGATCTCAACAAAATTTAGTAGAAATATTTTATGGCTTAGAATAACTGATAGGATAATTTATATGTTGGGTGAAGATTCCTGCGGGATATTAATACGAAACTAATTAGTGTAAAACTACAAAATTGATTTCAATTAAATTTAGTAAGGACACTTTTATACTTTGGAATAACAGAAAGGAAATTTTTATCCCGATTAAAGGCTCCTGAGGGATACAAAATAAATTATTCCGTCAGGTCAAAATTACTGAAGCGATTTCAGTTTGGTTTCGTATATAAACTTATACACTTTGGAATAACTGATAGAAACATTTTTATCCCAGTTAAGAGTTCCAGTGGGACACAGACTAAATTCTTGAGTCACCTCAAAATTATTGAACGAATGTCAATTAAATTTGATTTAGATACGTATTAATATGATATGCTTTTTAATAACTAACGGAATAATCTGTATCCCGTTTGAAAGTTCCTATCGCCTACTATTACGATAGGAAATAATACCAAAACTACTGAAATAATTTTAATCAAATTTAGTATTGGCATATACCTGAAAATAATAAATATATGGTATACTTTTTTTTATACAGATTGAATATTCCCGTGGGAAATGAGCTACTATTTCATAAATTAATTATTAATGTTGATTTTCTTTAGATTGTTTATTGATTGACTAAAGAATTTAGAAATAATATTAAATTGCTGCTCCGTTTTTTTTTTTTTTTTTCCGAGATATCGTTCGGTAGGAACATGGAATTTATTTTAATTATATCAAAGCGGTTGAACTACTTTATTGTGAATTAATATGTACAATAGTTTTTTTTCCCGGTTTTCTAAAGGAAAAACCGGACACATAATAAGATTTCAATTTAGAATATTTTTCAGCTTTTTTTTTTTTATTATTAGCTCGAGCTTTTTATTATTAGCTCTAGTAAAATTTTCATTAAGAGGTAGTCTAGGGTTTACAGCTTAGATACTAATATAATCTGGTTTATATCGCTGATGAGTCTTCCTATGACATACAAATTAAAATAATAATAATAATAATAATAATAATAATAATAATAATAATAATAATAATAATAATAATAATAATAATAAGCTTTATGGTGGTGAGGACACCTATAGCAGCTGCCCTTGGCACCCGTGAGGGATATTTATCCCCCATTGGTGTCAAGGAGGCTAAAGGGTCCAGGGGTAGTTTATGCGCAATACAGTAATCTTCGGATTCCATTAGCCTCTGACTACCCAAGATCGGCACCGTTCCTTCTCGAGGTACCACCGTTTTCACAAAAGATGCCGGATCTAGAGGAGAAATCCTCGATCGTTCATTTATTAACCTTTTTTATTATTTCGTTTCGTTTTTATTGTTATTTTGTTTTCGTTATTTTTATTTCTTTTTGTTTCAGGTTTTCTTTTATCTTTTGTTTCCTTTTTTGTTTTTTTTGGTTTTGTTTTCGTTCTTCTTTGTTGTCCCAACTTAAAGTCATCTTCGGGACCCACACTAGCTCGTGTGTGGCTTAGCGGCGTTGCCTGGAAAAGGGGATCCTGGTGACTGAGGGAAGCCGTTACTTGCGAGTACGGCGGAACAACACGTCACTTCGGCCCTGGCTTCAGGCATAGACCGTGGCTGCGGTTATGCACCGGCCGCAGTAAATTCGAGCGCCCCGGGGTCGTGCGTGTCACTGGGGCAATGGGCTTCGTCCCTAGGGCCCCTCATTCCCGTATCCCTGGCGTGGGAGTCCCACGTCCCTTATGAGGCTCCGTGGAGGGTGGGGAGCGGGGTGGGGGTTTTGTTTTCATTTGTGTATGGAAGTTAAAAATAATATCTCTTCGGGCGAGTCCGGGCCCCCCAAACCGGACGCGAACCAAGCTCCGCCGCCGTCATCTGGCGTGAGCCAAAGTAGCGTGGCTGGTCCCGCTACTGCGTCTACGGTACCTGCTCCACAACCCAGTGGAGTGAGTACGCAAACGAAAAGGGGTAACCCTCCCCAATCAAAAAAAGGGAAACATCGCGGGACTCCATTACAGTTGGAATCCCCAAGATTGCAAGGTGTCAGTTACACGAAGTTTCTTGTTATAAAGCCAAAGGAAGGTGACTTTAGTAAGATCAGTCCCTTCCTCTTGGCTAAGTTAGTGAAGGATGGAATTGGGCAGGTTAAAGATGCCAAACTATCGGGCAATGGGTTGCTCGTAGAGGCATTCTCACCGGCACAATCCGAAAAAATACAAAGTCTTAAAGTATTAGGACAGTACGTGGTAGATGTGATGCCCCATGGTGTATTAAATTACTCCAGGGGCGTCATTATGCATCCGTCTTTAGCGTACTGTACCCTGGAAGAGATAGTGTCGGAGATGTCTCCACAGGGGGTAATAGAAGCGAAAAGGCTAAAGTACAACAGGGGGAACAAACATCCTGAGTCCCCCTTAATTCTTCTAACATTTAACAGGGTCACTCTACCGAAAGAAGTGATCCTGGGCCTTTTTAATAAAGTGGACGTGCGCCCGTACATCCCAGCACCAATGAGGTGTTATAAATGCCAAAGGTACGGCCACGTCTCACAAAGATGTAATATAGAGCAGCAGATTTGCGTGTGCGGAAGGCCGTTACATGAAGGACGACCATGTGACGAGCCAATCAAATGTATCAACTGTGGGGGTAATCACTCGGCCAAGTCGAGGAATTGCCCCATTTTTAAACAAGAATCCGCGATTCAAGAGTTGAGAGCCCTGGAGAGGTTAACCTATCCAGAGGCAAGACGGAAGCTTTTAGGCAATACGCCTCGTCGCTCAGCTCTCGAAGGTTATGCACGCGCTGTTGCGGCCCCCGCCCCTACAGCGGCTGAGAAAACAAGCGAATTTCGAGAAATAAAGGAAGCCATGAGACAAATGCAGGTGAATATGCAGAAAATGCAAGAGTGTCTCATGCGCTCTGTGGGTGTAGCTGGATCTACCCCCACACCAGCCGCAGTGTCAGCCAAGGTCCTTGAGACCAAAAGGGTGATTACAACCACCCCTCAGGGACCAGTCGTACGTACTGTGACGTCTCCACCCAAAAAGAAGACGTCACCGAAGAAGTCACCGCCAAAAAGGCGCTACAGTGAGGGGGGAAAGGAGGTGGCTGAACAACGGTCCCCAAAAAAGGGATCTGCCACCTCAACATCGGAGGCGGAATTCATTCCGCCCCCACCAGTGACGGCCCCACTACCACAGCGGCCGTCCCGACCGGGCACACCCGAACGCCCGGTCACCCCCCTCCCGAGTCGCTCTAACCAAACACCGATGAGCGACTCGGAAAGTACGACTGCGTCGGTTCGTACGGGTACTAAGCGCCCGACGACCGACGCTTATACCAACACCTCGGCAACAGAATCTGACAATTCGGACGCCGAGGTGAAAGTGATAAAAAGAAAAAAAGGCTGGCCAAAGGGGAAACCTAGGAAGTAGCCACACTTCCTAGGGAGCAACCCAAGTAGTAACAGAAATGGCTATCGTACAGTGGAACTGTAATGGTGTTAAGCACCATTACTGTGAATTGCAGATGCTTCTGGCTGAGCACACGCCTATGTGCGTGTGCCTACAAGAGACACATTTACGGCCGGCGGAACAATTTACCATCAAATACCATAAAATCCGCCGGCGCGACGTACAGCCAGACATCAGGGCGAGGGGGGGTGTTGCCATCATCATTAAAGATGGCGTTCCCTTCCGGGACCACCCGTTAAACACCCCCCTACAAGCTATTGCAGTACAATTTTTAAAACCGCCCCAGTTCACAGTATGCTCGGTCTACCTACCAGACTTCGACTGGAATGTCGAAACCCTGACCGAGCTTACCTTACAGTTACCACGTCCATTTTTGTTACTAGGAGATTTTAATGCTCACAGCCCCATGTGGGGCTGTAGCACAAGAGACGCCCGTGGAAGACTCATAGAACGGTTTTTAGATGAGTCTGAAGCGGTCTTGTTGAATACCGGTCAAGGTACTTTCATTAACGCAAGAACCGGTGAGCTGTCGGCTATCGACTTATCACTCGGCTCACCGGTCATGGCACACCGTTATGAATGGACGCTGGCGTCTGATTCATACGGTAGTGACCATATTCCAATCATATTGAACAGTACCACGCCGATGACTCCACAATCATCTTCGCCGAGATGGCGTCTCCGTCAAGCTGATTGGGAAATGTACGCTAATTCATTCCGTACACCCCAGCTGACTGGAGCCGTAGAAGATGATGTGGAGAAAATGTCCTCCAGTGTCATTGAAGCAGCATATCAGAGTATACCAAAGTCGTCCAGCATTCCACCCAAACGTCAAGTACCATGGTGGAATGAAGTCGTGAGTGTAGCAGTTGCAGAGAAAAAGCGGGCGTACAACGAACTCAGACGTCGCCCCACGCAGGAAAATGTGATAGCCTACAAACGTGCTCAAGCACGTTGTAAGAGAACTATAAAAGAGCAAAAGAGGCTATCCTGGGAGCAATATGTTTCGGCCATTAATACCTCCACTTCAACTTCGGAGGTATGGAGAAGAGTGAGGGCCATTACAGGGAAATCGTCCCGTTCACCAATGCCCTCCCTTCTCATCGTCGACGGTCGGAACATCACTGAACGCGCAGAAATAGCTAATTGCTTAGCTAAGCACTTTGAGCGCGTCAGTGGCTCCCAGAATTATGACCCGGACTTCCTGCGGATCAAGATCGAACACGAACAAAACGATCTTGATTTTTTCTCAGATGAATCCCTCCAGTATAACCAACCGTTTTCTATGCAAGAATTACTGGAGGCGCTTCGGAGATCTGGGGACACCTCCCCTGGACCTGATGAGATCTCCTACGCCATGATCCGGAACCTGCCTTATCCTGGTAAGTGTAGGTTACTGGATCTGTACAACGAAATTTTTAGGCAAGGCGTTTACCCTCCGCAGTGGCGGGAAGCTACCATCATCCCGCTGCTAAAAGAGGGTAAAGATTCATCGCAACTATCTAGCTACCGTCCAATATCCTTGACTTGCTGTTTCAGCAAGGTATTGGAAAAAATGGTGAACAACCGTCTCGTCTGGTGGCTGGAATCCCACAACCTCATCCCTAAACATCAGTGTGGGTTCCGCCGATACCATTCGACCACGGACCATCTTGTTCGCCTCGAGAATGCCATTCAAGACGCCTTTCTCCAGCGAAAACACCTTGTGGCAGTGTTCTTCGATTTGGAGAAAGCTTATGATATGACCTGGAGGTATGGCATTCTCAAGAAGCTGCACGACTGGGGTTTAAGAGGTAACCTCCCTCAGTTCGTAAAAAGTTTTCTGACTGACCGTTCTTTTCGTGTCCGGGTAGGTGACACTGAGTCTGAGGCCCACTCCCAGGAGAATGGTGTTCCTCAAGGCTCCACCATTAGTGTCACCTTATTTTCCATCGCAGTCAGTCATATTGCAGCTTCAGCCCCAATTCGTCGTTGCTTGTACGTTGATGACCTCACCATATTTTACGCAGCCGATTCCATCGAGGATATTCAACAACGGCTGCAACAAGGCATCAACGAAGTGGTGACTTCTGCAGAAGCTCTTGGTTTTCGCTTCTCCCCACAAAAAACATCGGTGGTTCACTTCTGCAGAAAGCGCAACGCACATCCGGATCCTGTCCTCACTTTAAAAGGATCTAACCTTCAGTGCGTTGATAGCGTCAGGTTTCTAGGACTTATTTTTGACAAACAACTTACGTGGCGTCCACACCTCCAAGCCTTAGCTGCGAGTTGTCGCAGGACAATAAACATGCTTAAGTGCTTGGCTGGTGCATCGTGGGGTGCGGGCCGGGAGTCGTTGCTTCGCCTGTATCAATCGCTAGTTCTGACTAGGATTGATTACGGCAGCATTGCTTACTCCTCCGCCCGGGCGTCTGCGCTCTTACTCCTAGATCCTGTTCACCATGCAGGCATACGACTGGCTACGGGAGCATTTCGAACGAGCCCTTCTATGAGCCTCTGCGTAGAGTCGGGCATTCCTCCGCTGCGACTGAGACGTGAGCGTCTCTTGCTCAATTATGCAGCGGGGGTATATGCAACACCTACGCATATCAATTACCCGACTCTATTCAGATACCGTTTACAGGGGCTCTACGGTCGACGTCCCACCATAAGTCGACCAGTGGCCGTTCGAACGCAGGAGTTATTAGAGAGTCTGCACTTACAGTTCGCCAAGGTACTTCCCAAACGTCCTATGGAAGTACCTCCTTGGCTGATCCCTAACGTAAGGTGTCGTTTCGACCTGACTGGTCTCAACAAGGAGGAGACCAGTTCATTCGAATATCGATCCCGCTTCTACGAGATCATTAGCGAACTTGACTCTCTCTGCATATACACAGATGGTTCCAAAACAGCTACGGGTGTTGGAAGTGCCATCGTCATTCGTGACGATCCTCACGCTTGGACACTTCCTCCCCAGGCCACTGTGTATACTGCGGAATTATTTGCTATTCTGCAAGCCCTGCGATTCTGTCAAACATCTGAAGACAGCGCATTCCTCATTTGTTCCGACTCGTTGAGCGCGTTGCAAGCGATCTGCCACTCTCATACCATCGATCCACTGGTGCAGAACATCCGAACGTGTCTCTACATGCTCCGCCAAAAGTCTATCACCTTCTTTTGGATTCCCGGACATGTGGGGATACCTGGCAATGAACTCGCCGACCAGGCAGCACGTCATGCAGCCGAAGTTGGTGAGCCACAGGACATTGCCATACGCCCAGAGGATCTGAGAGTGTGCATTAGATCCGCGATCGATCAGAAATGGCAACGTGAGTGGAACAACCTCACGGCTAAGCTCAGACAGGTGAAACCTGAGGTCCGAAGAACTCCGGCACCTGTAAATCTGAACCGGCGAGAGAGTGTGGCCCTGACACGTTTACGCTTGGGCCACACGGCGTTAACACATCGTCATCTTCTCGCCGGTGAGGATCAGCCAAGGTGCGCCGCCTGCGGGACGGCGCTGACCGTGAGGCATATAGTTGAGGAATGTGTAACCTTTGAGCCATTGCGCCAGAGGTTGCAGCTCCCGAATAATGTAGCCGACGCATTAAGTTATAATGCTGTCTCTGAAAGAAAGATGCTTGAATTTCTCCGAAATTCGCATCTTCTTCAGAGACTGTAGGGGCTTTACATCTCAGATTTTACAAGTCGTCTCGTTTTATCTCCCCCGATAGAATTTTAATTGCAGTCTATTTTAATCTTTGTGTTTAAAATGATATTGTGTTGTCCTATTTATTACCTATACCCTGTTCCAGCTGGTCTGGCAGGGTACTTTTAGTATTGTCGTTATGCCACTAGGGGCCTTTACACCCTTAGTGGTACTGTTGTTATTTATACTTGTTGTTTTGTTTTGTTATTGTTTTTTAACGATGTATCACCGAGGGCTCTTTACACCCGAGGTGGTACATCATTTGTTTTCCTTTGTCTGTGATATTTTGTTATGCCGCTGTAGGCCTGTTGTTATGGCTCTACAGCGGTATTGTTTTAACTCCTTATTGCTTCACTGGTCGGCCTGTGGCCTCCCAGTGACGCAATAAGTTTCTCTGTGATATTTACCTGTGATATTTTGTCTAGTCGTTATCTGTGTATTTCTAGTCGGTTCTCTCCACTCCGGGGCCCTTTATACCTCGGAGGGAGTTCCAGCGATGGCTTCCAGGCCTTGGTGACCGGACGCTCTGTCTAGTACTTATCGTACCGTCACCAAGGACTGTCCGCTCTTTTTAAGCCCTGGGATGGCAGGGCCCATCGATGGATTTTATTATGTGTATGTTTGTCCGTTGTCTAGTGCATTTATGTGTTCCTGTCTTTATGTGTTGTTTTTATTTATATCGTGTTTGGCGGCGCATGCCCTTCGATGGCGATGCCGCCGGACACTGCTGACCGCGCCATCCACCGGCAGCAGTGTCCCAATTTTAATAAAAAAAAAAAAAAAATAAGCTTTATTCTTTATAACACAAATTCTTGTACTGTGAAGGACATCAGGGTTTTCTTTTGAAATTCACATAAAAATATCTGATTTATAGCATACGGATTGGGAAAAAGAAATCAAACAATAGCATTCACTTAAAAGATCATAAGACTATGTATTTAAAAAAAAAAAGTATTCTTCATCCGTTATGTTGAACTGCCCCATACCATATGTTCAAAATTTATATTTAAAGATCGACTAGACCGGTGATGGTGTTTGGATCATTGCACGAAAAATTTACAAAACCATCAAGTAATAAAATTATTATTATATTATATACTTGACATAAGAGAAAAACGTGACAAACTGATCAAGTTCTATTTAATTTTAATTGTTCGGAAATTACTATGTAGCTATACCTCATTTCAAATACAATTGATCCCGAGTTATCGTTAAAAAATTAAATAATTCTTATATTCGAAACAAATCAATATTCTATTCTTTTCTAAAAACAAACTGCAACTTTAAAATTTACATAAATTCAATAATAAAAGAGATAAAACCAAGAAAACAGAAATTATTTAAATTCAGTGATGAAGCATGGTTAAATGTAAGTAAAATGAACCGTATTTGAATTTGAATATAGGTTAAGTATACAATATAACTTTTGTGTGTAATGATTAGTTTATTTCCCACGGGGACCTTTCGTATTTATATTCCACAGAATCGTTTAGTCGGGATACGCACTATGCCACCAGCTATTCCAAAGCATGTGAGCGTCAGTACTGAATAGAATTGAAATCGCTTGCCTAGTTTTGACGTTATTGAACAATTTATTAGGTTTCCCATGGGAACCTATAATCGGGATAAAAATTTCCTGTTTGTTATTCCAAAATATAAAAGTATTCATATCAAATTTGATTGAAATGGAATCAGTAGTTTTAACATTAATTAGTTTCATATTCATATCCCTTAGGAACTTTCAATCGGGATACAAACTATCCCAGCAGTTACTCTAAATCTAAATTAAATTTAATTGAAATCTGTTCAATAATTCTGACGTGATTGAATAATTTATTTTGTTTCCTGAGGGAATCCTTAATCAGGATGAAAATTATCGTATGTGTTGTTCCATAAGGTATAAGTATCCATGCTAAAACTGAATGAAATCGTTTCAATAATTTTGCGCTGACTGAATAATTTCTTTGGTTTCCCATGGGAACCTATAATCGGGATAAGCATTTTCTGTTTGTTATTCCAAAGCATAAAGGTATTCATACCAAATTTGATTGAAATCGGTTTTGTAGTTTTGATACCACTTAGTTTCGTATTCATATCCTGTAGGAACCTTCAACCAGGACATAAATTATCTTATTAGTTATTCTAAACCATATAACTATCCCCTCAAAATTTTATTGAAATAGGCTTAGTAGTGAAGACATTATTTATTTTAGTATTCACAACCCACGGAAACTTTTAAACGGAATAAAAATTTCTTATCGATTATTCCAAAGCATATTTATGTAAATATCTA